>QJPP01007063.1:25000-41144 GCA_003996215.1 Jaltomata sinuosa | reverse complement strand
AATCCATCGCGTCGGTAATAAGACTTAGAGTAAACGAATGATTCAAGCTCCTTACAGAAGGCAGTTCAGCTTGATAACTCGATATGCTGTATTAACAGAACAAAACCACTCTTTCAAAGGTGGGATCAATCCCAACCTATTCTTCTTAGCCTAACAGTCTATTCGTGGAAGTAAATTATCCAAAAAGTCTCCTTACTAGACCTAACATCCTGTCATCGCTTTCAGATACAAGGAAGTTGGACTAGTTATTAGACCAACTATCTCACGCTCTCTCTCTCAAACCCAGCCAAAGGAGCACATCTAGTTGAAAGCCTCTCATTCTTATTTAGAATGGGAAGATCTTTCAGTTCGTAAAAGCTTAAGCTTAAGAGCTTTATCCATAAGTAATGAGAGGAGACTTTTAGAAAACCCTCATGCCTTCTCTGGAGACAGAGATCTTACTGCTACCTCCGAGTCTGACAATAACGTTTTCTAGGCTTTTAGCTTTTAGAATCCTCTTTTTCTCTGATCCTTCGTGCGTTCTTTATCCTATTCCGATTCGATTTAGCTTTCTTTTAGTTGCTATATCTTTATTTTGAAGAAAGGTGGATCTATAGGGGAAAGGATAAATATATAGTATCAATAAGAAGATAGTTTGATTTTCTTGTTTGCACATGTGTATTGTCTAATCTACGAGAATCAAGCTTTTCCCCTTCCTCCAGCGCATATAGGGAAGTGGGCCCTCGGCTATTGAGAGGACTCCTATTGTCTTTCTTTTATTTACTGGAGTTTCTTGTTCCCGCGCCCCCCTGGTACCGAGACCCCCGGTAATCTCTTGCAGGGCGCACAAGGCCCTTAGTCTTACCTCATGCAGTTTCTGCTTTCTTGTTGGCTTGGCGGTGCTTTCCTTCCTCTGTGGGGAGAAGACAGAAAAAGGATGTTTCCCCGCTTTCCGTCCGTCGTGTATTCCCCCTTATGTCTTCTGTAAGAACGAGAGGGATGGGCTCCCCGCTAACACTTTTTCAGATATTTCCCCTTCCAAGGACGCTTTCTCGAGCCTTTTTCCCTCATCCTTTTTTGTTTTGGGACGACAATTCGTCTCGAGTAGGACACCGGTGATCTCTACATTCACCTATGTAATTGAAAAATCTGCTTTCAAGCAGCTCCGTTTTCTAAGGGAGAGTGGACTAAAAAAAGGAGAAGCGTCATGCGTCATGCTTTTGTAGACCAGCTAGTATACATTAAAGAAAGTGGCTTCCTCAATTAAACTCGCTTCCTCATCTTCTCTTCCCCCCAACAACTTCACTCCGGAGGAATCGCATATTCTTAAGCGAGAAGATCAGACTCTTATTATTGAATTTCCATTGTTTGCACAGCTCATTCTCTATATTTTTTTTATGCTCAATCTTTCAGTTTTCCTTTTTCAGTCTAACAGGAAAGCGAAGTGACTATCCGATGATAGTCACGAGCGCTTAGAGGTATGAAGTTAAGCGAATCTTACTATCTGAAGGAGCTTAGCTTCTTAAAGGACTCTTAATAAAGAAAGCTTTTTTTTTGTTTTTTATAAAGTCCTCGGTAGGATTGGCAGCATCCCCCCTCAAGGCAGGCGATCCGATCAGAAGATAAAGAAGATAGACGAGAAGATAAGGGGCGAAGGGCTTTTTTAAATCCGATCGGTCATGATATTAATTAGTCTTTGTCCTTTCTTAAGAGACTCCGGACGCTCCTTGTCCTAAGCCCCAGGCATCCGGTTACCTTTGCGGATCTCCGTCGCCTGCTTTTGCGCTATTGTTACTTACGACGTCTCTTCTCTTACGCAATTCCTGACTAGTTGTAGTTTTTCTAAGGACCGGAATAAGAGGTTTCAGCTTTTCGGGGTATTTAACATAACTAATAATTCTATATTGGAAAAGTCTAAAAATGAAAAAGAATTTTGATCGGTATTCAACTAAGGGCCCCGTTAAGTAAGATGGGAGCCAATACAAAGCTAACAAGCTTTCTTAAACGGGAACCCTGATCTAGATACAGTAGGATCAATTGAGTTAGCACATCTAATGTGCGTACAAGCATCCTTTTCCTTTGATTTTGGAATTTGGCACTATTTAAATCAAAAATAACCTACAATAAGGTTTTCTTCCTTAAACACTAACCCGGCCAAGACTCACCAATAAGGTAACTCCGCCCTGTGTTTTTTGGATCCGGTGACAATTCTCCACTCATGTCCTTCCAGAGCTGGGTAAGTGATCTTCAAGGGCACCTCCCCGATCCATTCTTCCCAGCGCTCCTCAATCAAATCCATAACTGCTGTTGCTTGTGCAGGAGTAACTAGAGAACTTCAAATTGCAAGAAAGTTGTCAACTAAGAAAGACCGGAAGTCCATGCGAGCCGGGCTGATATTAACCAAAAAGATACCCTCCTCAAAAGGGCCTGAAATCAAAGACCCAGTCAGGGATAGAGGTGAGAATGACATTAAAATTGAACAACTGTGTAGGAGTACTAATAAGTTTTGTAAGGGTATAGTTTATTTAATTGAGTTCAATTAGGCCAGTAGTCTTTCTGAATGTGATAGCTGAGAACTGTGATTCTTCGCTCGATCAATTCTTGCCATCACGCTCTGGCTTTAGCATCTGCCGAGCACATCTAAGCGAAAAATAGAAAAAACTGGATTTCAATTGGATACCCTTTTTCTCTGTTCCAGGTACAAGTCAAGTTGAATTTACAAAAGAAAATTCAGTGTTAGAAGTATTCAAATCCATAAATTCACTACGAAACAAGGCCGGAACCAATTTGAGACTTTGGAAAACTTCAAATAGTAAACTTAAACTATCAATCATATTAATATTACATCCATCTCCACATAGAAGTGTTGGAAAAGAAAGCTATCTGAGAGGCAGAGGGTGACTATAAACTTCATCTCTCTCTGGACCTCAGGGAGTTTTTCCAGAGCTGAATTGCGCGTGCACTTCTGCCAGAGCAGAATCACGTGTGTACTTGGTGTATAACCTCAGCAGTATCTTCCATCAGAACCCCAAATCGGCAACGAATATGTCCTTTAGACTTTGCTAGAAATGGCCGAACACTAAAAAATAGGTGGAAAACCAGCTTAAGCTGGTTGTACTTTTAAGTTCGTTCAATTCACACAGGCAGGGTGATTGAGGTGCGTGCTTCAACATCTAAGTTTCACACAAGGAACCTCCTGCTCTTAAGGATAAACTACGATATTTGATGGACTGGCAGGTCAGCCACGTAATTTATCCCTCAAGCTGAACGAACTTGACCTGCTCCTTTAGTTTAGGGCTATAGAGTTTACTTGCTTCCCACTAACGGCAGAATCATGAGCTTCATCACTCGACTCTAAACCAAATTAAAAACACTCGGCTATAGGATGACAATCCTTCACTCCGGAAGGGTAGGTTCCATACCGACAAGACCTCCCATCCCAGAATCCGCTCATTTCACACCAACTAAAGCGGAACTTAATCACCAAGGTAGAGTTGTATAAAGCCCTAATGTAACTGAACGAAGTGGAAAACCCGCAATACGAGAGCAAAAACCTTTTGTGTGTAAGAAGAAAAGCTTAATCGAGTTAGGTAGGATGTAGATCGAGCGCAATAAGCTACAGGAGTGATTATTTCGCTTTGGAAGGAAAAAAGCATGTCAAATAAGGGCCTCACTCAGCTCTCAGGCTGTCTGGGAATAGCTCCACCAGACATAGAAGAAAGGAGTGTAGGATTGGTAAGCTTTGCCGGAAAGAAGCTATTCGACTAATTCAGGAGGCTACTACCGGCGAAGCCCGCTTGCTTCGGAGCGTGCTATTGCGTGAAGCGGAAAGGGGCAGCGGAAGACCACACCAGACAGGGAAAACGAGGAGTAGATATTTCGTCAACCACCACTTGAGCGCGATTCGCTTATCTGTTGAAAAGTACCATCCAGACAGTAAACCTTTAGGGCATATGACTAGTAAGGTAAATCAACCTATCGTATCGACGAGATGCAACAAGAAGAAAATTAACAGACTATGAAAAAGAATTTCTTCTCATTTACGTTTGTCTCAATCATGGGCGGTTGAAAAGAGTTCTTCCGATCCGATCATTGCGTAAGCCGAGAGTTCAATAGATGAGGAGCCGGATGACATTTTTAGTCAATACCAAAAGCGTAAATGAGTTAGGAGCGAAGAGTGAAGACCAGGAAATTTCCTTCTTAATAGAGTAAGGGCAAAGGAAAGTCTTCCGATCTTTCCCGATTCAGGAGCGATTGAAGCGAATACAATAAAAGAATGCAAGGAAGGCCCAGGAAAGGCATCTCGACTGCTTCCAAAATCAGGTCATCGACCAGTAATGCGACTTGTAGAAGACTCCCTCCCTATACCTAGCGGAGTTGGCACTAATAAGGAGAGCAGAAAGCAGCTACCGGCCATCAAAAGATCCACGACTTTAAGATCCGCATGCAAGGGAAGATCCGCTTATTCTTTGAGATGACAAAGCTCCCCACTAGACGCAAATTGCCGAATCAACACCAGGCAGTATAGGAGTGCTTTCTCTGATCGGCCCAGACCAGAACTGAAAGGACATACCAGCCCCCGAAGGATTATCGGGCATTCCTTCATGTCGGGAGGAGGAGAAGATAAGGACAGTTTTCTTTCTTCCATTCCACTCTTGCTCCAATCCCAATAGGATAAATAGAGCTAGCACTTGCTATAAGGGCTTCTGACTATAGGCGCTGGAGTCAGCCTGTCTGAGTATGTAAACTATGTGGTGGATACGAAAATAAGCCTTCTACATCAGCCAATTCTTCTTCCATGAGGGACTTCAATGAAGCAACATTTTTTGATTTCCCGTTCATCGTATCGACCGACCCAGACCCCGTACCTGTCCCCGATGAAAGTCAGGATGAAACCTGCTTTCATTCAAAACCAACTCACTCTAAGGAAAGGAGAGCTTTGCGAAAGTTTAAAAAGGAATTGAGTGAGCTCTCGCCTAAGAGAAGAGTTTAATAAAGCGGAGAGGGATTTTAAGAAAAAAAAAAAGCTTTTCTCCCCAACCGAGGTGATAGACCACCTTATGGCCGATGTGATTACCAGCCAAAGGGCAAAAAGACGGGGTTGAATGCGACTCTACCAATACCAATCTCCTCTGGAGCAAGGAAAAGCAACTCTGCCTGGTATCGGTAACGATTAACATATTCTTTTTTTGAGAGAGGGGAACCCTTACTTAAGAACAGAGAGTGGCCGAGCAAAAAAGCAAGGCAAGGGATAAAGGAGAAGTACCCGGCCCGGCAAAGAAGGGTCTCCCATTAACAGGTTTTCCTTAGTAAGCTAGCTTTGGTTGCTAAGCAAGCCAGGTTCTCTTTCACGCCTGGAATGAGCCTTTTGGCGACTCTCTCTCAACACAAAGAAAGAAGAGATGAAAGGATCTTCAAGTAGCCCTGACTAAGGTTTGAAAAGATTCCCGGGGGTACTACAGCTTGCGTGGAAGGCTAGGGTGGTTTTTAGAAAGCGCGAAGACAGAAGACGTCGTAGGGAACCAATTTCTATCGCTTTCCCCCTCTAGCGGTCATTCATTCTTTTGATGACTCGCAGTCGAAAGAGTTGGGTGGCAGTTCAAACCTCAGAGGGAGTTGAAGAGAGGAGGTTCTACCACGTTCAAAGGCACTAGGGACGAGCCATTACAGACGGTCTGATGCTTCTGGAGTTCGCTCATATCGAATTGTCCAAAAGCTCATCAACCTGTCCGAGGGATGATGAAGGCGATGCCACAATTGAGGGACCCGCCCTCTTACTCTTTTTTAGATAAGAATGCGAAAGACCCTGACCCTGCCAACCAAGCCCACTCAGATAGACTAAGTAGACTAAAAAAAACAAGAAAGACTAAGGAAACAAAACCTTTTCTCGATAACGCTGGGCCAAGTAGCGATACTTCACCCAGATTCGATCATCACGTCAACTTGCTTTATTCAACAAAGTGATCAAGCTTCTTAGCCACCGGGGACCGGCCTCGTGAACGCATTCGCTAAAGGCACTACTGGCCGGCTTTCTCAATCTTCAATCTAACTTCAGAAATAGAATAAGCCCACTTGACGAGATTAGATCTAATTCTCTTTCGAACATTTTTGGAAGGAAGCTTTCTTGCTGTGTGATTCTGCCCCCCACTCTGCCAGCAGCCTATGTGTCGATCTATACCCAGTTGATCTACCGCTATTTTACTTTGCACGTTCTGGATAGGCGCGCATCCTCATAGAGCGAGGGGCAGAAAAGATCAATGAAAGACTAGAGCGCGAGCTAGCTGATCTACCGACAAGTCCTTGATTTCTTATCCTCGAAGGCAGACTTGGACTCATTGAAGAAATTGAGGTGAAGACCAATGAGCGATTGCGACAACTACGGACCCCTTAACTAGGTTTTTTACTAATACTAACTAATAGGCTTGAAGAAGCTTTTCCACACAAAGAGGGGAGGAAGTGCTTGCTGCCAACTTGCCAGACGAGCGGACATCTGAGCTCAGCAGCGCATTTACGATTTGGAGATGGATGGCGCCAGGCAGGGTAAAAAGAAGGATTTTTTTCCATTAGCCGAGGAAAGAAGTAGCAAAGGAATATCGCTATCGTGGGAAAAAAAAGAAAAACGTAGGACGAAGGGATCCGGCTAAAAACAAAAAGAAGAGATCAAGGAGAGGGAGCTAGACGAGCACGTGCAAGAGAGCGAGCGGCAGATCTAAAACTGCTATAGTAAAGTAGAACGAAAGTACCTCCCAAAGGTTCTACCCTTTCTTGTGCGTTCGGGAATAAATAGAAAGTTTCTAAATGTATAGAAGACTCTCGATTGATTGGTTGTAATGTTCACGAGGGTGTATATAATCCAATGTTCAGTGATATGACTTTCCTACTGACTGAATTGCTTGAATTAGTTGAAGGTGCGGAGTCTTCTTCTTTTGATTTGAGACGAATTCATTTTTCTACTGAAATTTTGATAGGGAATAGGGAAAAGCCTTGCCTTATTCAAGACAGGAAGGAGAAGAATAAGCATTACCTCTATTGAAGGAAGAAGCCCCTCCCTTTGCTTATTTATTCTTCCTGGTCTTCGGGTCTCATCTGAACGGCTCGCTGCCTATTTAGTTACATTTTTTGTTTTGATTCCAGAACAGAACTAGAGATCCTGGCCCCCTCCCTTGAAAGCTCCTGGTGCTGCGACTATCACCGGTAAGTTGCGTCGGATCAACATCGGGATTAAAATAAACTGCAAAAGCAACTAAGTCAACGCCTATTTGCTGTGGCTCTACTGGCCCGGACGCTTGAATCTATTCCACCGCAAACAACCGAATATACTACTGCAGGATCTTCCGCTGCTTTTGTTGTTATTGCTCTCACCTCTCACTACGCCACCTCAGCAGCTGGGACTCCCTAACCTTTTCTATATATCTTTAGAAGTAGGGCGAGTGAGTCCGTTCCTTTCCCGTGAAGGTTTTGGGATATGTGACCAGATGCTTCCTCCAGATCTAACGTCTCTATCAACAAAATTCTCTTTTCTTCACCGGATCGATACTAACTTACCTACTCCTGCTCCTACCGGATCCCAGAGGGCCGATGCCCGATTCCCCGACCCATTACTCATTCCTTCCCGACTCGATAGGGATTGCAATCTCGAGAGAGGGAGCAACAATTGACCTCCGACAATAGGTAGATGGGGTGGGCTACGATGGATACAGTGAAAGCAATCCTTATTCCGCACTCCCTCTCACCGGCCTGAAACATATATAAATCATGAATTCTTCAGGGCGGGCCGGCAGGCCGGGCGTACGGGGACCGTCGAAGAAGTGCCTCAACGCGCCGCAGCCACTACTTTGACTCCTTTTATGCAATTATGAACTCCACGGAACTTTATCAATTCCAACGCAACTTATCCTTTTGGAGCTGACGTAACAAACTACGCGAGCCTCCCAACGAAGCCAACATAAATCCGATCCGAATAAAAAAATAAAAGGAAGTTTGATTATTGTGGTATACCAGCCACCTGTTCTGGAACTTCCAGTTCCAATCGAAGCATATAGATCCGTAAATAGATTTGTATGTATAGCCACTTCAGTCGTGCTCGTCCTTTCTCGAAAGTATCTTTTTTCTGGGAACATGGTCAACCAGAAATTATTATGTTCGCGATTCTTCATCCACCGATGGATAAAATGCTCCAGTTTTCCATTCTCATATGAGGCCGGAAAGTGGATTGGCAACAGGTCGGCCCGAAGTGATTCATCATGCTCAAACATGAGCCGATCGCTCGTTAGGGACGGTTTATAGATCATCAAATTCCCACAAATGGAATGAAAAGTGGGTCCATGTAAATGATCAAGACCTCGCAAACAACAACGCTCCTTCCCCATATGGAGTTCGGCACCCAAAGGCAATCGTTGAGTGAACTGTATCTTTTTTGTGTTAGTTGACCTAAGCCGCACCCTTACTGCTGGGGTGGGGCTCGGCCTCCGAACCGTACGTGGGACGAGGTTTTGCCTCATACAGCTCGGGCCGAAGACCGGGGGAAGTTTAGAAGAGATGGGGAAACCTAGCAGCTGCCGGTCGGGGCGGGGATAAGCTTGCTTCTTCACAAGCCTATCCCCCCAAAAAAACCGCCCCTGTAGCGCTAGCGCTTCGCGTTCTTTCTATTCCATCCCATTCCATTCCGGGATAGGCGGCTAATACTAAAATAATAAGTGAAGTAGTCGTCGTCTGATCAATCGGCTCGGACACCAGACCGCCCGTGCCCGCCCATTTTGTCTCGCCCTAAATGGAATGGCTCTCTTCGTTACGCTGCGCCCCGACCCGAGTCCCCACGTCCGCTTTTCTCCGCCCGCAACCCAATAAGTTGGCAAAGCCAACACAAGATTAGGGCCGTCCCCTTCATTCTATGCTGACCCCGGCCCGGGCTGGCTTCTTGGGAAGCCCGTTCCCACCGCGCTCACGGCCCGGCTGGCCTGTCAGCGGTAGTGGGAATTCTCCCGTTCCCTGGTCAAAGACTTGGTTGGATGCGGGATCTACTCCACGAGGAGCGGTACGGACGTAGATGATATCATCACGACCCCTCTTTTCGTACCGCTAGGGATGCTTAACGCCACTTCGCCGACTGGCGTTACCTGCGCTTTCGTGTCTCTCAGTGTGGTCAGCACTGGGTGTTTCCGAGCAGCGAGGCTTACACCCATTCGCATTAGTTCATCCAAAGTTCCTTACCCTTATGCACGAATTATTGAATAAGCCATCTTCCTATCAAGGTTAAGGAGTCAACTGAGCATCTCAGCGGCGGGCTTGAATACCCGGATCGAATCAGAGTTCACGCCGCCCGCCCTGAACAAATAGGAGGCGTGGGCCACAGGTCGCACATAAGCCGCCGGGTCGCACGACAGAAGAACACCCAACATAAAGATGCACACTCCTCCATGTGAAATATTCATCTTCATAGGAGCTTTTTGATAGTAGTCGTGACCAACAGCCATCAGCTCTCGGCTTGTTGGTAAGGTGAGAGCTTCAAGCCCGATTTCAGGTGGCGCACCCTCCACACAAGCACCGCCCGACGAAGGGTGGACGGGGAAAGCTACAGGCCCAAAACCTTCGACCCTTCTTTCTAAATGGGGGTGCCCGAGGCACCTCATCTTCTCATTTCGTCGTTGCTCATTCCCGTTAGGCCGAAGTGTTTGGCCTTTCCTTCTCCGCGCCCGCTCAGGCTTCGCTGACCTATCGCGTGGTAAAAAGAAGAAAGTACGAAAGAATAGTAAACGGAGCACACCGCAGAAAGATTCTAAATATGAGAAGTCCCCCTGGGATTCGAGAAGAAGGAAATGAAGAACGGGAACGAAACGAAATAAAGCGTTTCTAGCTCTAGTTTCGGATGAGCTTCTCCCAATTATGTCTGGTAATAGAATAGGGCGGCTTGCTCTGACCAAGACTCCACTTTTTGCTCCGTCCGCGGAGCGTATGAATTTCCTGGAATGTAGATAGACCAAAAGAGGGAATGAAGGGATAGGAATAGGAATTATAGTAACATTGGAAAAAAGGGCACCTGTGGGAACATCTCTACTGACGAACCATTTCAATAGTACGGGTGCTGCCGTGCCACGAGGCACGACCATGGAAGTAATGAAAAAGAAAAAGTTATGTAGTTGGACCATCTGTTCTATCCGTTCGAGTTTTGCTTCTCTAGAGAAGATGAGAGGCTAAAAATGAAAGTGTTCGCAACACATACCGAAAGGGGACTAATTAAGCCGACCATTAATGACTAGTTAAAACACCAGGAGTGGTCTGATCCCCTATTTGATCAGACCGCTCTGAGAAAGATAAAAAGCAAACTCTCATAGTTCGGAGCCCAGCTCCAACAACTTCTTCGTGAGTGAGGTGAGGTACTTCTTTTGGTTTGAATAGGGGGTCGCCCTTTTTTTGGTTGAAGTAGCCACGACTTTGGTCGTAGTCAGTTTAAACCCATAAACCCAGTCCACTTGCAGCCATGTTGATCAAAATGACTAAGTTTAATGACTTGACCAGTCACTAGCCCTCGTATTATAAGATTCTCGCACCCTGTGGTCGACATTCCATTCCCCTTAGTCGTAGGTGCTCGTTCTATTTTGATTTGAATGGGCCGGGGCTCCCGAGGTACATATGGCCGGCCCTTCGGGTGTCTCGGTGATACAAGCAAAGAAAAGACGATGGTTTTTAACATACCCTTGAACAAAAAGCCAATCCTTACCAAAGGAGGAAATAGAATAATCTACCTTCTTTTTTCCTTCCCGTTGATTCCCCCCGACAATCAAGCTGCACTTCCTTCTAACAAGTGGCTGAGAGTTAGCAAGCAACCTTGGCCTCTTGGCAGGAGGTTCGCTGTCCCCCTCCTTTCCGGTCCGGCCGCAGTACGGCACCTGAACTCGAAGCTACGATCAGATCCGATTGGATCTGGTCCTATCCGACCCAACCCCGGAACTTAGAACGGCCGGCCTGTTTGGACGGTAGAACGGGGAGAGGGGGAGTCGTGCCCATTCTCTATCCGGGCACGAGCAGGAACATCAAAAAAATGGAAAAGCGAATACATATGATGTAACGACATATTCAAAAATACGCGATCCGATTTGATAGGCTGCCCGCAGAAAGGAAAGAGTTTACCGACCGCATAACAATTCATTCTTGTGTGTAGCGCGTGGGCCCATGTCTCCCGAACGATCATAGTACGGCCGCTCATCTAATATAAAATCAATGAGTAGATCTCACCTCCCCTTCCCCATACCATAGCCGGAAGGGATAGCGTATCCACAGAAGAGAGAGTACGGGCCCTTGCCCAACATTTAGTTTAGACGCGGCTCGAATTTATGCTATAGGCTGTGTTAAGCATGCTTCTTTGACAGAAAACAAACTCTTTTTCCATGACAACAGTCGCGACTATAAAGGGCGGGGCGGTAAGCTCTCTATCAACAATAGGGGGCAAAAAAAAAAAAAAAACTACTAGACTATATGGATTCCAACTGAACTTCAACTTCTACTTGGTTGATTAATTCAGGGGCAGTGCTGGAACATAATGTTGGACGATCTCCATTTCCATATGGTAATTGAAGTCAAACAGGAGCAACCCAGGTGCAATTCAATCCTTATTCCTAGCAATGATTCCCAAAAAAGCAAAACCTCACTAGACCGAGGCCCATTGCTATGGGGACTACACTATATAAGAGAATGACTAAGGCAATTGCCAATAGTTTCTATTGAAAGACAGGCTGGCTCTTTAAAATTAAAAGGGCGCCCTCCTAATCTCATTTTGATAGGAAGAGATATTGATAATTATCCCAAGGAGGCTTACTACTCAGCTGATAGATCAGGTGAGCCAGCCATGATCACTAAACTCACCAAAGCAGCAGCATATGCAAATTTGAATCATAGGTTTCTATATGCTTAAGGAAAATGGGATTTGCAGAGTAGGATACGAAAGTGTATTTATATACAATGGAAAGCCCCTATAATCCATGGACGACCGGTGGAGTTCATAAAAGAAAGCAAAGAAAGGTCCGCGACAAAGCTGTCCCCTCTCTCCATATCTCTACTTACTGGCTGGGTGCAGATAACACTGTAATAATAACAAAGCCAGATAGAGAGACTGTTCGTTCAGAATTGATTCAGATGGCGAGGACCCACGGAAAAATCCACCTTATTCATGCTCCGCACAGCAACTTGCCCGGTCAATATTATATGTCTATGCTAAACTTGGTGATCTATTTTCGTTGCCCCCTTTAAGCGTATGTGATATAATCATTCTTATCTCAGAAGAGAAGTATGCATTGTCCCCACTTAAGTTATTAAGTATTCCCAAAGACGAGGCGATTTCTTTTTATGTTGAAACTTTATGTCAGCCAGGGGACCCTGATCATAAATGGGTTGTTTGTCCCGGTGAAAGGGACGCTCTCCTTTTAATCGCTCTGGCGCATATGTTGAATAGTTGTTTTATGCGTTCATCTATCTTTCAGGAGCAGTCGTGTGGTTTTCCCAGAGATCGCCGTGGGTTCTTTGCCAAATTAGGTGGAGTGGGGAAGATTCTAACTATTTTCATCTTGAATCTAGCCCCCTCACAAGGTACTATTCCTCATAAAAGAATTTTACGAAAGCTGGCACCCTTGGTGCGTGATAGCTACGTAATATCCTTAGTTTCATCCTTTTTAAAGATACCAATGACCAAAATGGAATTAATTGTTCTATTACGGAAGTTGGGATCCCACACGCTGGGTTAATCACTAAGGTCTTATACAATTTGATGTTGGATGATTTCGACCGGGGATTTAAACAACTATACCCTAGTCTTTCTTATTATCGTTACTTGGCTGACTGTTACGTATTATTTCCATTGTTTAGTCTCCAAAGCGAGCAGCAGTGTGAAGAAGAAATGAATAGTATCCTCTTAGAGTTAGATCTTGATGGGGATATCACAACTATTCTACCTGGTGGGGGGGCCCATGTGACTCGTGATGTTTGATTATTCTAAGTCGAGATTGCGGTCTTCACGTTGTCGAACAGTCAACATTCTTTCTTTAGTTCAATTTGTAGTCAATATGTTTTATACAAAAAGGAACCCATGCAACGATAGGAAATCCTTTTTTTAGAGAGCCAATGCCTTAAGACAGACCCTAATAGCAGTTGTCGCCTACTTCACTGCGTTGTGGTTCTAAAAAGAAGATTTAGCTTGGTATATTCCATCAAGAGAAAGCCATATCTATATATAGAAAGCAAAATCGAAATTGTATACAGGTGCTTACACTTTCCTGAGGATTCTAAGACCCGATCACCCGTCAAAGAAATATCCTTAGGTCTTAAGTCTACAGCTCCGTAGCTTGTGTCGCCTACATAGGGTAGAAAAGAATGCTGTGCATGAACATCTCAATGTCCAAGATAAAAGGAACGAGGGGAAGAATCGACGAGGCGAGTGTTCTCGAAGAGAAAATCGTGATGGAAAAGCGTGAGGAGAATTCGAAAGTCGAGATATGCAAAATAAAAAGACTCCCTGGGAGATGGTATTCTTTGTTTTAGGTCTTGATAGATTTTTCTATCGATTGAAGTTGCTGGCTGATTAAATCTCTTCCTAACGCCTTTAGGGGCGGTGAAGAGAGCCCAGTTCCAGGCCCTCTTTTAGAAAGAAAAAAATGAAAAAGAGTGGGGGTATATATACTATACAAATTGATGATGGTTTATCATCATCAGAACAAAGATCAGTCTAGGTCGAGATGAATGGAAGATGCTTCTGGAACTCGTTTTTGATAGGGTCTATCTTAGCTCGAAGGAAAGAACAACCAAAGTTAGACCCCCAAAGAATATGGAGTCAAATCAGTTAGTATTTGACAAAGAACCTAACGGAATTTAACAAGCAGTAACCGGAATCAAAGTTTTCCAAAATGGTGTCAACCGGTAATAGAATGTAGCTAGATAACTGATGCCACAGCATCCAAAATATGTGGGATGGAGTTCATGGTACACTGACTTAACCTTCAAGGTCAGATAGTGCTACAGTGAACATCAATCCACTATCTAGCTCAAAATTAGCCTCACGAACTACTAACACTATTATTCGCGTAGCCCTTTTTTGTTTTGTGCTATTTCATCATAGGCTGTCGGAACTTGCTTCTTAGCGCTACGTGGGAAGAGAATTTCTCTATTCAGCCCTCCCGACTTCAATTACAAACTCTTACTTCTCGGTCTAACTTGGACTAATCCCTTAGCAGGCAAGAAATTCCTACTAACCAGACAGAAAGTCAGTTTCCACTCACTACCAAAGCGCTGTCGCACCTCTACTATTTTCGGCGTAACGAGGTTTTAGTCTTTACGAGGGCACCCCCTAGCCAGATTCAATCCCAAGGGTCAATCAATTGAAACTAGTGAAAATAGTCGTCACAGTCTGAGTTCCTGCTTTCAACGAGACTTTCTTAGCTTGTCAAACTTTCTCTCCTTCACCAGGAAAGTTATCCGGTAAGCAAGATCTTTGATTGATGTGCCTGAATAAGGTTGATCAATGGTAGCTGCTTGGAGCTTTCTCTATACCTTAATTGAACTGCCCCGCTCTTAGCTCGGGTTCTTGCTTAATGCGGCGTCCCTTGTTTGCTCTTGGATTGGACTAAGCGGCAATCCTTACTGTGGAAGCAGACCTTGTCATTCTTCTCCTTCAATGCCAGTGGATAAACTAGGGCTGGAATGCTCTTTTATCATGTATGTGGATTACTTGGTCGATTACCTGATTGCACTAGTCTCATAGCCATCTCTTTAGCGTCCCGCCATTCCTTCTTGCAGGAAATCTAACTCATTCTAAGGTAGAGCTCTTAGAGTCCTACTTAAAGTTAAAGGTAGTTCTTTAGTTAAAGCAAGGAGAGCAGAAACTGAGGGAAAAAAACCTATGTTCTTACGCGGGATGGGAATAAAGGCTACTAAGATCGGAACTCACGACCTAAGTACTAAGTAACCTTAGAATGGGGATGCCAATCTTATACAGAAAATACCGCTATCTAAAGTAACCTTGCAGGGGGGGCTGCGTATAGCATTCGTCGATCTCAATACGAGAGAGAAATCAGACCTATAACCTCACTGCAGTGGCTTGTAGACTTGCTTTGCTGCGGAAAGCTCAAGTGAAAACCTATTAGAACTGTGGGCCTCACCCGTCTACTACTCGACCTTAAGTAACTACAGTTAGGAGGATCCATCCAATAGCTTAATGACTTGCTTGGGTCATCTAAGAGGTAAGGCCTCCTCCGATCGCCCCTAACTTTCATTATTGAGCTAAAGGAGTTCCCTAGCCCTTCAAGTTTACACGCTGATCCCTCTATGATGGCATTCTTCTTCCTCTCCGACTTTACGATATTATCCTTGCTAGTTTGATCTCTCGAATTAAGGTTTCCGATTGGATTGGTTATAAGTCTACCATACTCTACCATACTGTAGAGAAAAGAATGCATGTTCATCCGGACATTGAGAAGGAAGGTCAAACCTAATCCGGTGTCAACACTTGACTGACCGGAGGACCTAACTAGCTTCAACCGAGTTTTCGGTAGGCTAGGAAGCATTTATTTTACTCTTCTATGTCTATTAAGTGTTTTGATCCTTGCGCCGATTCTCGTCTTTCTTTCTTTTGTGTGTCGAGCGAGTTTGGAAAGAAGGTTCCCGGTTGGCTTTGTATGAAGAATCCTATCTTTCTAGCCCTAGGTGAGCCATAGATTGTGAGTGAGCTTTCGAGGAGTAGAGATCGAGCGTCGACAGTGGATCAATTTGTCTTTATTCAATATAATTATTGAAAGGATAAAGCGGAACAGACGCTTCTCGCAAACAGCAACTATCCATAGCGAGAGAGATCCCTTGTCTTTGTCGCCTACCTCTCTATAGAAATAGAATAGCACGATAGAAGCCCTACCCTATAGCAACTGTAAATATCGAATCAAGTCTCCGCTCTTCAGATCAGTCCATCCGTAGTGGAGGAATTCTGGTAAATTTTTCCTAAATATGACCTTCCCCTCCCATAAAGAGAGTTTCTTGTTCCTTTTCTAACAAGGATGATGAGCGACAATGACATGAATTCAATACTAATAAAAAAGGTAAGCCCGCCGCTGAAAGAGACCGAAGAAGGGTCAACTAGCACCGGTGCGAGGCCTTCAGATAGTTACCGCTTTGCACGAGCTTCAAAAGAAAG
>QJPP01007063.1:0-20000 GCA_003996215.1 Jaltomata sinuosa | reverse complement strand
TTGACTATTGAGTGCAAGCCCGTAAATAGACGACTATGGGTAGTTCAGGTGCGCTTAAAGTCAACTACAACTAGAAGGCATGCCGATCTTGCCACCAACTTTGACTTTGACTGTGAAAATCTCCAAATAGGCACACAGTAGTTTAGAGTAGAAGGAGTTAAACTTGACTGTAAGGAAAGGAGCTCTAAGTTGGAATTCAATAGTGAGAGAAATGGTCATCTGTGCTCCACAGCTACTGGTGTCATCACCCTGCAAAGAGGTGGAACCAACCAAGACTGAACACTAGCCCCATTTTGTAGACGGGTTGGGACCGGCCTTTTATCCCGGTGAACAATGTTCCACTGATTAGGCGGGGACAGGCTTCGAACCTGCAATCTTCAGGTCATGAGCCTGATGAGTTGACCAATTCCTCTACCCCGCTTCTTCCCCTTCTCTTTCGAACTCCGAAAACCAAGGTTCGACTTGCATGTGTTAAGCATATAGTCTGAGTAGCATGATGTTCGCTTCTTAGCGCTTAGGCCACTACCTAAAAGTAAGCTTTTCGCTCTTTTCCTCTTACTTAGATGGAGGAGATAGTAAGCACGACTTTCTACGCAACGATTTCTTCTTCTCTTATGATTTAGAAAGTTACAGGGGGGAGACCAAGAGAGTAGATTGGCTGGTTTTTCCAGTCAAGTATAGTTGATACTCCCATTTTCTAATATGAATTTGAATAGATTCTCTTTATTATTCTAAATATAGCTTTTTTATCTTCCACCTTATCTCCACAGCTTTGGGCGACCCCTTCCCCTTCCTCTTTTTTTTCGTTTCAAGCATGGACCTTAACTTACCGAACTGGCTTAGTAAAGTAGAAATCATTAGCTGTCAACTGTTCATAGTCAGCAGTGGAAGAGGGCGTAGCTTTGATTGCTCAAGTTGCCCTCTCATGGTTGAATGTGAAAAAGAATTTCTTTTGTTTAGCAACAGGCTTATAAGGATGATGCTTCCCCTGTGCCTTATCAATAATTAATAAGGAAGACCGGGCTAAAGGTAACTACTTTTTGCTCACCCGGTGAAAGGCATAGTAGGTAAAAAGGCTATTGGTTGCTGCTACGCACCTTACCTCGGGGAGGTTGAAAAAGCTGCTAAGAAGAATAGTTTTCTTTTCTCTTGCGACCTTCCACGCCAAGGAGGGTTGAAGGGATCGATCCCAATAGCCTTTCACGAGGTGCGTAGCATTCTTTATAGCCGTTACGAAAGCTCCCGAAGAGAAAGAGGTCTTTGCTGCTTGACTGCGTGCACCAGGTCCAGGTCTTGCTTTTGGCATTCCCGCTGTTGACGTCCCATCGAGTTAGCTAGTTAAGGGTGAAAGGGATGACGGAATGAATAGCAGGCAAAGTCCTTGCTAGGAATTCCGGGTAACTTTCTGTATTCCTTAAGGTTACAGGTGAAGCTTACTTCCTGCGGTAGCCCCTTGGACCTTAGCCTCTTAAGGGTTGGGTTCTAGTGGCGGGCTCTTGGGTCGTCCGGACCCATATCTGGTAAAAGTGATGGCCTGGTTGTCCCCACACCCCCTTATCATGCGTGTCTGTGGGAGCAGTTTGTGCTAGCGTTTTGGCGCTCGCCTTATGGTTCTCAGTCCTCTTTCGCCGAGATTTGAAAAAGATTTTTTCCCGCGTCGGAACAAGACCCACTATACTAGATTTAGCCAATTCGGGTGCGGATGGGGATTCCCCAATAGATTCTACAGATTCGGATTTGGATGCCCCTGCGCATAAACATATGGATAGGGATGCCGATTCAGATGCGGCTAGAATCGTTTGAGTGATTCATAAACCCTCGTCGGGATAAACAAGCAAGGGTTTCATCCTCTACTTATGGGAATGCTACTTCGAGAAATGCTGCTTCAGGATAAACGTCATATGTTGCGAGAGAAACTGGATATTTTCCTATGGCTTGGACCCTTTCACTCGAGAACTCAAAGGGGTGAGTGCGCTTAGGGGTGCCTTCTTGATCACTCGTGACTATATGTCGTACAATTCCGGTTGATAAATTCACGAGTCTTTTACCAGAAGCTTATCAATGTTGGAACATGCCGCTCAGGTATTAACCCCTTTAAAAAGTCCCTTAGATCTCTCCCCATTATGCTCTATAACGGGGGATAACGGTCGAACTATCAAAGAGGTCCGCTACCAAAGAATTAGGAGTTATAACATTCATAAAAGAAAGAAAAAACCAATATAGGAACTTCAACTAAGAAAGAAGAAGAATAAGAAGAATTGCTTAAGTAAGGTAGTCGCTTCTTTTTTTCGGTATACCGCTCTGCTCTATGAGCGAATGAACATAAATCTTTCCAAATATCATGAATATCCTTCGCCCCTTATCTCCTCATCTTCCTATTTATAAGCCACAGCTTACTTCGACGTTTTCAATTTCCCATAGAATCTCCGGAGCTTTCCTAGCCACTATAGTTTTCTTTTTTTATCTTCTTTGTCTGAAAATAGGTTTGATTTGCTTCCCCTATGAGAATTTCTACCAATTCTTCTTTTATTCATCAAAGCTCATCCTAATCTCCGTCGAGATTACTGCCTTAGCCCTGTCCTATCATCTGTATAATGGAGTTCGTCATTTATTGACGGATTTTTCGGGATTTTTCTTTCTTAGAATTGGAAGAAAAAGATTGAAATGACTGTGAAAAATTTAACCTATACCTTTCTTTGAGATTGAATCTCTAAATTATTCTTTTCTTATGAAATGTTTATTATTCGTTGATAGATCTAAAGCTTATGCCGTAGAAGCTGACATCAGGCTATTGGCCTTTTATCTGCATCTTCCCTCGTAGAGTGGCGTCTTTTATAAGAAATTTCTCAGTGGAACTAAAAAAAAAAAAGAGTTTGAGCTCTTTTTTTTGGTTGACTTTTAGCCACGCGCGGTGGCTATGCGCATGTGTCCCAAAGTGACGTATATTTTTTGGTAATGGGTATACTCGAGAGAAAAGGTTTGGAATTCGACCTCCCCTTATACGCTCTAAAAGGGGGTCATGGACTCCTTTTAAATATCAACTCAAGGCCTCCTTTCCTTACTCGTTGGTTTGAGTGCTTTATCGAAGGATTGATATAGAGAAAAAATGCCTATATTTCTTATCTAAGCCCACCTACCTTGGGATAAGCGGTTACCGGAAGTTTGAAGCTGACTTTAATGGGCAACACTTCCTCGTAGGGTCACCAAAGCAGGCTCCTTTAGCCGCTTCGATTGTTAGAGCTCACTTCACACCAACAGAATCGTAAGCTTTCTTCTCCGCCTCAGCTTGAGAGCTCCTTTCTACATCAAGATCTGGCCCTCGATCGACTCCGGCTATGGTGCGATTCCTGGCATATGTACACCACAGTAGCTAAGGCAACCCCGTTCCAGCTCGCATTGTATTTGAAGTTGAGGATTTCGCTTCTGATGTAGTCAGTGAGAAGCTAAGTTCCGTTTTTAGCTTTAGCAAGCCTGTGACTGCCTGAACAGACTAGTCTACGCTCAGCCAACATTCCGAACTTGTCTCGATACTGACAGTTCAGTGGATGGGATAGCAGAGAGAGAAAGGAAAAGAAGTAGTTCCGAAAGGAGACTCCACCTAGCTAGCGCGCTCCTCACCTCAATGCTACACTTCGGCAGCTACGAACTAAGACGCTTCAGAAGAAAAGCTACATCCACTACCTGCATTCACCCTGACAGGCTAACCCGAGCTTACCCAGGGCCTTACCGCCCGAACCAGCAAGACTAATGTCTACTTATACCTTTGAGAGGTCCACTTATACTATTGATAAAGTCTCTAAATTAATAAGGCCCCGGTTGTGTTGTTATATAAGATTCAATTCAATCTAACAAGCGGACTACCTTCGGCTACTACAAGATCTTTATAAACCAAAGAATGAGCCTACTTTACGCACTTCCGCACTAAGCAGGCAAGGCCAACTACACAAGCAAGAAGGCATCGCCTGTGGCTTCCAATCCAATGACAATCAAAAGACGAAGAAGTAACTTATGCACCATATTGGATCTTGTAGTAGCTTGGCACCATCGATAAGTACCCGATATCAGGCCTTGCCTATCTCACCCCCTTCCTTCAGCTGGGTGAGCCTTCGCTTTTTGGATCGTCTTCTGCCCAATGCGGTACCCCCCGTTTTTTGGTTCCCATTGGGTTTACCTTGTTCACAGGTCGACCCCATGGCAGCAAGAAAAGGCGATCTTGTGCTATACTCCGGTGATATCTTTCCTACCGAGACACGCAAACCCCCATCGTGTCCCAGATCACATTCCGTGAATCGAAAGGGGAAGCCTACTCATCTATCAGCTCCTCTCGTAGATCGGTGCGGTTTTACGAAGCGTCTAAGCACAGTTCACTCGCGTTGATCAATCAAGAGGGTTGCCGCCACTCCTTAAGGTTATCTGTTGTATCATACACTTCTTGCATTCTGTCCCACGCTTCATACCTCCTCTTGCTTCTTAAGGTAAGATAAAGGGCCAGGCATGGTGGGGTAGGAGCATCCAGTCGGCAATCTTTTTGGCTTGACCAAGAAGTCTTATGTCCTCCGAGTCGCACGGCGCTTTAACCGAAAGAACTTCTTGCGCAATTCATGCCTTTCTGTTTTTATGACCAGAAATTCTTTCTTGATTTTCATCAAAAATTGTTCTCTGGACTTTTTATCGATATGAGGTGATCGTAACACAGTATATAAGACTCGTGATTCAGGCAATCCAATCTTCCGTGTGTAAGGCGGAAGCCCCCAAAAATGGTTTTAAAAAAATGGGTGATCAAAAGATCGAATTACTATGCCTATCTTGGTGGTCGTTACTTTTGGTGGTCTTTCTTTTTGGCTGACTCGTCTAAGTGCTCTCCTTTGTCTCATTGTTTATCTCTCCTTCGATTCCGCCCCTAAAGCTAGCTCCTACTCCTCCTCCTTCTCCTGACGGATAGGATCCTCCTTGGTCCTTTTTACATAACATTCTCGGCTGCCTCCGGTCCGGTAGGTCGGTCGCCCTCTAGCCAGTGACTAGCCCAGCTATGGAGCTAGGTGTACACCGCCACGTCGAGACTCTCTTTCGAAGGTGAGATACCGGCTTTCATAAGAGGGAAAGATCACTCCGTCATGCAGCAGAGCAGTGTTCATCTAACTCGAAATTTCATAAGAGAAGAAGAATCGTAGCGTAGGGTCGACATAAACAATCGGTTAAAATAGTCTAATGAGAAAGCATCTGTTCACGTTCGTAGTTGCAATAAGTTTTCTTTTGAGTTTCAAGATTGGCTTGGTCTTCAGTCTACCCTAATGAAACCTAAAATCTCACTCCCTCGCTTTCTCCTTCTGATAGACTAGCTTGCGCATCTTCTCTTTGGCACCTTGGCTTGGGGAGTGCTCTCTCTCTTCTGTGTCAGCGAAGGAAGGATAAGAGCAATCGGCCGAATGATTGTTATTACACTTACGGTTACAGTGCCTCTATCGAAGCAGAACAAGTCTAATACTCCAGCCCTGGTTTTCGGGGATTCCATTTCGATCTAAACCCGGAAACCCATATCTTTATATACGAAATTCCTTCTTTTTTTTTGATTTCCGGCTAGCTCTAGCCCTAGTAGAGGTCCGAATAGACTAGACTATAAGGGCCAGCGTCCAAGGACCTGCCAGACCGCTGATCTCACTTAAGCACTCGATGTCACAAATAGCAAGAAGAAGGGGCAGGGTTAAGGATCACTCACGTCACGGGCAGCAGATCCGACGAGCTCAACTTCCACTGAAAAGAGAGGCTCGACCTCAGATTCGAAGCCTGATGATAGAGATTCCCTTGATCTTCTTCTTGGTGGTATGGCTCCAAGGACTGTCCATCCCCTGTCTATTCATCGGGCTTTGGCACGCTCTCTCTCTGGGGCCGGAATACCTGGACCTCGGGTTAGAAGGCAGATTGTCCTTTCTCCATTATAGTAGTAGTGGTCAATTGGTCTTCTTTGAAGGCTAGAAGCATCCTCAGGTCATTGAGGATGGTCAAAGCAATGGAGTTTTCTGAGGGGAGCAGAGAATTCCACTCCTTGATTAGGAGGTTAGAGCCTTGATTATGACTAAGCCGTGAATATGAATAGTCAGGAGCGAGGTTACGAGCTGGCAGAGACAGAAAATCTGGACACTGGTGACTAGTTGAAGGTGTGCTCATTCCCCGAGAAAGCAAAGGGATAGAAAGGAAAGAAAGAAGAGGATTCTTGGGTAGTATATCAGCAGGTTCATCGCACAGCTCACTCCCTTTTGCGAGCCCATTTTCAAGCTCTTGAGGAAGAATAAAAGGAGTAGAACGATGCCCTAGACTGACTATGCAGAGTGCTTTTGAGAAGATTAAGACCTATCTTTTTGATTCTCCGGTCTTGTTTTTTTATTAAGGGAAGACCCCTCTTGCTATACCTCTCGGTCACGGAAAACTCCATGAGATGCGTCTAAGGCCAGCATGATGAAAGGGGAAGAAAGGAAAGATTACTACCTGAGAAATAAGCTGACGGACTACGAGTCGTCATATTCGACCTTGGAAAAGACGTGCCTCGCCTTGGTGTGGGCTAGGCAGAGGCTCCGACATTACCCTCAAGGCCTATTCCCTTCTCCTGTTGACAAGGATGGATCCAAATATCTCTTTGAAAAGCCGGCACTCACTTGCCATCCACACTCAAACCTGTCCAACAAGTAAATAAGAACATTAGGTCCGCTATACACTCACGGAGCACTAACTTCAAACCAGTGACCAGATAGTGCGAAATGAAAACCAATGCAAGGCAAGAACCCGATTATCGACGCTCTGCTAATAGACCCCCTCCTTTGAACATAGATCCGAACTCCCACTCAGAATGGTTACTGGACAAGGATTGGTTGTCTTTCGAACATCGGATCTCGAGTACAAGCCAAGGAGAAGGACTGCCATCTCAGGCATACCATCGACAGAGTAAGGAAAGGACAGGCAGAAAGCGCGCTAATCAAATCCTATCCCTTCTTAGTCCCAGCTACCCAAGTTCATTCCAGCTCCCTATGAGCTCATAGTCGCTAAGAGGAAGAAAAGCTTATTCCATCATTTCCAGGGGAAACCGAACTCAAGTGAAGTTAAGCCGAGTCTGCTTCGCACCTTTGCTACCGGGCATTCACTGCCAGTCACTCCTAAATCTACCTGGGATGGACTGCTAAATCGATTCCTCTTGGCTTGATTAAAAAATCCTCTCAGAAGCCCGTGTATATTAGTCAAAGATGTGACTTTCACAGGGCCGATTGCTCTTTGCCGTCAAATGGAAAGTTAGCTCATAGGGCTGGCGCTGGTACTCTGCGAAAGATGCGTGAATTGGCCTGCTGAACCAATCTTGCTTAGGGCGGGTGACCATCTTCTAATTGAAGATAAGCACCGAAAGTAAGAGAAGTGAGGCGTTCGGGACCTATTCTAGTAGAGGAACCAACCCCGGAAAACCTGACCAAAAGATAGCTAAGTTCCCGTCACTAACCTTACTTCGGACTATGTGGCTGATCCACTGAGAAAAGACGGTAAGGCAAAGAGAAAGTACCACTTTTCTTAAGTTAAGATGAATCTAATCTATTGAAGAGTCAAGGTTTCCAAGGAGCACGGATGAGGCAAAGCATCGATCCAACTACATACCAACGAAAATTACGGGCGATCGTATCCCATCGTATTCACGTATCAATGCGTAAGTGGTCATATAATAGTTGCGTCGTTGCGCCTAAAGTCTTATGGCCGAAGGTCTCCGGTGCGTCGTAATAGCCTACTGGTATACAAGCACACCGTGCTCTAGGTTGGTTAAGCCTATGAGCATAAAGAAGGAAGTCTGCACCAGCCCACTAGCAAAACTAAAGGCAAGGAACTTCTTTCACTAGTATAGTATCGGGAACATGCCTAGAAGAGGATTTCATAATTCCAGAGGCGCCCAAGCCATCCTTACTTCATCTTCACTTCATCCTTATACACCTGCTGGACTGTCTATCCTTCCTTCCTTTTGATTAGATGGATTATATCATCCAAGAGCTTAAACTAAGAGGAAAATACTTCAAGGAACGAACTTGCAGGCCTTACCTTATACCTTACCTCAACGAAAAAAGCTAAGGAGAATGACGATTCCATGCCTTAAGGCTGACTGAAGCTTCCCTCTTTCCTGGTCTCCATTACCCCGAAAATCCTTTTTCATCGCTCTCAGCGCATCAAGTCGAATAGTTAAGTTTAACAATCTTAAGCAGCTTTAAGGTAAAGATGACATTCAGGCTCATAAGAAGCTCTTGTCGCCAACTACATCGGAAAATGCAAGAAACTTTGAATTGGACGTAGATAGCCTTTTCCATCTTTTCTGATTTCGATAGGCATCCCACCCTCACCTCAGGATGAGAGGACTTCTTTGAGCCCTAAGCTTTGTTCCCTTCGCAAGTGACCTGAAAGCCGGGCAGGCGCTTTAAGAAGGTGCCAGTTGACTTTCCTTTTTCTCGAAAGGGGGCCCATTGGAATATCTTCTCACTCCCTTCGTGATTCCAGGGGGGGATCAGGAAGGAGATATAGCAATAGACGGCCTATTTTGAGCTTGAAAGAAGAACTGCTACGCCCCTTTACTTAAGTAATATCCTAAGCTCTTAGCCCTTTTCTCAGCCTATTCTACTTTCACTATTCTATTAGTCAAGGTTGTAGAAAGAAAGTCTACCGGACGTGGGAAAACTGACTTCTAGTGAGGGTTGGCGCCCTAGTCTAAACCTATTAGTCTTGCTAGCTTAAGGTCTTGGGAGTGAAGTTCTTCCCGGGCGGGGAGAACGAACGATGTTGATTGGCATAAGGCCCCTAGTCTTGTCTAAAGACTAGATGCTGTAGGGTACGTCTTAAAAGTGCTCCTCCACTACGTCGTGCCTTACGTCAAGAGGTGGTCGTGGCTTCTGCGACCGAACCGAATCTGTTCAAGTTTCATGCTCGAGCTCTAGGAGAATGGTGATCCCGTGGAAAAGGAAAATCGACAAGGAAGATATGAAGTCAACGGCAAAATTACTTTTCATTCGTTGTATGGACCTCAACTGGCTCTACCTGAGAACATAACGAAAGTTATTATATATATATATAAGATGATCCGTGATTTCACGACACTCTGAAGAATCATGACAGATTTGTTCGGGAGGAAAAAAAGAAGGATTCGAGGTTGGTTGAGATGCTCCTTCTGTGGCTGATAATGGGGAGCGGCAGCTGGACAGATCGATTTGGATATGGAGGTCTTATCCGGTCGATGGACGTCTTATTTGATCCTGGTTTTGTCAATGATGGAGATTCAGAGATAGGGACAGGTACTAGGGGGGAAAAGTCGTGGAGTTATTGCTTTCAAGGTTCTTACGCATTGGAACAAATGAAGTGAAGTTTTTCAAAAGACCTTAGCTAAAGATGGAGAGTTCGGGTCCGCTTCCCCTTACTAATGGAAATGATGAACGGATAGACTCCGTAGCCCTGGGATCAATAAGGGGGAACAAAGAGATTGAGTAGTTGGTGGGACCGATGAAATAGGAAAGATGGCTGACACCGAAACGAGGGAACTATTTGGTGCCCTTTCGCCTTCTATAGCAATTCCTTGCATTTGACCTGAAGAAATATGGGATTGACTGAATGAGATGGTATCCACTTCACCAGTTGGTGTTCTTTGGCGAAGGGAAACTACGAATCGGATCAGAAGTAGCTCATTAGCTACTAGGTTCAGAGGGCTAAAGAGAAGGTGGGGATTGCCTTTTCTTTTTTCAGAAGATGGGGATCATTGGATTGATTGGCTCTTTTATCCCCGAGGTTTTATGGCAAGCTCGAGCCTAGCTCCCAGGCATTGGATATGGAAATGCAGGAGAGGTGGTCGAATTAGATTGGGGGTTCGTGATTGGGCCCGAGATCGGGGGTGAGAGCGTTAGAGCCAGCCTCTTTGTTTCGATCGGAAAGAAGACTTGGAGACATTGAAAGATATGGCTTAGATCAACAGCTGATCTGCGACAGCAGAGATCAAACTTTAAATGAAATTCTAAAAGTTCAGGTGATTTGCAAACATTCCACCTCAAGTCAATCAATAGTAAGCTGAGACGGCACGGGTCTTTCTTTTAGGTCTTTCCTTACCAGCAAATAAGGGAATTCAAGATCGGGGACATCTGCTAGAGCTCGCAATTGACATTTCTCACTAAGTTTTTTAGGAGATTCCCGAGAGTTCGACTGACTAAGAGGCTTTCACCGAGGTCTATTTTTTTTGGTGGTAACAACAGAGTGATCCTCTAAGGTTTACGTCCTAGCAACTAGGAAAAGGAGTAAGCATACATATCGGAAAGCAAAGATGCCACCTCTCGTTATTGATTTACTTTGAGAGAACTCAGTCCTTGGCTTATGGCAGGAAAACCGGTAGTTAAAGAAGTGTTGGTATGCCCTTCATTAAGAACTCAAACTTCTGAACCCTTCTTTGTTCTTTGGTTGAGAATACAGAATATTCTCACGAACCGAAGGAAAGGGCGGAGATTCACTAATAACTTCTTATCAGACAGACAAAAGAAAGAGGGCAGGCGGGAATAAATAATAGAATAGGAGAACTCTTCGATCGGAGGCAGATTCCGAGGTGGTTAGTTTGACTTCTTCTCTTCTCCCTACTTACTATCCTTACCAACAATGGGTTGTCCTTTAAAGAATAGCTATAGCCCAAGGTTTAACGTTGATCCATCCCACGAACAATTAATTTCTTAGGACATTCAACATTTAACTCCAGTTACGACTTCCTCTCGGCCGGGCATCTTCTCTCTTGCTTCGCTTGACTTTCTCACTGTGGACCAATTTCTATCGCTTAACTCGGAACTTCCTTATTCCTTCTTTGAATCGGAAACCCATTAGTGCTTTACTTTCTTTATTAGTAGGCTAATCGGGAGGTCTATGAAATGAAGGAAGAAAAGAACTTAGCGCTCATCCCTTGCTTGGTTCTCCCGTGAGGGAAGGCCTAGTATACAATTTTCTTCTTCTTGATCGAAGCTCTATCTCTCATTCAGCCCTTCGCAAGCTTCCTTCAAAAGGGGAGTCCATAGGCGCGAATACTCGGATTGGACTTGGAAACCCCCGCGGAGTTGAAGACTGACTTCGGCCAGGAGATTGATAGAGACCATCCTTTGATTGAGAGAGCCAGAGCCCTTCAGTGAAGAATCTCTAATTCCCAATGGGAGAGCATGCGCCCAGAGAAGAGAAGCGCTTAAGCAAAGCTGGTTGACTTGGAAGTTGTTCAGTTAGAGGAGGACGCCCCAAGCCAATGGTGACCGAAAAGCACCTTTTGCGGGGTTCTATCGAAGACTTTTAGTGCATCTATGTTGTACATCTACAAGACGATGAAACTCTATATGATATGCCATTAGATTAGTTCTTTCAATTTCATCAGATGTGAAAGGATATCGCCCCTTCGTAGTGGATCCATCTTGGACAACCTATTTATGACCAGTCAGTCTTCTAAGGAGGTTCGAGCGTAGATCGCTTGCTTTTTGGCGATAAGCATACCTTTGAAAGGAGCCTGGAAAGCAAGCCAGAAGTGCCGCTGTGCCAGTGGAAATCTACCACCGTTGAAGTGAAATCCGCTTCAGCATCATCAACAGACGCAGAAGAAATGGACAAAATCTTATTTGTGGACTCGCCTCAGGATGGAGGGGAAGCTAGTCTATCAGAAGTTCTTGAGCAAGTGAGATTGGTTGAAGTTCAATATGCATCATCAAGTTTGGAAGGATTGCCGATCTGAGAAGTAAAAGCTCTCGTTACTATAATGCCATCGTATCGTGAAAAGTTATGGAAATAGACCGTTCGTCTTTCTTTTTCATCTGATACCACAGCCGCTAAACGCTCTATCTATAAAGTCGAGCATCATACCTTCGTTTTTTTGAAATCTGATATTGAGAAATCGTTATCTTCACTGAAATATGTTTCAATATTCAGACTTGGAAGCAAGATCTTCACCCGGCTTAACCACTAAGACCCCACTGCGCAAGGAACATGAACATCGTCGTGGAGAGCAGCCTCTATATCGGCAACAATGAATGGACTCCTTTTTATTTTCTTAATTGCTTTCAGTGCGGGTATATGATCGGGACGACGACTCTTCTTACCCATAGCTACCACTTCTACAGGTTCATCACTCATTGTCCCGCCATCCGTTAATTCATCACAAAGTTGCTTCCTAATTTCCTCTAGGCTAAAAGGGTGGACTTCACGGATGAGACTGATCACACCTGATTAGTGAGAAATTCTGACACCAATCATTTACGAGTTAGTATTACACAAAGAATTTACAAGCGGATCGAGGAATGAAGGGAGAGGAATTAGAATAGAAAGAAAGAGACGGATTTCGAATTAGAGTAAGGGCACGCTAAGACATTCCTTTTCGTGCTTTCGATCTGCTTACTTTGAATAAAGAGAAAAAAAAAGAATAGATAGGCGGAAAGGCTTTACACAAGACCACAGAGCGAGAGAGAGAGCCTTCGCTTACCTGCTTAACCGTACCCTCCTATCGTACCTATATAGCCTTTCCTTCAGTTATATCCACTTTCAGTTCTGCTTCCAACTACCGATGGGAGAAGGCTTTTTTCTTTTTTTGGCATCATCCAGGGTTATCAGCCCTGGTTGGAAAGTTTTCCAACTTTCCAATTAAGGTTATTCTGAACACATAGAATGATTGTTTGAAAAATTTTAATGGTGTCTAATAGAGCACTAACAGGGGTTGGACTACCAGCTTTCACAGTAATGTGATTGATGGGAAGGTTAATATCCTGTTATAATCTCTTATTCCTTCTGGCTCCAGAACACCAGTTGATATTTAATATCTCTTGGTGTTTCTGGTACTAAAAGGAATACCTGGTTGGAACTCAGGCGCCCCCCCCCCCCGAGACAGACTTGTTTTGTCCGATAGGGAGAGTGGTTAATTTTGGTGTATCTAACGACCTAACACAATATAATATTATGACAACTTTGTATAATTTCTTTTGTGCGATCGAAAGATCACCTAAATTTTCCTGGCGGGTACAGACCCGACGGCTAAAAGGGCTTCTTTTCCGAGTCCCTTTAGTCGCCTCTGCGTCCATGACCAAAGAGGTCGCCCTTGCGGGTTGCTCTTTTGTTGTTATAGTCCGATCAATGAAACAAAAATCTGGTTTCCTGTTCACTGCTTTGTATTTAAAACAGTGTGCAGTTTCCCTTCAGCGTTATTACGCTGGGAATTATTCAAAGAACGATTCCGTTTCTGTTCCAGTATCCTTGACCAGGAGTGGTATTCCCAAAATCATACCGGCTATCTTACGTAAACACATAAGAGCCAGGTCTGATAGAGGTGATAAACTGGTTAGAATGTACCTATCATGGTTTGGTTTAGCAAAATTTATTGTTGTTGCTCCAGTTTCTAGGGCAACATTCAAATCAATCGTTACTCCTCACCCTGATATTGGTAGTATAAGTCTTGGATGAACTGAAGAGTTCATTCAAAATCCTTCAACCAATTTCTCTACCATTCCTCCGAGATATTCCCTTGGATAAAGGAATATCTTGGGAACCAACCTGGAAAACCCTTGTTAGACCCCTTCGTACGAAGCTTTAATTTAAAAGTCGACGATGTGGTTGACAAGGTCGCAGCTAAATACGCAAAAGATCACAATATCTTTGTGAATCTAAAGCATGAGTTGGCTGCATTCATCTGGAATGTTGAGAAAATTCATTCCAGATGGATACTTTTCTCCGGGTATATTGTGGTCTAAATTGACTCTCTTTCCATTAGACCGGAATAATACCCGTTTTGCAAATGAATCCCTCGAATTATTTGAAAAGCAGGTAGGCCCTTTCCTAAGTTCCCTTTTAGGGGCCTACCGAGGGGTTCCTCTGGCAACAGGGCGGTTAGCTCAAGTGATAGAGGGCAGTGGTAAGAGACGTATCTTTGCAATATGTAATTACGTAAAGCAAAGATTACTGTTTCCTGTTCACCGGTGGGCAATGGAGGTCCTATCTCGTATTCCTACGGATGGAACCTTCGACCAAGAACTTCCGTTGGTAAGATTACGGTCAAAGAAGATGCGTAATTGCTTCTCTTTTGACTTAAAATCTTCAACAGATCGTTGTCCATTGAGTGTCATTTATTCCCTCATGAGTTGTATCTGGGGGAGTACTTTGGCATCTTCAATAGTCAACAGTTCATTGGGCCTCAACACCTTCTTAGTCATGCCTCCGATGGTTAAGAAGATGAGTGAGGTTGCCTTTCTGACTGGACAGCCGTTAGGTTACTACGGCTCATGGTCACTATTCGCATTATCCCACCATTATTTGGTGTGGATGGCGGCAGCACGAGCATACCCAAAGAGTCAAACCCCTTTTGTTGATTATGCCTTGCTAGGTGATGATATCCTAATCACCGATGCAAAGGTGGCTGAGCAGTACAGTAGTTTACTGGACAAACTCGGGGTTAGAATCTCGGTAGCAAAATCGATAATATCCGAGAACGGAACTATAGAGTTTGCTAAGAGATATTGGACTAAGGATATGCAAATAGACTTATCACCAATCTCTCTTAGAGCATTAACTGCTTGTCGAACGACCATAGGTCTCTGCCAACTTTCAGCAAGATATTCGATTTCAATATCGATGCTTCAAAGGCTGGGAGGAGCAGGATTTAGAGTCCGTTCACGTCTGATGTCTACTCAATCTAAACGTTGGGAACGACTAAAGGCTGCTGCTTGCAAACCACACAGGTCACATCTACTACCTTTGGAATATTGGATTGGAAGAGGGAAACCTCTCAATCCTTATCTGAAGGGGAAGATAGTAGATTTTCTCCGAAAGGAGTTATATCCTCGGGAGATTCGACTCTTTCCTGAAGAGTTGGTGTTTGATGGTGAACGTGAAATACTTGAACTGTTTTACTCAGATGGGTAAAACAATGGTTAAAGTGGGTTTCATGGTACCATACTGTCGCATTATCATCAGAAGTAACTATCAGTCAATTGATGGATGTTCCCATGTGTTCCAAATCCTGGAAAAGAACAAACGAAGATCTTGATTTGATCAAGTTTGGACTAATCTGGAAATGTTACGATATGGGGGCAGGGTGACAAGACTTTGATGCAGGGTTCGGCATGGTCTTTGAGTACAAGCCTGGGAGGACCAATTTGCCGACGCACTAAGTCGAAGGGCCGAGTTGGCATCCAACAAGTTAGAATTAGAATAGATAGCATCCATGAGGGGCCGTCCCCGAACGCATAAGATAGAAAAAGGACCCCGTAGCCCAGACCCTGCTGAAAAACGTGAGCAACTTCAGTTAGAAGTTCCGCTCGAGTGGAATGGTTGTTGGTACTCTCTTTCATATCCTTCTCCTGTTGGTGACTGACCTCTTCCTTTCTATTTAGAAAGTGGAACAGAACTAGCAGCAGATAGGCATTCAGTTAGCTTGAAAACGGACTCGTAGTTAGAAATCGCTTCCTCAACAACTATCTTTAGAATGTCCTATCTCTCTCTTCAACGCTTTAAAACGAGCTAGAAGGCTTCTCTTAAAGCATAAAAATTTGAGTTATAGTAGTTTCAGCTATTCGATTCGAATGAGTGCCCTCACTTCCTTTCCTTACTACGATATGCCCAAAAAAAAGAAAAAGAAAGTGCAACATATCAAAGAGCGATGACACAAATTATCAGTGACCTCCTACATAACATATGCGAGCCTTACGTGGACGATTTGGTAGTCTTTTCAAAAGAAAGAACCGACCACATCGAAAATTTATGCAAGGTATGTAGTTGGTTAAGAAAACATCAATTGAAGATGAACCCGAAAAAATGTGCATTCGGGATCGGGCGGAGGCCTTAAATCAGTAGGGCAATAACATAGCTATTATTGACCTGACCCCTATTACATTACTTAAGCCTACTCTTTCTTCAAGATACGAAACGAGCAGCCGAAAACGGCTGTCCCTATTGTATTTTAGATGGAGTTCATCTACAGGGCTAAGAATCTTACCTTTACTTAGAGAGGGGTAGCGGTACCACGCTCTTCCGTGCTCGTAGGTTGACTCACCTATGCATCCCGACTAAGGTCTCACAAACGTGCACTTCCCTTATGCATCCAACCGCTTCACTAATGTGAATAGGTTATACAGAAGGGTAGGTTGGTTATATACTCTTATGCGCCTTCCTTCTTCGAACCTTTTGGTATGTATTGCCCCCTAACTATAGATCAGATCCACCAGACAAGAAACTCAATTCCGCACTGCTGCTGAGTCGTCGGACTTATCCACCAGGGGATTCGTGGAATTTCTGTGGATTGCGTTGGGGGAAATCTACCAAAGCTAGGCAGATAGATAGACTCCTTTCCCGCTGCTAAGGGAGAGCAAGAAAGAAAATCAAATGATTGTTTTTTAACCAGCGCCCTCTTTTGGGTATGCAGGTACTAAGAGTCCTCTCACTACCAACCAGCAGACATCATCTGGCTGGGTCTTGCCGGTATCAACAACGAGGAAGAAACAACCAGAAACAGCAACTACCTATGGCTCTTGGCCCAGACAACGTCCTAGGCGTAGGGGAGATCGGAGCAACAGGGAACGCCTAGACGACGTTTTTCTTCCTGGGCTGCAGTAAGTAGATCGAGAGGTCGTTCCGCCCCTTGTCCCCGAATATGGGGAATATGTTCTCATAAAATCTTGCTCCAATCTGACCTAGCTGGCGAGCGATCCCAGTTCGCGACAGAGAACAAGACAGCAAGCGAGCGTACTTTTGTTCGCTTCTTCTCCACCAAGCACGGAAGTTTAAGGATAACTGTAGGTCGGTGGCTACCTAAGGAAACTCCGATTCGATCCGCCCCCCGGCTGGGAGGCATCTACTTCATCCCGATCACAAGGAGAGGTTCACTATGATGGGGGGTACTTTTTTTTCCCTTAAGGAAAAAATGAAATGCATAGGGGACCATCCTTTTGTTGCGGCATGCTCCTCAGATTTACGGATTCGCAGGGGGCCTCAGGCCCTACTTAGTTGACTGACAATGACAAAGGCGTGCGAAACTAAGTAGGGCCTTTTCCTTTTTGTTTGAATAACCCATTCTCATTATCTTTAATAAGTAAAGTAGGCAAACCTATAGGTCCTTAGTAACGTTGACAAAGAAGAAGGAGCCGGTTAAAAGAAAGCGAATCTTTCCATTTTTCTTATATAATCTATTATATAATAATAAGAAATAGAAAGAAATTTCTTATTATTATATATAGGCCAGCTTGACAAGCAACCCTTCCTCTTGATCTGAGGTGCGAAGAGAAAGATTTCTTTTTTATGACTTCCACTTATCGATCCCGGCCCAGAAAAGTGACCGACCAGGGCAGGGCCCCATTGATAAATGAAAGAAAGGGTTTATGAGCCCTAGCCCTGTAAGCCCACACCTGTGTAGAGTAGATCGTTCAACACCTGCGGCACAAACCCATTTTGAACCTATTGGTCCTAGTATCATAGGCGACCGAACGGCCGCCCCCTAATTACTAGACCAACCTGCTATAATAATTCCATAAACACCTAGCGAAGATATGGCAAACAAATAAAGTAGCCCTATGTTCGGATCTGACAATACCATACCATAATCAAAAGGTACAACGGCCCGAGCGACCAGACTTAACATAAATGTAGCCACTGGAGCCATTCTAAAAAGGGAGAAATTAGCACTACTTGGTGAAATAGGTTCTTTTAGAATCAATTTCAAACCATCTGCTAGAGGTTGTAACAATCCAACCGATCCCACTACATCAGGACCCTTTCGACGTTGCACAAAAGCCATTACTTTACGTTCAGCTAGCACTAAAAAGGCTACTCCTAGTAGAAGTGGTAGAATTATTCCAAGTATTTCAGCTGGAACAGCTATGTACATTTTTTTTTCTATTCACTCATGATCTGGCCTGGTCGACCCAATCATGATATTGAAGGAGGGGACCTTTTCTCGAAAAAAAAAATTCTTGCAACTACGAAAACCACAACACAAGCACTCCTTTTCCATTCATTCTATCTAAGAAAAATAATTTAGCATAGACCACGACCCCCCATCTTTTCATTTCTTTATCTATATGAAACCAAATGGGCGAGTCTTTATTATTGATTGGGGCCCTGAACTCAATGAGAGTGGGGATTCGCTCCTCTTCGGGCAACTCATCCACGTCTGCAAGATACCTGACGGCGTCTACTAATTTTTCGAGCGTGAGCTCGTCCTGCGCTCCTGCCTGACGGACAAATCTTTTGCCTGCCCACAGATTTCTTGCAAGAGCCTGCCACACTGGGCGGCATTCTCTTCAGTCTCCCGATGCAATTGGGCAATTGCAGCAGGAGAAAGGCCTACTCGAATCTCGTTGAGGTCTGGAAGCGCAGGTGCAGGATCCGCGCAAAAGGCTATTGAAGGGGCGGCGAATGCTGGAAAAGCTAAAGCAAACCAGAAAGGATTTTTTTTTCTAAATCGTACTTGTGTTTTTAGTCAAAAAAAATCATAAGGAAACATTATGATTATGAAAAGCAAAATCTTACTAAAGAGAGAAGTCTATTAGACAATAAAGTACATATACTATATACACTATATATGATATTCTTAGAAAAAACCTCAGGATTAAATAAAAGAAAGATATATACTAAAAACATTATATAATGATATTCAACACTTTATGGGTCTTGACTCAAGTAGGCCTAGGCCAAGACAAGACACCTTCCCACCTTCCTTCACTCTGCAATAGCCCGACGACTCTTCTCTTCACAAGTAGGCTTGGCGCTTAGTCGATTTGAAAAGCTGGAAAGATGCAAGAAGACTGAGGAGGCGTTGGAGTGACAATGGTTCACAGTCCGACTGCTAATTCAAGTTACCTTTCAAAGAGATTCCGCATCTACTTATTTCGGGATGAAGACATGTCGGCCTTACGATTGCTAATTGAGGCCTAAGGTAAAGCAGTAACTGTATTAAACGTACTAGCAATGACTTTTGAGGAATTATTGATTCAAAACTTTCTATCGCTACACCCCCTTTCCACTATCTCAAATAGCGCACTAGCCGTACGAGAAAGAGGTGTCGAATACGGCCACTCATCCGCTGAGCTGGCCGAAAGAAGCAAGCAAAGAGTCTTACTCTAAAGAAAAAGCCTATTCCTATTCTAGAAATCCTGCAAACTCTTAATCGAAAGTACTTAGCACTCATCGCTACAATTGGCGGAAATTAATTGGCCCTGCATCTATCCCAATGAATTTTTAGCTTTTCCTTAGCCCTCTTCTTTAGCACTGGCTTACTCACAGGAAGTTGGCCTAGCAGATGACTCTTAGTTAGACTGGTACTAGTTAGGATATCACATAAGGGGAATCCCATTCTAGGAGTTCTCCAAAGCCCTATCCCATATAAAAGAGAAAAGCTATATTAACGCTGACGCCCAAGAATAGATCTTATGAAAAGAAAAGAACGATCGTCAGCGGAGATCGCAATACGCAGTTTTTTAGACAGAATCCCCGGCATCAGAGAATTCCAGGGATTTTCTCTATTTAAAGTAGGAGATAGCCGGTCCCACAGAGAAGTCTTGCTCTGGCTTGCCCAATTGACCATAGAGAATGTTGGTTGTCTTACATACACACTGGTGGAATTTCATTTTATTCCGCTTTTCAAAATAGTAAGAGGGGAATTGAGTAAAATATCCTTGTCCGTAGTTCCAGCGGACTCTCTTTTGTCTTGCAAACCCCTTATTCTGTACTCCCCTATTCTTGAAAAGACCGCTATGCACCTTGACTTTTGGCTTTTCGTTCTTTCTGCTGCAGCTGTTTAGCTATATTCGTCTCCTTTTCTTCCATCAGGAAAGAAAGCTCTAGAGTTCAAGGCTTCCTTGATTGGTACTACTGGCTTGTCCATCTACTGGGTGAGACTACTCCTACATATTCGGTGCTACGCCCCTATTATCCCGTCCTCGAGACTGAACTAAGGCACATCCCTTCTTTGCTTAGGGTTTGGTTCGGCTTCTGCCGGTCAAAATAAAATACCAGGC
>QJPP01007062.1:0-333097 GCA_003996215.1 Jaltomata sinuosa | reverse complement strand
GATCTTGAATTAGTTTTCAACTTTAGGTTGTTGAATTAGGTTCTTGAATTTGATAGTGAAGTTGGAAATTTTGAATTAGTTTATATTGTTGGGTTATAATCTTGAATTAGTTTTCAACTTTAGTTTATGTTATAAATGTCAATGAGTCTAATTTATAATTGAATTATTATATTTTTATAGATGGATCATCGCTTATGAATGTATCATATGTATTATGAAAATGATGGTCCTATTAAACCTGAAAATTTTGAAGGAGTTAGAGGTTTTATCGAGCATGCAATGTCACTAGACAACTATCAAAGTCATGGTGTGATTAGGTGTCCTTGTAGTAAATGCCGGTGCCTGAAGTTTTTTAATCCAGATACAGTTATGGTTCATCTCTATCATAGTGGATTTAAGAGTAGATATTTTGTGTGGGTTGATCATGGTGAGAAAGATGGGTTGAATGGTATATTTTATAATTCGTTGCCTATGAATGAATATAATAGGGTTGAACATGATAGGTCTCAAGATGATAGGGTTGAACACGATAGGATGCATTAAATGGTTAATGATTCTCTCGGGGTTCAAGATGGGACAGAACCCGAATAGTATTTAGAAGAACAAGCTCCTAATGAAGAAGCAAAATGCTTCTATAAACAATTACAAGAGGGTAATCGTCCATTATGTGAAGGGAATCCGCATTATGCTTTGTCAATTGCAGTTACATTATTGAGTATCAAATCAGATTGGAGTGCTCCTCAAACTCTTATGGACTCTATAGTTGATCTTGTGGGAGAAGCAGCTAATAATCCAGAGTTGAATATACCTAAGAATTTTTATGAAGCAAAGAAATTGGTTTCCAAGTTAGGATTGCCATATGATAGAATTAGTTATTGTGTAAATGGTTGCATGTTGTTCTATAAGTATGATGATCATCTTGACAATTGTAAGTTTTATGACATGCTCGGTATAAGCGGACTCCCGGTGGAAAGAAGGTTGCAATTAAACGATGCAGTATCTACCTCTTATACCTAGGTTAAAGAGGTTGTATGCTTCAATGAGTTCTGCCCCACATATGAAATGGCACCGTGAAAATAGAAGGCCACCGGGTGTCTTGTCTCATCCATCAGATGGAGAAGCTTGGAAGCATTTTGATAGAACGTATCCTGATTTTGCTAAAGAACCAAGAAATGTTAGATTGGGATTGTGTGTAGATGGTTTCACACCATTCTCTAATAATGATGCACCTTATTCTTGCTGGCCTGTATTTCTTACTCCGTATAATCTCCCACCTGAAATGTGTATGAAAAGTCCCTACATATTTCTAAGTTGTATTATCCCGATTTTCCATAATCAATAAAATTTGATTGATGTTTATCTGCAACCATTGATAGATGAGCTAAAACAATTATGGTTTGACGGTGTAGTGACATATGATATATCAAGTAAGCAAAATTTTACTATGCGTGCTTCTTTAATGAGGACTATTAATAATTTTCCTGCATATGGGATGTTGTCGGGTTGGATGACTGCTGAAAAATTAGCTTGTCCGCGTTGCATGGAAAATTCTAAAGCATTCACTTTAAAGCATGGCCGAAAAAATTGTTGGTTTAATTGTCACCGTCAGTTCTTGCCAGTGGACCACGAGTTTAGAAATATGAAAAATGCATTCAGAAAGAATAAGGATGAAAATGATCCACCACCTCCATCACTTTCAGGACATCAGATTTGGGAGAGAGTTAGTCAGTTGCCTAAAATCATAGATTTATGAGAGAGTTCTAAACTTCCTGGATATGGTGTTGAACATAATTGGACCAAACAAAGCATATTTTGGAAGCTACCGTATTGGAAGGATAATCTTCTACGACATAATCTTGATGTGATGCACATTGAAAAAAATTATTTTGATAATTTATTCAACACAGTAATGGATGTTAAGGCCAAGACAAAAGACAATCCAAAAGCTAGAATGGACTTAGAAGGTTGCGAAAGATGTTAAGAATGGAATGGCATTCCCCCTTTTTCTCATTTATGGTTCTGACAAGGACAACCTAAAAGGAATATTGTAGGAGAAAGGAGTTGTGGTTGCAGGAAATGAGAAATGGTAAAGTGGTTAAGCCCAAGGCAAGTTTTTCATTCACATTGAATGAGAAACGAGAAATTTGTGAGTGGGTGAAGAATTTGAGAATGCCCAAGGGCTATGTTTCAAATTTGGGAAAGAGGACATATATGGATGAAGGAAAATTGATTGGTATGAAAAGCCATGATTGTCATGTTTTCATGGAAACTTTGATTCCTATCGCATTTAGCCACCTACCTGACAAGATTTGGAAACCAATCACATAAATAAGTCTATTCTTCAAAGATTTGTGTTCTAACACTTTGTTGGAGAGTAGCTTGGAAAGGATACAACAAAATATTCCTGTTATCACCACTAAGTTGGAGAAGATCTTTCCATGTGGCTTTTTTGATGTGATGGAGCATCTTCCAGTTCACCTTATAGAAGAGGCACGCCTTGGGGGCCCAGTTCAAACAAGGTGAATGTATCCATTCGAGAGGTAATGACCCTTTATTGCTTTTGTTATTCTTTCTTAAACATATTATATTAATTAGCTAACATGCAATTATATAGGACAATTGGCAAGTGCAAACAAACTATTAAGCAAAGGGGAAAGATCGAAGGATCAATCTCTGAAGCTTATCTTGCAAGAGAAACTGCTCATTTTTGTTCTTACTACTTCGGGAATGAAGTGCTATGTAAGAGAAATAGAGTCAATCGCAATAATGACGGTGATGGTGATCCTATGTTTGAACCAATTTCAATTTTTAATCAACCTGGGCGAGGATATAAAAAACGTCAAAGGCGAGGTTTTACTAGTGTTGAAAAATAATCAGCCGTGACACATATTTTGCTCAATTGTCCCGAAATTCAACCATATCTTAAGTAAGTCTTGTTGAATTGTGTTATCGAATTACATAAATTTAAATACTAAGTGTTAATTAAACTAACAAAATATCTCAATATACTCTTAACAGTAAATTCGTAAGCATATGGGGTAATGATGCCATATATACAAATTTTTCTGATTGGCTGAAAAAATATGTAAGTGTGTAAAAGCTCATTTACTCATTTACTCATTTACGCTTAATATTGAATCAACATGTATAATATACTCATTTACTAAAATTTAATTTGTAGGTTTTTTATGAACATAATACTGTCGAACATCCACAATTGGTGAGAGATGTTGCACTTGGGCCTGAAAGTCAAATTCAGACGATGACTAAGTATTGTGTGAATGGCTTCAAGTTTTAAACGGAAGAAGTTTCTAAGTATAAGAAAACTAATAATAGCGGCGTGTGCATTTAAGGTGATGTCGATGGTAATGGCCAAACTGTTGAATATTATGGTGTCATACAAGAGATTATTGAAGTTAGATATCCTGGTTGACCGAAAAAAAGATAGTGCTATTTCGGTGCAAGTGGTTTGATCCTTCACATAGAGGTACTATGGTGAATCAACAACATAATATAATTGAAGTAACGCATACGAGACAATATGGTAGCTATGATTCTTTTATCATTGCACAAAATGTTAAGCAGGTGTATTATGCTCCATATCCATTGTGCAGAGATAAGGTTAATTGGTGGGTGGTCATAAAAACTAAGCCTGTGAGTAGGATTGAGATTGAGAATGTGTTAGATATGGCGTACCAGAATGATGTTGCATTTGTTCATCAAGCAATGGATGTTGAGTTGGAAAACAATCTAGAACATCCTCAACACATATTAGAAGAAGTTTCTGATGATGAGTTGATTGCCATCGCAAATCTTGAGGGACAAATAACTGAGGAGGAAGAATGGGACGATGAATATGAAACAAGTGACGAGGAAGAATGGGAGACTTATGAAAATGAATCAAGTGAGGACGAAGATTGGGAGAATATAGACTAGTATGTAAATTTCTTTATACTTATGATTATGATTTTAATTTCTTTAATACTTGTGATTATGATTTTCTTTAATACTTATAAACTAGTATGTAAATTTCTTTATACTTATTATTATGATTTTAATTTCTTTAATACTTATGATTATATTTTTCTTTAATATTTATAAATTATATATATATATATTTTAATGTAAATTTGCATACAGATGTCATCAGGTGATGGCAGATTTCTCAACTTATGCCTTGGCAGATTCTGAGAGACAACAGAAGGAGAAAGATAAAGATATGTGCTAGACCGTCGAGCCTCTTAGATTGACTTTCTTTTAGTTTGCATTAGTTGTTTGACACTTTATTTATAATTTTGTACTTCTTTTATATTTTAAAATATTTTGTAGGTCCTTTGGATGGATCTTTTATGTATTTAATGAATGTTTTACTTCATATTTAGTTTCTTGTTGATGTTGTAGTCGCTTTATGAATGTTTGGCAGCAATTAGTCCTGATTTGGGCTATATTTGAATTAGTTTTGTAAATGGCAGGTGGTGCATATTGAAAATGCAGATTTTTGCAGCTGGAAAAAATATAGAAAAGCAACGGACAGCGTCTCTTTTGTCCGTCGCTTTTCTGAAATTTTTTTACTAGGAAAAGCGACGTTGTCCGTCGCTTTGTTCTTCAAGTTCAACAACAAAGCGACGAACTGCGTCACTTTTCTGAAAAAAATAAAATTATGTCGCTTTTTTATTTGCGACGCAGTCCATCACTTTTAAAGCGATGCTGTCCGTCGCTTTTGGAAAAGCGACAGGCCATTTTTCCACGGAAGTGATGCCGTTGCTTTTCCATCGCTTTTGGCCAAAAAAACGATGGCCAACGTCCCTTTTGACCGTCTCTTTTTAGCCTTTTGTAGTAGTGTATATTGTGGTGGTATACTAAAGAGTGTCTCATTGAAGGACTGAAGTAGTACTACATGATACCATGCTAGTGTATAGTTATACTGTGGTAGTATATTGAGTAGTGTCTCATTAAAGGACTAAAATAGTTATCCATAATACTAGGGAGTGTCTCATTGAAGGACTGAAAATATCCTCCATGATACCATGTCAGTATATAGATATATAATGATGGTATTATAGAGGTCTCACTAAGGAATGAAACATACATCAATAATATCACGGCGGTATATATATATATATATATATATATATATATATATATATATATATATATATATATATATATATATATATATATATATTGTGACGGTATCATTGAGGCTTGAAGCAAACTTCAATGATACCATGATAGTATATGAATATACTGTGATAGTATTATTAAGAATTGAGAAGTGTCTTATTGTCACAACCCAACCCTCCCTAAGTGGCACCCACCCAAAACTCCGGGTGAGGGAACCAATATCGACCTAACACTTAGAAAATCTAACAGCTCAAAACCAGTTGCAATAATTAAACTATCATTCACAATCTCAAACACTAACATGATAAGAATCTTCAGAAAACCTCCCTAGAACCTAAAAGCCACCGTACCAAAATATTCTATCAAGCGTCTAGAGCGGGAATAAAACCCTAAAGGAAAATAAGAGTTTAATCCCGAAACAAGTGGACTATAGCTAAATATGGACGAAGACAAGGTAGCCCGAAAGAGCAGCTCACCCTTGAATTCTGAAATCGCCGGGACTACAAGTGAGGTTGCGTGTCAGTCGCCAGAATATGTCCTGTACTCACAAAAAGAAAAGCAAGTACAGAATCAGTACACAACCATCGTGTACTGGTAGGATCATCAGCCAGCTCCAATAAATAAGATATGAACAGTAAACCAAAGATGAGTAACGCGAAGTAAACACGTCATACAAATCAACAGTATAACTAGAGTACAAGTCTCTTCCTTAACTTATCAACCACATGTAACCAATTAACAACCACTGACAATACCCAGTGACAATAAACATATATCCTTTTCATATAACACGGACGGCCAAGGATCCCTAGGACACCTCCTATGTGTTCAACATGCAATCCTGATCTACGCTAAAACCAACCTCACATTTAAATATAATCACCCAGCCTTTCATGGACCATATGCAATAATCATAATTCAAGAATACAACCTGGTTCACTCATGGAACCATCGACAGAATAAAATCAATGCAAGTAAATTAAATCGATACGAGGCATGGTACCCGAGCCAACCATTTGTAAAACCTGTACCAGGCGTGGTACCCGACCCAACCGATAAATATCCCATACCAGGCGTGGTACTCGAGCTAACCAATATGTAACCTGTACCAGGCGTGGTACTCGAGTCAACCGAATGTCACACACAATATAACAAGTCAATAAAATAATGAACAACATCACACTTGTAAACCAACGAGCAATCAAATCCAGTTTATTTCACATAATTGACACAGGATAGATAGACATTCATAATTCCATTCTCTAAGCATGCAAACTCACATAAATACTAAGTGATAGTACATGAATACATATTGCATATTGGGAAAATAGTAACCATCACCTATCTCGAATTACACAAAAGATCTACTGGACCGGAGCCTTCCTATGTTCCGAAGCCTTTGCTTGTTCTGGATCTAAAATGATTACAATATACTAAAATCAGTTCACATGGCCTAATAGTCACCCGGATTATAAAAAATATCAATCCCCAAGCTAAACTATGATCATTCCCGGGCTTTTCCATCATTAATTCACCTAAGTCTATTATTTTACAGATAAATTTAGAGAATTATGTCTAATTGATCATAACCCAACAATAATATTCAAGACCCAAGAACTTCTACGCCATAGAATCCCCCTTTTCCCTGGATTTTACCATTACTAGGCCAACCCAAACCTTCCCCCAAGTCCATAACTAGCAATTCTACAATGTAGAAAAGATAGCATTAAGTTAGGGGAGCAAAATCTTTACCTTTGGGACGCAAAATAGTTAAAATGGAGTAAGGTTCACCAAAATCGCCCTTGCCCTTCTCCAAAACGTTCTTGAGGAAAAACTGAACATTTTGGAAAAGCTTCTACATTAAATCCTGATTCAATCCACTATAGCGGTACGTACACCGCTATAGCGGCACCGCCGTAGCAGAGTTGACCGCTATGGCGGTGCTGACCAAAGTTGACTTCCGCTATAGCAGACATATTTTTGCTATAGCGGTCACTTCTATGACACAGTGACAACGCTTTACACGGGACATAAACTCGAAATTTCCCCCCAACAGGATCCATTTTACAACACACATTAATTCTCAATGTTCCAGAATAACCCCTTCACGTCAACCTTCATACCGAGAGTTCTACTTACCTGAATTTATTTCTGAAAAGTCCCTCAAAATACTTTATGTCTTAGCTAATGGAAAAACTATCTCAATACCAGACACGTTACCCAACCCTAATCCAGATTGCCCTAGACCTTACCTCGCTCAGAAATCATCCGAGACTAGCCTAGCCCAAAATTTTCAACTCCCAAACTCGGAAGTTTTCTAACTCAAAACTTAACATGAAAAGTTTACCCATAACGTCAAACCCGGTCATTAGAATAGATACTAATTTACCCATCATTCATCTCTGAATGATCAAACCCGAACAGGCAAAATAAAAGAGGGAATGCGTAAGTACCTGAATCCTCAAACAAGTGAGGGTACTTGTCCCCCATGTCCTTATTGATTTCCCAAGTGGCTTCCTCTATCGGATGATGCTTCTATTGCACTTTCACAGGTTTGATCTCCTTTGTCCTCAACTTTTGAACATCCCGATCAAGAATCGCAATAGGTTCCTCTTTATATTGAAGATTCTTGTCTAGTAAAATTGCATCCCATTTAATAATGTATTCCCCATTCCTGTGGTATCGCTTCAACATGGATACATGGAAGACTGGATGAACTCCGGATAAACTGGGCGACAGTGCTAACCTGTAAGCCACCGTCCTTACAATTTCTAGAACCTTGAATGGACCGATATACTGAGGGCTGAGCTTGACCTTCTAATCGAAATGCATAACCCCCTTCACTGGTGACACCTTCAATAACACTTGCTCACTAACCTAAAAATCCACGTCCCTCACCTTGCGATCTGTGTACTCCTTCTGCCAGCTCTGGGCTGCTAGCAACTTGGTCTGAATACCCCTTACTTTTTCTTGTGCTTCCACACAAAGTCTATACCCAAAGGCTTTATATCGCCTACCTCAAACCACCCTATGGGTGATCTACATCCCCTCTCATACAATGCCTCAAATAGTGCCATGTCGATACTGGAGTGGTAGCTATTGTTGTATGACAACTCACACAATGGTAGAAACTGCTCCCAATGACCCTCGAAGTCAATCACATGCTCTCAACATGTCTTCTAATACCTGAATTGTCTTCTCTGACTGACTGTCTATTTGAGGATGGAATGTTGTGCTGAAAGTGAGTTGAGTGCCCAACTCTTAATGTAACTTACCCCAGAACTTAGAGGTAAACTGTGTACCTATCACGACCCAACCCGTCATGAGTGGCACCCATCCAACCCCCAGATGAGAGAACTAATAGAGTTCAACCCTTTCCTAGACTAACAGCCTAAAACCAGCAAGCAAAAAGTAAACTAATAATCAAACAATTCAATAACTAAACATAATTATTATCCTGCGGAAAATCCCTCCTAAGAACTGAAAGTCATTGTACCAAATATCTAGAATACGGGGATCCAACCCAAAAAGATAAAATGAAATAGTTTTAAGTCCGAAACAATGGACTAAAACTCTAAGAATAACCCAAGGTAGCTCGAAACAAGCAGCTAACCCTTGAAAGTCAGAATCGCCGGTGCTAGATGCGAGGTCGCGTATCAGTCGCTGGTAGATTTCCTGTACTTACCAAAGGAAAGACAAGTGCAGTATCAGTACACCACCACTGTGTACTGGTAGGATCATCATCCAGTTTTCAAGTAAATAGTATATATAATAGTACAACATATACAAGTAAATATATGGAAAACATGCAACAAGTATACAGGCCCTAGACTACAAGTCTCTACCTACCTTGTCCCAGCATGAAATCCATCTCTTACAGTTCTATACCACAAACATGAGCCATTAACTATACCTTTCAGTATAGCCTAGACTCACCCTAGAATCACCTCTAGACACATACCAAAGTAATGATTCAACCCGGCCTAAACCAAGACCAATAAAACAGTTAAACAAGTTCTCGGCCACTCAAGGACCACCAATAATAACACCTTTAACTAGACAACCCGGTACACTCACGGAACCAATACCAAGTATCACATTCAGTAAAACAACCTGGTCCACTCATGGAACCAATATCAACCAATGCAATACAATAGTCAATGAAACAATGCAAGATGCAATAAAGTAAACCCGTACCAGGCGTGGTACCCGTGCCAACCAAATATTATACCCATACCAGGCGTGGTACCCGTGCCAACCATGTGTTATACCCATACCAGGTGTGGTACTCGAGCCAACCTAATGTCAACAAACCATAGTCAATATATGAACACACACAACATGTAAAACCAACAAGTAAAACCGTTCAATCACAGACTGTAAACAGGAACCTAGATATTTCACACAATTTCCCTAAGCAATGTAATGCATATAATCATTTAGACATGAGTACATAAATATACACATTCACAGAAAATCATAAGCCATCACCTACCTCAAAATGTTCCAAGCTCTATTCGACCCGAGCTTTCCCGTGTTCCGGATTCCTCTCTCGTTCTTGGTCTAAAAACAACACACAGTACATATAATTAACACACAAGGCCTGTACATTACCTAGATTATACCAAATTCCCAAACCCCAGGCCACCCATGATCATCCCACCCTTTTCTCGGGCATTTCCACCATTAATTCTCCTAGTTCTATCATTTTTTACAGATAAAACAGGGAATTAAACAACCTATGATCATAATAATGTACTTTATTCCATACCCAAGAACACACATGCTTAGAATACCCTTCCTTCCCTGAATTCCACCATCTCTAGGTTATTCTAATCTTCCCCAAATTCCCTCCTAGCAATTCTACCGCATAGGAAACGTAATACAAGTATTGGGGAACGAAAACCTTACCTTAAGGAAAAATTTTGACGGAAAAAGGAAGAAAAATGCCTAGAATCGCCTAGCCCTTCTCCCTAAACAAACTTGTGAAAAAATGAATGTTTTGGGAGCTGTTTCTGGATTAAAAATACCATTGGCTCGCTATAGCGGTCCCCGCTCCACTATAGCGGTAAGCTGCCGCTATAGCTGTCTTAAGTAGGTTAACCACCATTTGATCGCCGGTATAGAGGTAATATCTACCGCTATAGTGGTGGCTGCTATCGTGTGTGACCACGCCCGTCACAAATAGAAATTCCAGAAATCTTCTAGTTTTGGCCATTTCACAACACACCTGTTTTCCCCGACGTCCTGAAACAATCCCTTCATGTCAAACGCGATTCCGGGAGTTCTACTTACCCAAATGCCATTTTGAAAAGTCCTCCGGACTTCTTTATGTCTTGGCTACGTGGAAAACTAGCCTAATCCAAGACACCTAAACCCATCTTTACTCGGATTTCCCTAGACTCTACTTTTTTCCAAAACCGGCCAAAGCTAGCCTAACCCAGAATTTCAAACTCCCAAACCCAGAATTTTCTAACTCTAAAACTTGGCATGATTGGACTACCCATAACGACAGACCCGGTCGTTACAACAGATACCAATTTATCCATCGTTTGTCCCCGAATGATCAACCCGAAATTACAGAAATAAAAGGAAGGAAGTGTAGTACCTGAATCCTAAACAATTGAGGGTACTTGTCCCGCATGTCCTTCTCAGTTTCCCAAGTTGCTTCCTCAACCGGAAGATGCTTCCACTGAACCTTCACCATATCAATCACCTTTTTCCTCAACCTCCGGATATCCCGAGCAAGAATCAAAACTGGTTCCTCCTCATAACAAAGATCCTTATAAAAAAGTACTTCATCCCACTTGTTGATGTAGTCCCCATCCCCATGGTATCGCTTGAGGATGGATACATGTAATACCGGATGGACGCCCGACAAACTATGTGGCAGTGTTAACTTGTAAGCCACTGGCCCTACAATTTCAAGCACTACAAACTGACCGATGAACCGAGGGCTAAGCTTGCCCTTCTTATCAAACCGCATAACCCCTTTCATTGGCGTTACCTTTAGCAATACTTGTTCACCAACCTGAAAGTTCATGTCCCAAACCTTGCGATCTGCATACTCCTTCTGCCTGCTTTGAGTAGCCAGCAACTTGGTCTATATGCCCCTTACCTTTTCCTGCGCTTCCTTCACTAAATATACGCCCAGAGGCTTCACATCACCTTCCTCAAACCACCCAACCGGTGATCTGCAGTTCCTCCCATACATGGCCTCGAACAGGGCCATATCGATACTGGAGTGGTAGCTATTATTGTATGAGAATTCGCACAATGGTAAAAACTGGTCCAAATGACCACCAAAGTCCATTACACATGCTCTCAGCATGTCCTTCAGTACCTGAATCATCCTCTCTGACTGACCATCAGTCTGAGGATGAAAGGTTGTGCTAAAAGTGAGTTGTGTACCCAACTCTTCATGTAACTTGCCCCAGAACATAGAAGTAAACTACGTACCCCTGTCTGAAATGATGGATAGTGGTACCCCATGCAGTCTCACAATCTCTTTCACGCAGATCTTAGCCAATTGCTGCGAATTGTAATCTACCCTGATCGGAATAAAATGAGCGGACTTGGTCAGCCTGTCAACAATGACCCAAATTGAGTCTTACTTCCCCAATGTCTTGGGAAGACCCACTACGAAATCCATGGCTATCCTTTCCTACTTCCACTTTGGATTTGCATTCTCTGAAGTAGTCCTGCAGGTCTCTGATGCTCATACTTTACCTGCTGGCAGTTCTTATATTTGGACACAAAATCTACTATGTCCCTTTTCATCCCGAGCCACCAGTAATGCTGCCTCAAGTTCCTGTACATTTTGGTCACACCTGGATGAATTGAGTACCGCGAACCATGAGCTTCTGTCAAGATTTTCTGAATTATATCATCAACCCGAGGAACACAAATCCTCTCCCTGAAATGCAACACTCCACCAGAGTCTAACATGACATCTCTGGACTCCCTGGATATTACCTTGCCTCGCAATTTACCCAGTTTCGGATCCTGAAACTATTTTGCCTTTATTTCCTCTATGAAGGTGGCCTTGACCTCAATGCTGGCCAACAACCCACCTTGATCTGAAACACCCAAGTGCATGAACTTGGCCTCCAAAGCCCGAATCTCCTTAGCCAATGGTCATTTGGACGCCCCCAAATAATCCAAGCTACCCATGCTAACCGTTTTCTGGCTCAATGCGTCTGCCACCACATTAGCCTTACTCGGATGGTACTGAATTATCACATCATAATCCTTTAATAACTCCATCCATCTCCTCTGCCTCAGATTCAAATCCTTCTGAGTGAAAACGTGCTACAGACTATGATGATCTGTGAATACCTCACACTTGACACCATAAATATAGTGTCTCCAGATTTTCAATGCAAAAACCACCGCTGCCAACTCTAAATCGTGAGTCGGGTAATTCCTCTCATGCACCTTCAACTGCCTGGATGCATAGGCTATCACATTCCTATCTTGCATCAACACAACACCCAAACCAGAATGTGAAGTATCACAGTAAACAACAAAGTCTTTACCTTCAACCGGCAAGGACAAAATAGGGGCTGTGGTCAGAAGTGTCTGAGCTTTTGGAAGCTTTCCTAGAACTTGTTGGACCACACGAACGGTACCTCCTTCTATGTCAGCCTGGTCAGGTGAGTAGCAATAGAAGCAAAATTCTTAACAAACCTCCGGTAGTACCCAACGAGCACAACAAAACTCCTCGCCTCGGTCATAGAGCTAGGACGAACCCAACTCTTGACTGCCTCAATTTTCTGGGGATCCACCATCACCCCTTTTTCTGACACTACATGCCCCAAGAATGCCACAGAAGTCAACCAAAACTCGCACTTAGTGAATTTTGCATAAAGCTTTTGGTGCCTCAAGATATTAAGCACAATACAAAGATGATTATCATGATCCTCCCTACTCTTAGAGTAGATCAAAAAATCATCGATGAACATGATAACGAAAGAATCCAAGTAGGACTTAAACAACCCATTCATCAAACTCATGAATGCTGCCGGCGCATTGGTCAAACCAAACGACCTTATTAGAAACTCATAATGCCCATATCGGGTCCAAAAAGCAGTTTTCAGAATGTCCTCAGGTCTAATCTTTAACTGATGGTACCCCGACCTTAAGTCGATTTTTGAGAACACTGATGCACCCTGAAGCTGGTCAAACAAATCATCTATACGGGGTAGAGGGTACTTATTCCGGATGGTCACCTTGTTCAACTGCCTATAATCTATGCACATCCGCATACTACCATTCTTCTTCTTTACAAACAAGACCGGAGCACCCCAAGGTGAAGCACTGGGACGTATAAATCCCTTATCTAAGAGTTCCTGCAGCTAAGCCATAAATTCTCTTAACTCTGCTGGAGCCATTCTATACGGAGGAATGGAAATGGGACGAGTGCCTGGCTCCAAATCAATACAAAAATCTATGTCTCTGTCCGGAGGCATGCCAGGCAAGTCCGCTGGAAACACCTCTAAAAATTCAGAAACCACTGGAACTGACTCAATAGGAGGAGAATCCATACTATCATCTCGGAGATGAGCCAAGAAATCTAGACACCCCCTCCCCACTAGCTTCCTAGCCCAGACAAACGATATTATCTTAACTGGCTTATGCCTGTACACACCTTACCACTCTAGTCTATCCTTACCCGGAATTTTTAGAGCCACAATCTTGGTGTTACAGTTCAACACAACATGATAAGGAGATAGCCGGGTCATACCCAAGATAATATCAAAATCAGCCATATCCAGAATTACCAAGTCTACCCAAGTATGTACCCCACAAAAACAATAGAACAGTCATGATATACATAAGTCACAACCACCGACTCTTCCACAGGGGTAGAAACATAGATAGGGGAATCAAGGATATCACAGGTCAAACCCAACCCTAAAGCAAAACTCACAGACACATAACACTATATAGAACCTGGGTCAAATAATACCAAAGCCATTTTATCACAGACAAGAATAGTACCTGTGATCACCGCATCTGAGGCTTCTACCTCAGTGCTTCTTGGAAAAGCATAGCAATGTGCCTGATCATCAATCTGGGAAACTTCGCAGGCCGACTGCGCCGCACCCCTGCCTGCACCGCCATTCCCTCTGTCTCCCCAGCCTCCCTGAAAATTACCTCACCCATCCTATGGGCGAACACTAGCATTAGCGCCTCTGCCTGCCAAAACCACTGCTCTAGTCTGCTGCTGACCCTGATTACCTGTCTGTCTATGTGGACACTCCCTCTTAAAGTGTCCCAACTAACCACAATTTAAGCAACCACGATCAAGAGTAGGTCTGCTAGCTGATGTCTAGGATGCTCCCTGGCCTCTAGGAGCTGAAGACTGAGCTCCCTGACGACCACCTGTTGTAGCTGGCAGAGCTGACTGAATAGGACGGGCTGGATAAGCCTGCTGATGCTGGCCTCAAGAGTATGAACCATTATAGTTTCCCTCATTCTGGGGATTCTTGGCTAAAGCCTTAGCCTGCCCTGCTTGCCTAACTCCCTCAATCTTCTTCACATAATCCACCACATCATTAAAACCCTTTCCTGAAGAAGTCATATACACTGACAGCACCTGCAGATCACTATTCAGACCCTTGACGAACAACCAGACCCTTTCCTCCTCAGAACCCAACATCTGTGTAGAAAAATGAGACAATGCATGGAACTTAGCCTCATAAGTTGAGACCGACATGCTACCCTGCTCCAAGTTCAGAAACTTATCCTTCTTCCAGTCTCTCAAAGTACGGGAAACATACTTCTCTAGAAACAATGCATGGAACTGCTCCCAAGTCAGTGGAGGAAGGATAGAAGACCGACACTCAACATGAGACCTCCACCAGCTGAAAAGTGACAAACTCCACCCCATGCTGACGTACAATACCCAACTTGTGCAACCTCTCATGGAAATCCAGGACGAACTTATTGGCATTGGAACTGCTCCCAAGTCAGTGGAGGAAGGATAGAAGACCGACACTCAACATGAGACCTCCACCAGCTGAAAAGTGACAAACTCCACCCCATGCTGACGTACAATACCCAACTTGTGCAACCTCTCATGGAAATCCAGGACGAACTTATTGGCATCCTCCTTGTCTGTACCCTGAAACATCGGAGGTTTCAGCTTAAGGAACTTAGTCAGCATATCATGCTCATTTCCTGTCATCACTAGGCCTAGCATTGGCCTGAGGAGATCATTTCTGCCCGAAGCTGCATCCATTCTTGGTGTAGTAGTAACCGCTTGGTGAGTATCCAAGGCCTAATTTGCATAAGCTGCGGGTATGGCTCCAGCACCAACCAACCCACTCAGAATATCCCACGCCTGCCTAAGAGCTTCCCATGTCATAGTAGGAAGGCCTACACCCCCAACCGGTGCCGCCTCCTCATGATCCCCTCCATCCTCTACAACCACTTCTTCTACATCCTCAGCCACATGATCCTGAGGTGGGGGAGGGGTTACATCACGTGCAGTAGCAGCTCGAGCTCCACCCCTGGCGGGTGAGGCTCTAGCTCGTCCCCTGCCCCTTCCCCTACCTATGCCGCGAACTTCCAATCCCGCTGCTGGGACCACTGGCCTTGCTCCGTTATTCCTTGTAGTAACTATTTGCGGACAGAAGAGTGAACGAGGTTAAATACCAATTTGTATCACCAGATACCAATTGGAATCGAGTTATAGCACGAAGGAAAGAAGGAAGAGATAGTTTTTCCTAAAGACCCATAGACTCTCGAAGAAAAGTACGGACGTCTCCGCACCATTCTGCAAGACTCTACTAGGCCTGTTTGGTACAACGAGATCAAACAACCTAGGCTCTGATACCATCTTTATCACGATCCAATCCATCGTGAGTGGCACCCACCCAACCATCGGATGAGCGAACCAATAGACTTCAACCCTTGCCTAGACTAACAGCCTAAAACCAGCAAGCAAAAAGTAAACTAACAATCAAACAATTCAATAACTAAACATAATTATTATCCTGCAGAAAATCCCTCCTAGGACCTGAAAGTAATTGTACCAAACAACAATACCAAATATCTAAAATACGGTGATGCAACCCCAAAAGATAAAATAAAATAGTTTTAAGTCCGAAATAATGGATTGAAACTCTAAGAATAACCCAAGGTAGCTCGAAACAAGCAGCTCACCCTTGAAAGTCAGAATTGTCGGTGCTAGATGCGAGGTCGCGTCTCAGTCGCTGGTAGATTTCCTATACTCACCAAAGGAAAGACAAGTGCAGTATCACTACACCACCACTGTGTACTGGTAGGATCATCAGCCAGTTTTCAAGTAAACAGTATATATAACAGTACAATATATATACGTAAATATATGGAAAACATGCAACAAGTATACATGCCCTAAACTACAAGTCTCTACCTACCTTGTCCCAACATGAAATCCATCTCTTACATTTCTATACCACGAAAATGAGCCATTAACTATACCCTTTAGTCTAGCCCTGACTCACCCTGGAATCCCCTCTAGACACATACCAAAGTAATGATTCAACCCGTCCTAAACCAAGACCAACACAGCAGTTAAACAAGTTCCCGGCCTCTCAAGAACCACCAATAATAGCACCTTTAACTAGACAACCTGGTCCACTCACGGAACCAATACAAAGTATCACATTCAATTAAACAACCCAGTCCAATCACGGAACCAATATCAACTAATGCAATACAATAGTCAATGAAATAATGCAAGATGCAATAAAGTAAACCCGTACCAGGCGTGGTACCCGTGCAAACCGAATGTTACACCTGTACCAGGCGTGGTACCTGTGCCAACCATGTGTTATACCCATACCAGGTGTGGTACTCGAGCCAACCAAATGTCAACAAACCACAGTCAATATATGAACACACAAAACTTGTAAAACCAACAAGTAAAACCGTTCAATCACAGACTGTAAATAGGAACCTAGACATTCCACAAAATTTCCCTAAGTAATGTAATATATACAATCACTTAGACATGAGTACATGAATATACACATTCACAGAAAATCATAAGCCATCACCTACCTCGAAATGTTCCAAGCTCTATTCGACCCGAGCTTTCTCGTTTTCTGGATTTCTCTCTCGTTCTTGGTCTAAAAACAACACACAGTACATATAATTAACACACAAACCTGTACATTACCCGGATTATACCAAATCCCCAAACCCAGGCCACCTATAATCATCCCACTCTTTTCCCGGGCTTTTCCACCATTAATTCTTCTAGTTCTATCATTTTTTACGAATAAAACACTGAATTAAACAACCTATGATCATAATAATGTACTTTAATCCATACCCAAGAACACACATGCTTGGAATCCCCTTCCTTCCCCGAATTCCCCCATTCCTTGGTTATTCTAACCTTCCCCAAATTTCCTCCTAGCAATTCTACCGCATAGGAGACGTAATACAAAGATTGGGGAATGAAAAACCTTACCTTAGGAAAGAATTTTGACGGAAAGAGAAAGAAAAACGTCTGGAATTGCCTAGCCCTTCTCCCAAAATGAACTTGTGAAAATTTGAATGTTTTGGGAGCTATTTCTGCATTAAAAATCTTGTTCGCCCGCTATAGTAGTCCCCGCTCTGCTATAGCGGTCCCCCTATAGCGGTAGGGTACCGCTATAATGGTCTTAAGTAGGTTGAACGCCTTTTGACTACCGCTATAGTAGTAATTTCTACCGCTATAATGGTGGCCGCTATCGCTTGTGACCGCACTCGTCATGGACAGAAATTCTGGAAATCTTCCAGTTTTGTTCATTTTATAACACACCTGTTTCCCCCATCATCCTGAAATAACCCCTTCACGTCAAACAAGATTCGAGGAGTTCTACTTACCCAAATGCGATTTTGAAAAGTCCCCCGAACTCCTTTATGTCTTGGCTACGTGAAAAACTAGCTCAATCCAAGACACCTAAACCCATATTTACCTGGTTTTCCCTAGACTCTACTCACTCCAAAACTCTAAAACTTGGCACAATTGGACTACCCGTAACGATGGACCTGGTCATTACAATACCCCAGTCTGAAATGATGGACAATGATACCCCATGTAGTCTCATGATCTCCTTAACATAGATCTTAGCCAACTGCTATGAATTATAGTCCCTTCCAACCAGAATGAAATGAGTTGACTTGGTCAGCGTGTCCACAATGACCCAATTAGAGTCATAATTTCCCAAGGTCTTGGGAAGACCCACCACAAAATCCATGGCTATACTTTCCCACTTCCACTCAAGAATGGGCATTCTCTAAAGTAGTCCTGCAAGCCTTTGGTGCTCATACTTGACCTGCTGACAGTTCTGAAACTTGGACATGAATTCAGTTATGTCCCTTTTCATTCCAGGCCACTAGTAAAGTTAAATCAAATCCCTGTACATCTTGGTTACGCCCGAATGAATCAAATACCGCAAATCATGAGCCTTCGCCAATGCCTTATGAATTATGTCATCAACTCGAGGAACACAAATCCTCCCTCTAAAATTCATCACCCCGCCAGAGTCCAATGTGGTATCCCTGGACTCTCCGGTTATTACTTCACTCTGAAGCTTGTTCAACTGTGCATCCTAAAACTGTTTGGCCTTTATTTCTTCTACGAAAGTGAATTTGACCTTAATAATGGCCAACACCCCACCCTATTCTGAGATGCCCAGTTGCATGAACTTAGATTCCAAAGCCCAAATCTCCTTTGCCAATGGTCATTTGGACACCCCCAAACAAGCCAAACTGCCTATGCTGACGGTCTTCTGGCTCAATGCATCTGCCACCACATTAGCCTTACCCAGATGGTACTGAATAGGCACGTCATAATCTTTCAAAAACTCCATCCACCTCCTCTACCTCAAATTCAAGTCCTTCTGAGTAAATACATGCAGAAAACTGTGATGATCGGTGAATACTTCACACGACACCATATAGGTAGTGCCTCCAAATCTTATGTACAAAGACCATCACTGCCAACTCCAAGTCGTGGGTTGGGTAATTCTTCTCATGAGGCTTCAACTACCTTAAAGCATAAGCTATAACATTCCTGTCCTACATTAACAAAGTCCAAACCCAAATGTGAAGCATCACAATACACAATGCAATCCTTATCTTCAACCTACAATGATAGAATGGGAGCTGTAGTGAGAAGTGTCTTGAGCTTTTGGAAGCTCTCCTTACACTTGTCGGACCATATAAATGGCATCTATTTCTTAGTCAACCTTGTCAAGTGAGTAGCGATGGATTCAAAATCCTTGACAAATCTACTATAGTAGCCTCTAAGCCTCACAAAACTCCTCACCTCAGTCATAGATCTAGGCCAGGCCCAACTCTTAACTGCCTCAATCTTCTGGAGATCCACCATCACCCCCTTTTTTGACACCACATGCCCTAAGAAGGTGACTGAAGTCAACCAAAATTCACACTTGGAAAACTTTGCATATAGTTTCTGGTGCCTCAAGATATCCAACACAATACGGAGATGCTCAGCATGCTCCTCCCTACTCTTGGAGTAGATCAAAACGTCATCTATAAACACAATGATGAAAAAATCCAGATAAGACTTAAATACCCCATTCATCAAACTCATGAATGTTGCCGATGTATTAGTCAACCTAAACGACATCACTAGGAACTCGTAATGCCCATACCGAGTCTGAAAAGCAGTCTTAGTGATGTCCTCAGGCCTAATCTTTAACTAATGGTACCCTAACCTTAAGTCAATTTTTGAAAACACAAATGCACCATGTAACTGGCTAAAGAGATCATCTATACAGGGTAAAGTGTACTTGTTCCGGATGGTAACCTTCTTCAATTTCCTGTAGTCTATGCACATCCGCATACTACCATTCTTCTTTTTCACAAACAATACTGGAGTACCCCAAGGTAAAGCACTGAGATGGATAAAAATCTTAGATAAGAGTTTCTGAAGCTGAGTCTTAAGTTCCCTCAACTTTGCCGGAGCCATACAATAAGGAGGAATGGAAATTGGGTGAGTGCCTGGCTCTAAGGTTATACAAAAATCAATGTCTCTATTTGAAGGCATACCAGACAAATCTGCCGAAAACACCTCCTGAAACTCCGAAACAATTGAAACTGACTCAATTGATGGGGACTTCCATACTATCATCTGGAGATGAGCCAAGAAGGACAAACACCCTCTCCTCACTAGCTTTCTAGCCCAAACAGGCTTGGGCTTGTACACACCTTCCCACTCTAGCCTATTCTTACCTAAGATTTCTAGAGTCACAGTCTGAGTATGATAATTCAACACTGCATGAAATGGCGATAACTAAGTCATCCCTAATATAACATCAAAATCCAGCATGTACAAAAAAACCAAATATACCCAAGTCTGCAGCCTCACAAATACCACAAGACGGGTATGACACACATGAGTCACTATCATAGACTCTACAACTGGGGTAAAAATATGGATAGGGGAATCAAGGACATCAAAAATCAAATTCAGACACAAAGAAAATTTCACAGAAACATAAGAGTACGTAGAACCTGGGTCAAAAAGTACAGAATCCATCCTACTGCAGACTAGAATTGTACCCGTGATCACCGCGTCTGATGCCTCAACCTCAGACTTTCCCAGAAAAGCATAACAGTGAGCCCAATAATCAATCCGAGCAACTTCCCTGGCTGGATGCACCACACCCCTGACCGTGCTACCATTACCTCTGTCTCCTCGGCCTCCTTGAATGTTACCTCGCCCACCTTGTGGACGACCTCTAGCATAGCCACCTCTACCTGCTGGAGCCACAACCTTAGACTGCTGCTGAGTCTGATTACCTATCTATCTGTGAGGGCACTCCCTCTTCAAGTGACCCAGATCACCACAACAAAAAGACCCACGGTTAATAGTAGGCCTGTTGGTAGACGTATAAGAAACTCCCTTGCCTCTAGGAGCTGAAAACTGCTGACTAGCTCCCGGACGACCACCTGTAGAAGCTGGCAAGAAGGACAAATAGGACAGGCAGAATACACTTGCTGATTGTGGCCCCTAGAGTATGAACCACTGAAATTTCCATCATTCTGGATTGCTTGGCTAACACCTTAGCCTGCCCAATCTGCCTGACCCCTTCTAACTTCTTTACATAGTCTGTGACCTTATTGAAGCTCTTTCATGCTGAATTCATATGCACGGAAAACTCTTGCAATTCAGCATTCAAACCTTTCATAAACAAACAAATCCTCTCCTCTTTGGTGCACAACAACTGAGTAGAAAAATGAGACAAGGCATGAAACTTGGCCTTATAAGCTGAGACTGATATACTACCATATTCTAGAGCCAAAAACTCATCCTTTTTGTGATACCTCAGGGTATGGGGCATATACTTTACTATGAAGAGAGCATGAAACTCCGTCCAAGTTAGTGGAAGAAAAACTGATGATCAACATTCCACAAGAGACCTCCACCATTGCTTAGCATCACACTGCAGCTGAAAAGTGATGAACTCAACCCCATGCTATTGCACAATGCCCAGCTTGTGCAACCTCTCATAACAGTCTAAGATAAATTCATAAGCATCTTCCTTCTAAGTACCCTTAAACATAGAAGGTTTAAGTTTTAGAAACTTTATCAGCATCTCATGCTCATTCCCTGTCATAACCGGTCCTAGAATTGGATAGAAGAACTCATCAGTACCCGATGTCACATCTATCCTAGGAGCCATTGCAACCACTGGTTGGGTGCTTGGAACCTGATCTGTATTTGGATCCCGTACTAACCAATCCACTCGAAAAGCTCCACACTTGCTGAAATGCTTTGGGTGTTATAGGGGGAAGACCTGCACCTCCAGTCGGTGCCGCCTCTTCCTGTTCTGCGCCCTCCTCAATTACAACCTCTACTTATTTCTCAACATGATCCTGGGGTGAGAGATGGGTCGCCTCTCTTAGTCCAGCAACTGCTTGAGCTTTACCCCCCCAGTGGGTGCCGCCCTTCCTCTGCCTCTACCTCTGCCCCTGCCCCTGCCCCTTCCTCTTCCTCTGACCACTGGGCCTACTGTGGGGACCACTGTTCTTGATCCATTATTCCTGGTATTAACCATCTGCATACAAAGAGTAAAATGAGTTAGATACCAATTTGTATCACCAGATACCAATTGGAATCAATTTACAGCACGAAAGAAGAAAGAAGAGATAGTTTTTCCTAAAGTCCTATAGCCTCTCAAAGAAAAGTACAGAAGTCTCCGTACCATTCCGCAAGACTCTACTAGACCCATTTTGGTATGACGAGATCAACGAACCTAGGGCTCTGATACCATCTTTGTCATGACCTAACCCGCTGTGAGTGGCACCCACCCAAAACCCCCGGGTGAGCGAACCAATATCGACCCAACACTTAGCAAATATAACAGCTCAAACCCAGTTGCAATAATTAAACTATCTTTCACAATCTCAAACACTAACATAATAAGAATCTGCGAAATACCTCCATAGAACCTGAAAGTCACCGTACCAAAATATTCTACCAAGCCTATAGAATGGGGATGCAACCCCAAAGGAAAATAAGAGTTTAAGCCTGAAACAAGTGGGCTATAACTAAACATGGACCAAGATAAGGTAGGCCGGAAGAACAGCTCACCCTTGAATCCTGAAATCACCGGGACTACAAGTGAGGTTGTGTGTCAGCCAGCGGAAGATGTCTTGTACCCACAAAAATAAAAGCAAGTGCAGAATTAGTACATAACCACCGTGTATTGGTAGGATTATCGGCCAACTCCAATAAACAAGATATAAATAGTAAACCAAAGCTGAGTAAAGCGAAGTAAACACGTATTATAAATGAACAATATAACTAGATTACAATTCTCTTTCTTAATTTGTCAAACATATGTAACCAATTAACAACCACTGACAATACCCAGTGACAATAAACATATATTCTTTTCATATAACCCGAACCACCAAGGATCCCTAGGACACCACCTATGTGTTCAATATGCAATCCCAGCCTACACTAAGACCAACCTCACATTTAAATATAATCACTTGGCCTCTCATATACCATATAAAATAATCACAATTCAAGAATATAACTCGGTCCACTCATAGAACCATCAACAAAATACAATCAATGTAATTAAATCAAACTCGTACCAGGCGTGGTACCTGAGCCAACCATTACCTGTACCAGGCTTGGTGCCTGAGCCAACCAATAAATATCCCATGCCAGGAATGATACCTGAGCTAACCAATATGTAACCTGTACCAGGCTTGGTACCTGAGCCAACTAAATATCACACACAATCCAATAAGTCAATAAAATAATGAACAACATCACACTTGTAAACCAACAAGTAATCAAATCCAGTTTATTTCACACAATTGACACAGGATGGCTAGACATTCATAATCCCATTCCTTAAGCGTGCAAACTCACACGATACTAAGCGATAGTACATGAACACATATTGCATATTGGGAAAATAGTAACCATCACCTTCCTGGAATTACACAAAATCTCTACTAGAATGGAGCCTTCCCATGTTCTGAAGCCTTTGCTTGTTCTGGGTCTAAATGATTACAAGATACTAAAATCAGTCCACATGGCCTAATAGTTACCCGGATAATAGAAAATCCCAATTCCCAGGCTAAACTATGATTACTCCACCTATTATCGGGCTTTCCCACCATTAAGTCACCTAAGTCTATCATTTTTACGAATACATTTAGAGAATTATGGCTAATTGATCATAACCCAACAATAATATTCAAGACCCAAGAACTTTTACGCCCTAGAATGCCCCTTTTTCCTGGATTTCACTATTCCTAAGTCAACCCAAACCTTCCCCCAAGACCATAACTAGCAATTCTACAATGTAGAAAAGATAGCCTTAAGTTAGGGGAGCAAAATCCTTACCTTTGGGATAAAAAATTGTGAAAAACGCAGTAAGGTTCGCCAAAATCACCCTTGCCCTCCTCCAAAATGTTCTTGAGGAAAAATTGAATGTTTCGGGGAAGTTTCTCCATTAAATATTGACTCAGGCTACTATAGCAGTCCATACACCACTATAGCGGCACTGCCATAACGAAATTGACCGCTATGGCGGTGCTAACCAAAGTTGACTTCCTCTATAGCGGACATATTTATGCTATAGGGGTCACTGCTATAGCGCAGTGACAATGATCGACACAGGATAAAAACTCAGAATTTCTCCCAAAAGGGTCCATTTTACAACACACCTTAATTCCCAATGTTCCGGAATAACCCCTTCATGTCAACCTTCATACTGAGAGTTCTACTTACCCGAATTCATTTCTGAAAAGTCCCCCAAAATCCTTTATGTCTTAGATAATAGAAAAAATATCTCAATACCAGTTATGTTACCCAATCCTAACCCAGATTACCCTAGACCATACCTCACTCAGAAATCATTCAAGACTAGCCTAGCTCAAAATTTTCAACTCCCAAACTCGGAAGTTTTCTAACTCGAAACTTGGCACAAAAAGTTTATCCATAACGACTAACCCGGTCGTTACACTTATTGAAGGACTGAAGTAATTCCTAATGATATTATAAAAGTATATAAATATACTGTGATAGTATACTGAGTAGTGTCTCATTGAAGGACTAAAAATGTTATTCATGATACCATAGTAATATATAGATATATTGTGATGATATCATAGAGGACTAAGGACTATCTCATTGATGGATGATACCATTTCAGTATATATATATACTATAGTGGTATACTAAGGAGTGTCTCATTGAAGGACTAAAACAGTCCTCCATGATACTATTATAGTATATAGATATACTATGATGGTAACATGGAGGATTGAAGACTGTCTTATTGAAGGATAATATCATATCAGTATATAGATATATTGTGATGGGATCATGGAGGACTAAAGAGTGCCTTATTGAAGGACTAAAATAGTTCTCCATGATACCATGTCAGTATATAGATATATGTGATGATATACTGAGGAGTGTCTCATTGAAGAATTGAAGCAGTCCTTCATGATACTGTGCTAATATCTAGATATACTGTGATGGTATATTAAGGAGTATCTTAATGAAGGACTAAAGCAATTCTCCGTGATACTATGTCAGCATATAGATGTATTGTGATGGTATCATAAAGGACCAAAAAATATCAGACTAAAGGATGAAAACAGATCTCAATGAGTGTGAATGAAATTAGATTGTAGAAAAAAATAAAAGAAAAAAGAATTAAATAAAATTTAAAAAATAAATAAAATAAAATAGAAAAATAAAAATAAAAATAAAGGAGCTAAAATTGAGTATGAAATTAGATTATGTTAAAAAAATAAGTATAATATGATTTGAGAAAAAAACAACAACAAGTGAACGAAAAAGGAGGAAAAATTAAAGAATAAAGAAATAAATGAGAAAAAAAGGAGTAGAAAAAATAAAAAAATATGAACGAATATTTACTATATTAGTTATCATTTATTGTTACATAGAAAAAAAGAATAAAAAGAGAGCAAAAAAGTCATGAATAAAAATAGATTATGGACGAAAAAAATAAAATTAGAAAAGGAACAAGAAATAAAAAAATTAAAAAACAAAGAGAAAACAGAAAAAAACACAAAAAGGAGCCAAAATTAATTATGATGAAAGAAGAAAATAAAAAATAACATGATATGTGAACAAAATAAATGAACAATAAAGGAGAAAAAAATAAGAAAAAAATGAGAAAAAAGAAGGAAAGTAGAAAATAAAAAAATAAGAAGAAGTAGATAAATAAAAAATAAAAAATAAAAAAAGAGAAAAAAAAGAGTCAAAAATTAGGATGAATGAGATTATGGTGTAAAAATAAAAAATAAAAAATAACATAACTTGAAAAAAATTTAAAATAAATAAATAAACATAAAAACTAAAAAATAAAGAAAAAAATATGAAAAAAGGAGAAAAGAAGAAAAAAGAAAAGAAATAAAAAAAAAAGACAAAAAGTAGAAAAGAAGAAAAAAGAAAAGTAGTAGAGAAATTTTTAAAAAAAGAATGAAAAGGGAGCTAAATAACTACAAAAGCTATAAGGGAAGGGGTGCATTTTTTATAATTAGTTAGAGGGTATTTTTTATACGAGGGTATTTAGTTGTAAATAGTTTGCTCTTATGAGGCATGCATGTAATTTTTTCTAATATTAAATGATGTAATTACTTGGACCTCTCTTCTTATCGGTGGTATTAGCACTATTTTTGTAGTTTCTTGTTCTTCGGGTATCATCTTTATTTTTTATCCTTTGGATATCACATTATTTTGTTGTCATGATGTTCATTTTTATATATGTTGTATACCGCTCTTCAGTTCATATTATGTTATTGTTGTTATTGCCTTTGTTTCCTTATTCCTTTTTTCAAACTGCTTGTGTAACGACCTGTTCAGTCGTTATTAAAAGGCACCTCATTATGGGTGAGCTATTCGTGCGAAGAGCGGGTTAGAAAAACTTCTGGGTTGGGGAGTTGAAAATTTTGGGCTAGGCTAGTCTCAGACGAATATGGAGCGACGTAAAGTCTAGGGCAATCCGGGAAAGAATTGGGTAAAATTTCTAAGGATGAGCTAATTTTTCCATTAGCTAAGGCGTTAAGGAGTCCGTAGGACTTTTCAGAAATGAATTCGGGTGAGTAGAACTCTTGATATCGAAGTTGACGTGAAAGGGTTAGTTCAGAACGTCAAGATTTAATGTGTGTTGTGAAATGGACACTTTTGTGAAACTTTAAGACCTTCTATCATAGCGGTTGAGATGGTGCTATCACGACCTCCGCTATAGCGAAAGTCAACGTCGGTCAGCACCGCTATAGGGTGGGTTCCGCTACGGCGGTACCGCTATAGCAGAGCGTGGACCGCTATAGCGGAACGACGAAATCAGATAACCCAAAAACCGGTTTTATAATTTCATTCTCTCCCCTTCAGCCCCAAGAATAGACGAGTGTTACTCCAAAAACCTTCCTAGACTGCTCCAAGGCTTGGGGGCCATGGAGAGGGGAGATTCCGGCTAAAAGGACGCAAAACCATGGATTTCGAGCTTGTCATCCATCAGGAAACGCCTTCACGGAGCCAGAATATGCATTGTCCAGCTGCTTGGCATCTAGGTAGGCTAGGTTTCTTTCATTGAGTAGATTTGACCTGCTTTCATTTCATATTGTTGTATAGGCGGAAAGGAGAAACCATGTCTATGTCTAGGCTTTCGGGCACGGAGTCTGGAGGAACGTTGTATGATTTGGTTGGGTTATTGATTAGGGATTGATAATGTCAGGGAGATGTGTTTGTATTTTGGGTTATTTATGATTATTATGTGATGTATGATGATAGAATCCCCGGACTAGAGTGTTGGGAAGGTTCGGGGAACCAAAAATGCCTTGGGTAGGGAAATGTCTAGTTGAAGAGAATTACGGGAACATTTCGATATGAAAAAAGTAGAGTAAAAAGGAATAGTTGAGGTATTAATGTTAGGGGATGCCTTCCCCAGGTTGTGTTGTCTTAAAAGGAGAATTTCGGAAATGAGGTGTTTACTGGTTATGTGTCAAAAGGGGGTGAACGGGGATTTAGTCTTCGGACGGGATTCAAGATTGAGTTATGTACCTGGGGTTGGGGTAGGTGATGGTTGTTGTGTTCCCAATATGCATCATGTGTTCATGTACTACTACTTAGTATTGTATGAGTTGCATGCTTATAGGGAATGGTTTGTGAATGTCTATTTGTTTGATTATCAGTCTTGTGAAATGAGCTAGTTGTTATTGCTTGTTGGTTTTACAAGTGTATTGTAGTTCATTGTTGTTGACTGTTGAATTTCTGTGTGGCATTCGGTTGGCTCGAATACCACGCCTGGTACAGGTTACTTATTGGTTGGCTCGGGTACCACGCCTGGTATGGAATACTTATTGGTTGGCTCGAGTACCACTTCTGGTATAGGAATCCAAAATGGTTGTCTCGGGTACCACGCCTGGTATGGGTTTTGATTTACTTGAATTGATTGTATTCTTTCTAATGGTTCCATGAGTAGACTGGGTCTTATTCTTGAATTGTGATTATTTCAAATGGTCCATGAGATGCAGGGAAATTATATTTAAATATGAGGTTGGTCTTAGAGTATACCGAGATTGCATGTTAACACTAGGTGTTGGTATAGGGATCCTTGGTGGGTCCGGGAAGGATAGAACAGATTTATGCTATGGTTACTTGCTCATTGTTTAAGTTGGTTGCTGAATCTTTTCCATGTGGTTGATAAGTTTAGAAGGAAGATTGAGAGTATGGAAACATATCGTTATGGGTCTAATTGTTACTTTTTGTTCTTCACATGTTGTGTTCCTGAGAGGGCCGTGATTTATTATTATTTGGCATATAATTAGTCCTTGAAGGACCGGGTTAGTGTGCTTAAGTGACAAGGTGGTTCTTCTATGAACCGAGATATCATGTTATCGTCATAGATGATGTCCTAGGGATCCTTGTTTGGTTCGGGTTATGTAAAAAGGATATATGTTTGTTGTCCCTGAGAATTATCAATGTCGGTTAGACTTGTTACGTGTGGTTCATAAGATAAAGAAGAGACTTGTCGTCTGGTTATGATGTGGGCTGTTGTTACTTGTCGAGTATGGCCCAGGGGGTCATTGGGGCGGTTATTTACTAGTAGGTGGCGGTACGACGGGTGCATTCTATGTCACTAAGTAGTGGGATTTACTCCAGGTTGTTGAGTTATAGTGGTACACTGGGGTAAGGGAAAGGTAGTCTGGGTATGGGGCTAAATGTCGGGTAATGACAAGGTGACTTGTGAAGTCTAGGTGTCAAGGTGACTTGGGAAATCTAGGGGATAAAGTGACTTGGGAAGTCTAGGTGACAAGGTGACTTGGGAAGTCTAAGGGTCGAGGTGACTTGGGAATGTCCTAGGAGTCAGAGCGTAGCGTCTCATAGTGGTGGAGTTGGAAGGAGAAGGGATAGGAAGGCTCGGGTTCGAAGCAGGGTTGATAAAAGTGGACGTTGAGGGATTGAAGCATTATAGTTAAATGTGTATTTCCCTTGATTTCTTATATAATGGGATGAGTGGATTCAGGTCGACCGATGATGCCTACCAGTACGTGTGTTTGTACTGATTCTACTCTTGCTATACCTTTTTGGGTATAGTTATGTTGCAGGGTTGGTGATGTTTCATAGGTACATGACGATGGTGATCTCCAACAGCTTCTACTTCTTGTTTCTATGGTGGAGTTGTATCCTTTTACATTTTCTTGTAATACTCTTGTAGTAGCTCTTGTACTGGCTTAGACTAGAACCTAGGGAGGGTGTATATATTTTAAAAGAAGTTTTTTCTCATTATATTGTAAAAAAATTCATGTGATAAAAAGAGTTATTTATGGTTTTACTTTATTTTCTGCATTACCTGTTGGATCGGGTGGTAAGAGTTCTCCTATCTAGGTGGATTAGAGTAGATGCTCGTACGACCCAGTAGTTGGGTCGTGACAAATGGTATCAGAGCCCAGGTTATCAGTCTGCCAGTACAAGAGAAAAATGCCGAATAGAGTCCTGCATATTGGTGTATTGACGTCCACATCTTATCTTCGGGAAGCTATGAAGCATTCTAGGAAACATATCTCTTCGTTCATTCCTTTTGTGCGGTTTGTTACTTGCTTGTATGGGTTGGGTCCAATTGGTTATCACGACCCAATTTCTCGGTCATGATGGCACCTACAACCCCCGGTAGGTGAACCAATCCCCGTAGCCCAGAACAGTTAGTAATGGGCTACTATCTAAAAAATAAGATAACAAGACGAAGAAAACAGATAAAAGGACTATAAATATATACATATGCGGAAACTAAACCAAACCCCAAGACCTGGTATCATAGTATAGAGCCAAAACTACATACATGGAGTGCAAATGATCCAAACAATATATACAGATGTCTCTGAATGGTAATAGAGTACATGAAGCAAAAGATAAACTAAAGCTAAGCTCCGATCGCCAAGAGCTCACCCTCAGTCTGAAGTAGTCCCTAACAGATCTCCAAGCACGAATCACAGCGATCTAACGACGATGGCCCACACTAGGATCTGCACCCAAAGATGCAGGGGGGTAGGGGTGAGCACCAAATGCGAAGCATAAGGTACCCAATAGGTATCATAGGCCGACTGGGCACATATAAGATAAAAGTGTAGTAACAGACAGAATAGAAGCAAGCAGTCACAGAAATTAACGAAAGGTACACAGGAACTAGCCCAGAGGGAAATCAACAGAACCACATGTGAGGCTAGTAAGCAGAATATACACACCATAGGCACAGGTGAAAGTAAGAAATAACGCACCTGGGGTCCTTGCAATAACAGTGTATACAAAATAAGTTTACGAAATGGACGGTATACAGGTAACCTCAAGTGTAAGAAGAAGAGAGAAAGAGTAACGATAGGCATGCTCAGAGACATGAATCAAACTCAACTAATCATATCAATCTCAAATCCAGAAACTAACAGTATAGCAGTAACCAATTTCATACTTAACCGTAACAGGGAACAATTCTGTAAGTAAATAGCAAAAGTCTACCTACAGTCCCCCGGCCGCCCATACAACCGAGGAACACAAACAAGTGAAAACAAACCCTCCGGCATCCCATACTACCGGAGCGTACAATCAACAAACAACAAACAAGGGTGGAGCCTCAAACAATGAATGATATGATGCATGAAGGTCTCAAGTGCAATGGTATCTCTGTATGTACCTCCTCCGGTGCCGATCCGGCCCAGCAGGTAGGTTCCATGGAAGGACACTGCCCGTATACCTCTACTCCACCATATACCCTTCCTCCGGCACACGCAGCCCGTAGCCCCTGGCCCGGATGGCAAGGTCCATGGAGGTCCCAGACCCCATACTAAAACTCAGTATCAAAACATGTCGTCCGGAAACAAGTCCAGTATCAAGATAGAGACCCAGTCTCGAATATGCATGCCCAGACCCTGTCCAGGACTAAAGTAGTAGGAAAATATCTCAAAAAAAAAACCCCTCCAAGGGTGCCCGGGCATAACCGGGTTTAAACAGTAGAAAGTCATCTCAGGTGCTCGGTCCGACCGAGGCTAAAAATCATCTCAAGTAGCAAGAAAACTCAACTAGCAACCCGGCCCTGCCGAGTCTAGCGTTAGTAGTAAAACTGGTGTTTTAAAACATAATTTTACTTCCTTTTACCCAGGAATATTCACAAGTTAAATCAAACCATTTCCAAATTATTTCCATAAAAAATGGGCCCCCCCGGGCCATGCAAGGTTTAGAAAATAGTTTCAGTAGGCCCGAAGCCAAAACCATAGTAAAACATGGATAAAACCTCTTTATATGCATGGAAATGGTATGATCACACACAATAGCTGCCCAGCAGCTCACAATCAACCTATCGACCCTGCACATGCCCACAGCTACTCTGCAAGCATAACCAGCCTAGAAGGATAATTCTATGCCCGGGACTCGCGGACATTCCCAAAATCCCACCTTCTATGTTCTAGAGTCAACAAGGCCTCACAGGACCACAAGGGTAAATAAAATATATCGGCAAATACTACAAGCAACGGAGGAACAAAAGTAGGCGGACATGAATAAAGCGGTCGAGGTCTGTGGTACCAACCTAATAAACCAACCCAAGGATGCCCATTAATATAATTTTATCCTATATATGCGGAGTCTAGGGAAAATAAAGCGTAACCTACCTGTTGTCCGATGACAAGCTTGAACCTCTCCGAAAAACCTCCAACACGAAATCAAACTCGGACTCTGGCTTGAATAACTTGACGTAGATAATCTATTGCTTTCGGCCGATCAAATATAACATTAAAAATACATAAGAACTTGCTATATGTTATACAGTAATATTGTTTGACAAACACACAAAGGAAAGTGAGCAAGAATGTCATAATCCATAATTGCTGGAGTGTATATAATACTTTGGCCAATATGGTGATTAATTACATACTAACATTAGTTGGCAGCAACTTAACCATAAAGGTATTTCTCCCTTATTTGCATGACTCCCACGTGGGGGTGTAGGTGTCATCACCACACCTCCTCTTATCCACTTATTGATAGGTGGATCCATGTTACGTACGTACTCGGGTATTGCATAAGTTCGTAGTATAATAAATATAATTTTTGAATATACCATAATCATTAGAAAATTATTTCGAATAAAACCTACTATATTATAATAATAAATTTCAACATAACTAAATTTACTATCTCCGTTAAAATATTACAATGTACAAAAACCTTATAAAATAAATATATATACAATTATATCGCAACAAAAATATTTTTTTTAAACCTTTAAAATATTTTAAAAAGGTAATAATAATATAATTTTTACCAAATTCAACTTTTAAATAAAATATTTTCAAATACAAGTGATGTTAATAAAATTCTTAAATTTAAGTTTGCAACTCACCATCGCACGATTTAGATACTAAAGAACTCTCTTGGAACCCTCCCTTATATTTTCTCACTGTTTTGGAACTGAAATGGCATTTTAAAACGTGAAGTTGAGGCTTAAATCGAGTTTGACCCGACCCGGTTCGTGACCCGGTTCGCAACCCGTTTTCTGCCAGACAGTCCGCGGTAAAATAGTCATAACTGTTTACTCCGAGATCAGTTGGATGTGAGGTTTTGTGCGTTGGAAACTAGACTCGTAGACCTTCGATTTGGTATTTCGGGGGACTTCTAACTATTTATATATTGAGAGAAAAGCTCCGAGACATTTTACCCAAAGTTCAGAAAATTTATTAAAGAACTTACGATAACTTTTGCCGACTTGCTTGACTTCAAAACTTATAATGCCACCAAACAAATGGACCTAACACCGAAATACCAGTCCTGACGAGCCTTAAGTGACTTGGGGCCGCTACAAACAAGCTCAACGGTTCAAGAAAAACGTATACGTGGAAATAACCGGAAGGGTCATTACATTGGTATCTCTCGATTCCAATTGGTATCTAGATGAGGAAAAAAGATATAGTTTGACTCCGATTGAGATAACACAAGCAAGGTAAATTGGAACCGGGAAGGTTTCAACTAGTATCTGGCCTGGGAGGTTATGTAAGGGTATGGATAAATTGGCTAACGGTCATCCATGAGGAGAATAAAAGGTAATGCAACTTAATTGATTGAGGGTTGAAGCTTGGAGACTTGTGATGGTATGCATTGCATTGTTTGAATGACAGCGAATGTATGGTGTGTAATTGCTTGAGTTACTTTGAAATTTGTGGTTAGTGAAGAGTCTTAACTTGGTTATGTGTTAATGATTGAAGGAATTCTTGTTTTGTGATTTCAAGTGAAAAACAGAATGCTAAATGCTGGGCAGGGTCTTATCATTCGTAAATATGATAAGGAAAAATGATATATATACTTGTGAAAACTTATGTTTCAAGTGGTTGGTATGTGAATAAGTACCGGGGACAAGGGCTATTATTGCTTAATAGCGGGAATTGTGGTAAGAAAGTATTTGTGGTAACTCATGATTGTGATTTAAGGAAAATTTATTTTGACTTTGAAATTGTGATTGCTTCAATAATAAATTGCGGTATGACTTAATTAGAATAGTTTGTATTATATTCGGATATAGACTTACCGTTGATAAGATGGTAAGGGAAACAAAAAGGGATTGACGACTGTGGGGAAGCTCCAGTTTTGGGACAATCAGGATTGTTTGGAAATCATAGAAGGGAAAAAAGGGGACTAGTAGTGTACGATAGCGGAATGTGTTATTGTGCACGGTTCTAGTGTGTTTCGTAAGTGATTTTATGATAATGTGGTGCTAAATTCTCAACTATACATAGTTGAGGTTGGTCTTGAGGTTATGTTTTAAGACCATAAGGCAATTTCATATGTTAATGTTGAAAACGGGGAAGGGAAATGAGAGAATTTTTCAGAGAATGGTAAATTTTCTAGGCTACTGTTGTTGGGGGTCGCCATAGTGGTGTGCAAGCCACTATAGTAGTATGGGCAGAACATAATCCCTGTTCTATTTTCCCCTATTTTATTTTTCATTTATGGGTCATCTTAAATCGCTAATTGAGTTGTGAGCTACTACATGAATTATTTAGCATCCATGTGCGATAAAAGGAAAGGATGGATATGGTAGCCCGGAGTATTGGTAAAATTATGATTGACTATTGGTGGGAATAGTCACCGATGTAGAATTTGGCAAAATGACCCGTAATTGACTGAGTAGTGTTGTACACTGCTCATAGGCTTATATTATGAGGGTGATTAGTGGTTGGTTTATTATTGATGATCCTTAGTAGTAAGGTCGATTGAGGGAGTGGGGTTATTAAATTGATTCTTTAACATTATTGCCCCTCTTGTCGGTCATGATAATACCCGGTGTTACTGGTCATTGAGTGATGGGGGTGTGCTCTCTATAGCATTGGTTAGAGTGTAAGTGCCCGGGTAGGATTCCCCCTAAGACAAGAGTTGACAAAAATCTCAAGCTAGGATGGGTTTCAATGGAATTTTGGTGTTGTGTGGTTTAGAGATACCTGGTGTCTCAAGGCGTAATATTGATAGGAGTAAGGTGATACTATGATATGTGAGGGGCATATACCCCATAGAAAGTTTTCGAAATGGAGTTTGGGTTAGTAGAACTCCGGGTATAGCGGGAAAGGGGTTGCCATGGTCGGATCTAGTCCTCGTGGTATGGGAAATTATTTCATTCGTTAAGTGTGAATTTCTTTCGCTTTTCTCTTTCGATGAGACCCCGGACTTATGGGGCACACAGGGAGGAGTACTCTTATTCGCTTGGTGCCGCTCGAAGGAAGGAATTCCTTGAGAGAGTATGATCGAATTGATTTTTGGTTGAGGTTGGGTACACCAAGGGATTTGGAAGTTTTGGTGGTTTGCGTAAGGTTATATTTACGCTATCAGGGTAGAGCATTAAGGTTAAAGGAACTGGCTCGTTCTTTTCCTCCACCTTAGAAATTATTCGAGGATGAATGATGGGTAATTCCTATCTGTTGTAACAACCTCTTCAGTCGTTATTAAAACCCACCTCCTTATTCGTGAGCTATTCGTGCGAAGAGCGGGTTAGAAAAACTTCCGGGTTGGGGAGTTAGAAATTTTGGGCTAGGCAAGTCTTAGACGAATTCGGAGTGAGTTAAAGTCGAGGGCAATCCAGAAAAGGATTGGGTAAAATGTTTAAAGTTGAGCTAATTTTTCCATTACCTAATTTGTTAAAGAGTCCATAGGACTTTTTAGAAGTGAATTCGGGTGAGTAGAACTCCCTATATCAAAGTTTACGTGAAAGGGTTGGTTCAGAACGTCAAGATATGAAGTGTGTTGTGAAATGGACACGTTTAGGGAACTTTATGACCTTCTGTCCTGTGTCAACCTCTATAGAAGTTCATACAGCGCTATGGCAACCTCCGCTATATCGGAGAAATTACTGCTATAGCAGAAGTTAACACTGGTCAGCACCGCTATAGCGGTGGATTCCGCTACGGTGGTACCGCTATAGTGGAGCGTGGACCTCTAAAATAGAATGATGGAATCATAAAAACCCAAAATGGGTTTTATAATTTCATTCTCTCCCCATCAGCCTCAAGAACAGACGAGGGTTACTCCAAAAACATTCCTAGGCTGCTCCAAGGCTTGGGAGCCATGTGAGGGGAGATTCTGACTAAAAGGATGCGAAACCATGGATTTTGGGCCTGTCATCCACTAGGAAATGCCTTCATGGAGCCAAAATATGCATTGTGCAGCTGCTTGGCATCCAGGTAGGATAGGTTTCTTTCATTGAGTAGATTTGACATGCTTTCATTTCATATTGTTGCATAGATGGAAAGGAGAAACCATGTCCAGGCCTTCGGGCATGGATTCTAGAGGAACATTGTATGATTTGGTTGGGTTATTGATTAGGGATTGATAATATCAAGGAGATGTGTTTGTATTCTGGGTTGTTTATGATTATTATATGATGTATGATGATAGAATCCCGGGACTATAGTGTTGAGAAGGTTCGGGGAACCAAAAATGCCTTGGGTAGGTAAATTTCTAGTTGAAGAGAATTACGGGAACATTTCGATATGAAAGAAGTAGACTAAACATGAATAGTTGAGGTATTAATGTTAGGGGATGCCTTCCCCATGTTGTGTTTTCTTAAAAGGAGAATTTTGGAAATGAGGTGTCTACTAGTTATGTGTCAAAAAGGGGTGAACGGGGATTTAGTCTTCGAACGTGATTAAAGATTGAGTTATATACCTGGGGATGGGGTAGGTGATGGTTGTTGTGTTCCCAATATGCATCATGTGTTCATGTACTACTGCTTAGTATTGTATGAGTTACATGATTAGGGAATGGTTTATGAGTGTCTATTTGTTCGGTTATCAGTCTTGTGAAATGAGCTAGTTGTTATTGCTTGTTGGTTTTACAAGTGTATTGTTGTTCATTGTTGTTGGCTGTTGGATTTATGTGTGACATTTGGTTGGATCGGGTACCACGCCTGGTACAGGTTACTTATTGGTTGGCTCGAGTACCACGCCTGATACGGGATACTTATCGGTTTGCTCGGGTACCACGCCTGGTACAGGAATTCATAATGGTTGGATCGGGTACGAAGCCTGGTATGGGTTTTGATTTACTTGAGTTGATTATATACTTTCGATGGTTACATGAGTGGACCAGGTTGTATTCTTGAATTGTGAGTATTGCACATGGTCCATGAGAGGCCGGGTAATTATATTTTAGTGTGAGGTTGGTCTTAGAGTAGACCTGGATTGCATGTTAACACTAGGTGTTGGTATAGGAATCCTTGGTGGGTCCGGGAAAGATAGAACGAATTTATGCTATGGTACCGGGTTAGTGTGCTTAAGTGACAAAGTGGTTCTTTTGGGAACCGGGATCGCATGTTATTGGCATATATGATGTTCTAGGGATCCTTGTTTGGTCCGGGTTATGTAAAAAGGATATATGTTTGTTGTCCCTGAGAATTGTCAATGTCGCTTAGACTTGTTACGTGCGGTTGATAAGATAAGAAAGAGACTTGTCGTCTGGTTATAATGTGGGCTTTTGTTACTTGTCGAGTATGGACCTGGGGGTCATTGGGGCACTTTTGTACTAATAGGTGGCGGTACGATGGGTGCGGTCTATGTCACTAAGTAGTGGGGTTTACTCCGGGTTGTTGAGTCATAGTGGTCGACTAGGGTAAGGAAAAGGTAGTCCAAGTATGGGCATAAATGTCGGGTAATGACAAGGTGACTTTGGAAGTCTAGGTGTCAAGGTGACTTGGGAAGTCTAGGTGACAAGGTGACTTGGGAAGTCTAGGTATCCAGGTGACTTGGGAAGTCTAGGTGACAAGGTGACCTGAGAAGTCTAAGGGTCAAGGTGACTTGGGAATGTCCTTGGAGTCAGAGCATAGCGTCTCATAGTGGTGGAGTTGGCAACAGAAGGGATTGGAAGGCTCGGGTTCAGAGCAGGGTTGATAAAAATGGACGTTGAGGGATTCAAGTGTTAATAATTAAATGTGTATTTCCCTTGATTTCTTATATGATGGTATGAGTTGATTCGGGTCGACCAATGATGCCTCCCAATACGTGTGTTTGTACTGATTCTACTCTTGTTATACCTTTTTAGGTATAGTCTGGTTGCAGGGTTGTGATGTTTCATAGGTACATGACGATGGTGATCTCCAGCAGCTTCTACTTCTTGTTTCTATGGTGGAGTTGTGTCCTTTTACATTTTCTTGTAATACTCTTGTAGTAGCTCTTGTACCAGCTTAGACTAGAACCTAGGGAGGGTGTATGTATTTTAAAAAGAGGTTTTTTCGCATTATATTTTAAACATTTTCATGTGATAAAAAGAGTTATTTATGGTTTTACTTTATTTTTCGTATTACCTGTTGGATCGGGAGGTAAGGGTTCTCCTATCTAGGTGGATTAGAGTAAGTGCCCGCACGGCCCGGTAGTTGGGTCGTGACAGCTTGGATATGCTTTATTTTAAGCCCCGAGTTTATCACAAACAACCTCTCTATCTCTATCAGGTATGGATAGACTCTGCATACACTCGACCTTCCTTTCACCCCAGTTGTAGGATTACAAGAGTATGACTACATATATTTATCTAGCCAATAATTGCACTATTCAACTACAAAATTTAAGTCATAGCCATTTAAAATTTATATTTTTTGTGAAAAAACTTTTTTGTGACTAAATTATAAGTTAAGTAGAGACAATAATATAATTGTCACTAATTATTCGAATTATTAGTGACAAATAATAAGGTCACAATTAGAATAAAATTTTTGGTGAAAATTTACAATGATTAACTACAATTTATAATTCGTCGCTATTGTATCAACATATTTTTTATGACAGAACTTTTTCGTGTCCAAAATTTAATCAATTTTAAGCTAAAAAATAATTTATCACAAATTGGATACATTATTTGGTGACAAAATAATGTGTCATTGATAACTTTCAAATTCGTAACTAATAGTATTCGATAAATGGCGCCAACTTATTTTTTGGTGAAAAATTTTAGTGGATAAAATTTTGATACGAAATTTTGTGTTTCGTCACTAAAAGTACGTGTCTCATGTATTTAAACATGAAATATGATTTTCATCATGAAAAATGAACAATTAGTGACAAATTTCGTTTGTAGCTTGTAAATTCGTAGCTATATATCATATTTTTTCTAGTCATATTTTTCCTTGAAAAGGATCAAGTGCGTCACGCACCCCATAGAACTAACCCAGGGGCGCACTACGAGGGCCATAATGCCATCCCAGAGGTATGTTGTGCCTTCTAGAGTGCCTGGGGTTTTTTGTCATCATTCTAATGTTTGTCTACTGGTGTGGGAAGCCCTCCAATGCAGGCGTTTAAGTGTGCCACACGGATCCCAACTTAGAGTTTTTGAGTGTGCCTCACTAAAGTGCCTATAACTTTTTGCTCCAAACTTGGATTGAAAACTCTTTGTGGCATTCGAGAGAAGACTCAAAAACCTTTAGTTGGGTGGGTCATGGGGCATGTAACTCTTCATATTCTAGGAGAAATGCACGATTGAAGTTGACCCTTGTATGAACTTATATGAAAACTTAATCGGTAGAGAAACTTTCAACTTAACTTTGTGCCAGAGGTTCCTTAAGACACTAATTCATATCTAATGCACTCCCCAACCTTAAGAATTTATCTTAACACCTAAGTATAATAAATATCATCAGCTTTGGATCTATCCACATGCTTAGAACTATTTAAATCTTAGCCCAAACCTTCAAGGTATTACAATTTTAGAGTTCCATTGAAGGTTTGGGAATTTTGAGCCTGAGTCCTTATTAAAGAGTGAATCCTCAGGGAGCCACATAGGCTCCTGATTTAGGAGAAAATTCCAGATTCATGAGCGACTCCCTAACTCAGGAGGGAGTCCTTAGTTTTAGAGTAAATCCCTAATTCAGGAGTGAGTTCTCGATTTGGGTTAGGACATTCAGTATTTAAATAGATTTCCACTTTCTTGTTTTACATCTCCATTTGTTCCGTTCCCATGAGCCTCATTCCTACGAGAGTCATGGGACATGGCTTTGATTTCCTTGGGGGGGGAGGGGGAGGTGCTTGTGAGCCATAATTCACTTCATGCATATCTACCACCACGATGTATCTGTAGGATTAGAGGGTTGTGAAATAAAGCAATTTGAGTGAGCTCTAAGATAGCTTTGAATCACTTCCCTTTGCCTGGGTTCAAGTTCCTTGCCTGAGAAGACCTTTTCATTGAGTAGTACCTGGTGAAGGATGGCTGGTTAAACCTTGAAAGGTGTCTGTTCTAACTTGATGTCTTTCTTCCATTACTCGTGTCTTGAGGCATTATTCCCCTCCTGTTTCTGGTTCATGCTGAGCTATGAGGGGTGGTTATGTTTATGAAACGCAACCCCTTAGCAAAAGTCCAAGTATTTTCTTTTGACTTTTGCTCCAGCTAGGAATGTATCTCAGAAAAGACAACTTTGATCTCCCTCTTGTATATCTCAAACGGTTTGTTATTTGTCTCAAGTTCTACCTGGGATAGTTCATCCCTTTCCTTGTGAGCCTGCATCCCCTTCAGTGTATCTCCAATGTCCGGAATCTCTTCTTTTTAATGCAATAATCTCTCGCATAACGTCTGCTATAAGGTTTGTTTCAAGTATACTCGCTTTAATATCTTTACCTCTTTCAATGCTTTTTGTTTGGTCCTTCCTTTTGCTTTCCTAAAAGACATGAGTAACCAAGCTGGTAAAGAAAATAAAACCAGATGCACACACAACTACTCTGGCACCACGATGGGTGCCAAACTATTAACCCTGAAAATGGTATAGTTGAATTTGAAGATGAAGTCAAGAGAACACGTGTTAGATCTAGTTATGTTTAGGATCTGTTACTAGTTGATCGATTATCAAAGTAGCAAAACAATGAATATAAATGTAAATAAAACAAAGTAAAACAATAAGCAGTAAAAGATCTGTATAATGTAGACTTTGGGGATGTTCCTTGAAGGTGAGAATCCTTCCAATGTGGGTTCAATATTAGCAAGAAAGTAATGAGAAGACTAAGGCTTGGAGAGAAAGTAAAACTATATTGTATTGTCAATGGTATGAGATTACAGATTCCGGTCCCTTTACAAATGAAAGGAAATCTCTATTTATTAGTTACAATGTAAGGCTAATGGATAATAAGGGTGGTCTACCCCCGGTGCCCTGATTGTAAAATTGTTAATAAGGCAACGCCACGCACCCTATCCATTGTAAGCACCAACTTGTATTTGTAGCCTAGGCAAGGCAGGTACCCTACACGTTTGGTGTACCTGACAAGCCTGGCACCCTTGGCCCTTGTCCTTTTCTTCCATGTCATCTGAGTTCTTCGAAGGGACTTCCCATGGTGGATCCTTGAGTGAGGTCCTCTCCTTGAGATCTTTTAGTTGCCTGGTTATGTCATAATTCTTCCCCCGAGATGTCTCTTTACTTTACCCTAAAAATCTCGAGGATTCTCACCCAATAAAGTTATTCACAAAATGACAAATATTTTGGAATATTTTTTTTACTATACTAACTTGAACTAAGAGTAATACTAAATTTAAAGCAAGCCAAATATTTATTTATTGCAATTTAGATGAGAGAAAGATCCTGGGTCATGACAGTGTAGCAATCCAATTGAGTTATCCAGCAGCACGCTTAATTATTTTCCTGAGTTACTAGTTGCTGATTCACATTACTTACTGAGCATCATGTCGATAACCCAAGACGACTCAACTATTCCTAACGCTTATATTTCTATAGTCGTCAGTCGATAGTGAAGTGCATGTGATATATCATATGTATCAACTAAGCAAGACTAACGGGGTATATTTCTATCCACGTTAGTGAATCATTTCCCTTTCCCTAGAAGGTTCACAATCAAGCCATACTTTTTATTATTACGCACGCAAATTCACTCTTTTGAGTTCAATTTATGCATCATAGATAGCATTCGATAGTTAGGCAAAAAATCAAATAATTATGCTAAGGAAAAAGTAAGCAACTCAATAATGAAAAATCCTCATAAGCATAGAATTATCAAACTACAACTTTCATGGACATACCACAACCCTAGAATTAAGAATTTTAGCTACTCAGGATTTGATTACTAACCAAAGAAATCATGAATAACATAGGTTTAATGATTAAAGAAAGAAATAATAAAAAAACCTACGAAAATATTGTTCTTCTCTCTTATTGTGCGTTCTCAGGTTGATAATTCCCTCAAAATCGTGTTTATGGTATACATATATATATATGTATATATATATACACACAAAAATATCCGTCATTAGATGAAATGCAAAATTTGGCCTAAAATTGCACTATGGCCTCGCACCCGCCTTGTTGGAAACCTCGTGGCAAGCCATTTGGCTAGTAGTTTTTTTCCCTTGTTTCCTCCACACTTCTCCAATGACACCGTGATGTTTCTCGCCTTGCTGGGCACGTCGTGCCAAGCCATTTAATGCCTTTCTTTGATTTTTCTCTACTTTAAGTCTTGTACTTGGTCTTGCCCCTTCGAACTAACTCTAGTTTGGCTTTTGTGTCTTCTACCCAGACTTCTAAGCTCTAATATATCCATTTTTGGCTCAAATTACTTCATTTTCATCTTTGCACATAAAAAATAATCAACATAAGCGTATTTCATAATATTAATTCTCAAAGAGATGATAAAAAACACCAAATGTGAGAAAATAATAGCTAAATATTTGACTTTTTGGCCTCATCAATATCCCACACTTAGACTCTTGCTTATCCTCGAGCAAGCTTTACACACATGGCCTAGTTTCTATCATAATATTAGTAGAGCTACCCAATTTCAACAGGTCTGCTTAGACTAAGCATGCCATAACTACAAACAACAAGCTATTTTACTCATGCAATCATTCAAGATCCAAATTCTCAAACAATCCTTTCGAAACAACATAGCCTCAAGAACTAACTCAATCCGTTTAGACATGTGCAAACACGTTTATGACTCCTAACATAGAAGATCAAACAATCCATATATCCCGTGTCAACTATGTGCTCTCACCATAAGAGAGATGCTGAACACTTAATCACCATATGAGTAATTAATTCCCACACATGGGCAAGTAACTTGGCAAACAATTCACTCTCACAAAGAATTTCACATACATCATAGATGATAAACCAAATGTGTCTATCAAAAAAATTAGGCTAAAGGCGCAATGGGGGTTAACTTAGGATATATCATATTGGGAGGCACAAAAGAGTGCATCAAAATGGCTAGCCAAAGAAATGCCTTTATCACATCCAAAACATAACATTATTTATTTAGCTTTGCAAAATACGCCAGGCAAGTTCTAGACATTAATATGAAAGCATGGAACACAAATAACTCACCTTATAGCACACATGATACATGTTCAATACAAGACAACTTCATGCAGTCTTTACATTAAGCAGCCAACACCAAGAATTCAACATCAAGTCAATGCAAACAAACATGAGTCAAGAGGATGAGCCTAGGTGCTTCAAAAAAACGTCATTCAATATCTTTAGAATGTATCTCCATTTAAACCAAGACTTGTGTGTGTTAGTTAATTTAGAATCTCAGCTGAGCACTTAGCATTCAAATTGGATCTAAAGGTTGAAGCTTCCTACCTAACACCTAATGACTAATTTTTTCGCAAGATGGTCATCAACTATTCATTGTCCGGACAAATCATTTTATGTAAGAAAAAATAGCTACTCTTAAAAATAAAAGTACCCAATTCAATAGGGCCCTCTTGGAAAAGAACCCAGTCCATAAGAAAAATCAAGGGCTAGATGAAATATACCGCTTCAGAAAACAAAAAAATCTAAAACCAAAATGAATAATATTTTTTTTGTTAAATATAACAAAATCCTATGGAATACTCATCCTTAAACTCACAATTATCAGAAGATACCCTCACCCTACATATAAAGTCATTTAGAACAAGGGTGAGAAATACTCTCTCAGGCCCTCTAGGGCCTAGCTAGCAATATGTCTTCTCATTTTTTCCTCTAAGGGTCGCACGGTCTCACGGTCTCACACTTAAGCCCAAACATGCACCTTAGCTTCAAATTTGGGTATTAAAAATTTCTCTAATCCGCACAATAAAAATAAAATACAAATGTGACACTATAAAAATAATAAGCTATACTATTATAAATTAAGTTGTGTCCAATAAACGTCTGATTTAATATCGTGACATGAATCCTATATCAGATCAAGACTATATTATATGATTTCTTCTCTTATGATTAATCTTCAATTTATATTTTACTCTTGGAGGTTTATTACTTTTATCTCTCACCCATTTTCTTTCCTCTTCACCACTTGTTGGATCATGCTTAGGCCACTTTATCACTTACTCATGCTTCCGCAACAACTTCAGCAATTGTGCTTTCTTCTCCTTAGATAAATTGGTAGAAATCTTCAAGGATTTGATACTTGACCCATTAGGATTAGATTCAGCAGGCTCACTCTCTTTGACCCCACACTTATTTTCTATCACCTCTATGATAATCATGCATAAATCTCTGTAGTGTGAGGGGGTGAAGAGTGATTTGTACACATTAAATATCATCTCCTCATCATGTAACCACATCTTCATCTTAAATACTCTTACATCAATAATTTCTCCATTAGTGGATAAAAATGGTCAAACCAATACGACTGACATCCTATTATCTACTTCAAAATCAAGAATAATGAAATTAGCAGGAATTATAAACTTACCGACCTTTATGAGCACATTTTCAATCACGCCATTTGGAGTAACACATGATCGATTAGCCAGCTGTAATGTAATAGTGGTAAGATGAGACTCTCCCCACCGAGTGTATTAAACACAAATAAGGGCATCAAATTGGTACTTGCCCCTAAATCACACAAAGCTTGTCAAACATCACTTTCATAATTCTGTGTGAGGAGGGTGAAACTCATAGGTCCTTAAGCTTTTGAGCTATCTTGCTTAGGACTCACGAACTTCAATCCTTAGTAAGTGTAACTATCTCAAACTCTACCAAGCGTCTATTACATGCTACCACCTCTCTGAGATATTTTTCATATTTTGGCATGTCTCTTAGGACATCAATCAATGGAATGTTTATGTACAATTTCTTAAAGATATCAAGGAACTTTTTGAAATTAGCATCATCCTTGCTCTTCAAAAACCTATGTGGAAAAGGTGGGGGAGGGGGGGTCTTTCAACCATAAGTTTAGGCTACAAAACAACCTCTTGCTCAACCTTCTCTTCTCATATAGGTTCTAGAGATGGAAGAGGCTTTGGTGCTGGAATGATTCTTTGACGAAGGGAGGTTGTAATGACCCTTTCGATCATTTTATATATTTGCCTTTCTAGTACCATTAGAGCTTGCCTGTAGTGGCCCAAAGTCATTTATTACTTGCTGGAACCAATAGTTCGGTGCCCGACCATTTGTTTGGTCTTTTTGTCCATTCCTGGTTTTAGAGCTTTAGACTTTTGAAATTATTGACTTCAGTCAACATTCTTGGTGAACGTGCTCAGAATCGAATTCCGACAGTTCCATTAGCTCCGGTGCGTGGACTTTGGTCTAGTGGGATGTTTGGTCGGGATTCGGGAGCTTTTCAGCTTGGAATTCTCTCTCATTCAGTATTTTCAAGCCAGTTGGGCTTTGTTGGTTAACTTTGGTCAACATTCGGAGAAAACATCCTCGGATAGAAATTCTGTCAACACCGTTAGCTTCGGAATGCCGAGTTTATGTTAGGTAGTGGGTTGTTTTGGGTCCCGAGTGATCCGGGCTTATTTTGGGTGTTTGGTTGGCGTAAGTTAATGTTGACTTGGGTCAACATTCCTTCGAGACGACCTCGTAGATAAGTTTCATCGATTCCGTTGAGTCTGGAACATCGTTTTCACTCTAATAACACTATTGGTTTTTGTGTATCGGATTCCGATTGTGCCCGGAATACCCCATAGAAGTTTTTAGCACTGTTGGTTTTCTGTTGCTGGTATGGCTGAAATTTGTTCATCACGATCTCGAAGGGTTCTTCGCGATTGCGATGAAGGAATTCCCTGGTCATCGCGATCTCGAAGGTCTTTCTCGCGATAGCGATAAAGCCTCTGATCCTTTGTTTATCACGATCTCGAAGGGTAACCCTCGCGATTGCGATGATTTAGCCAGTTTGTTCATCGCGATCTCGAAGGTTTTTCTTCGCGATAGCGATGAACAAATCCCTGTATGTATATATAACTTCTCCTTCGTTTTCTTCACCCACAATCCATTTCCTCTATTGTTCTTGAGCTCCAAGCTCCCAATTTTTGTGTGGGTTTTTTCCAAGGTGTTGGGGTGATTATTTTACGGTCTGTGATCAATTTCTTGCCTTCAATTCGTAAGTTCTAACCTTTAAATTTCATAAATTCTCCTTTTAATTCTAGTTTGTTCTTTAGTTGTTGGGGCTGTTTTGAGCCCCATCTGATGTTCGTTTCTGCTCAAATTATGATCATGTGCTCCCGGGATGGTAAGGGACACGTGTGTATTTTTCGTTTCCTGTTTTGGGTTACGGGACCCATGAGCCTATTTCTGACCCGAATTTTGACCCGGCTATTATTATAGCAATATGGGTATCGTTAGTCTTGTTTTAATATGTAGATTATTGTGTTGATAGTGGTTTCACAATTTGGAGCTTTCCAGAAAAGTTTGAGCCTGGACGACGCCGTCCCCGCAGCTATTCGTCGAATGAAAGGTAGGTTATGGCTTTCCCTACCTAGACTCTACGTATATAGGATATAACTACATTAATTAGCATACTTTGGTGGGTTGTTATAGGTTGGTACCCCAGACCTTATCCGCCTTTTCTGTCCATTTATTTCATACGCTGATTATAGTATTCGTGTAGTATTGTATATCACCCTTTTGGTCTTGTGTGGCCTTGTATTGACTCTGGAATATAGACGATGGGTAATTTGGGAATGTTCGCGAGTCCTGAACATAAAGATATCCTTCCAGGCTAGTTATGACTTCTGTAGAGCTGTTGAGCCTATGCAGGGCCGGTAGGAATATTTGTGGGTTGTTGGGCTAATTTATATTTGGGTGCGAGCATATAATCCATTAAAAAATGTTTTCCCTGCATGATTTACTTCAGTTTTGGCTGCGAGCCACTATAGATGGTTTTTCCTAAACTTGCATGGCCTCGAGGGCCTGTTTTTGGTATAATCTAATGATGACATGCGATTTTGGATGATTTCACACTTGATTTCCTACTGATACTAGGCTCTGCTGGAAAGAGCACTAGACCTGATTTTTTACTGATACTAGGCTCTGCTGGGAAGAGTACTACACCTGACTTTCTACTGATACTAGGCTCTGCTGAGAAGAGTAGTACACTTGATTTCCTACTGATACTAGGCTCTGCTAGGCAGAGCACTAGACCTAATTTTCTAACGGATTTAGACCCGGATACGCTCTGGGAACCCTCTAAGAGGGTTATTGAGACTTTTATCACTGATTTAGACCCGAGTATACTTCGGGCACCCTTTGAGAGAGTCTTTTGAGATTACTACTACTGTTTTAGACCCGATTCAATTCTAGGCACATACTTCGAGGCTTTAGTTCTCTGAGATTTCATGTTCGTTATTGTATATGGTCAAGGACCTCCATGGGCCCTCCATTACAGGACCTGGCTAGGAGCCGAGCATGCCGAAGGAGGGGTATATAGTGTAGGATGAGGTATAAAGGGCACATCCCACCATGGGTCCTCCTACTGAAGTGCCGGTGGGAGGTGCATATAGGGTTACTATTATCGGTTCTATCATTATTATCATCATGCATATTTCACTCAGATTCCACCCTTGTTTGCTGTGTGTTCAGTGTACGCTTTGGTTGTATGGGCGGCCGAAGGTTTTTTTTCCACTTGATTGCGTTCCTCAATTGTATGGGCGGCTGTTGGGACTGTAGGTAGTTTAGATTACTCTTGCCGCTTTATAGAGATGGTTATGGCCCTTGTTTCTTGGTGATTTAGCGGTTATTAGCCTGTTGAGGCTCCGGTCGTGGGATTTTGATTATTGAGAGGGTTAGGGAGACCTATCTTATTGAGGCACTTTTGTGTGGCCTTCTGAGCAGATTGTGAGTTCTGGTTCCATTCTTATGAAGATTTGAGTAGTATTTCTTGGTTATTGTGGGTTAGTTATTCCATCCTAGGGGTGTACTTGTGATGTGGATTCCTGTTTATGCTATCTTGAAGTTGGATTGGTGTTATGATTTTCTTGTACTTGTTGATTCCATCTTGAGTATGCTAGACTGCATTTCTTCTTCCCTTTTTCTTGAGGTTACTAGTATACTGCCATGTTCCTGACTCTCTCTCTCCTTTTATATACTATTGTTGCAAGGATCCAGGTGCGTCCCTCTTTCTTACACCTGTGTTATGTGTATATTTGTTTTATGTGCTAGCATTGTTTGTTTATACCTCTTGGTTGTCTTTTCTTTGTGCTAGTTCCTTGTGCTTCCTCTATTGTTTTCTGTGACCACTTTCTTGTTATCTGTATATTACTATTTTTATATCTTATTTGCGCTTATTTGGCCGATGATGCCTACTGAGTACCCGTTGTCTTGGTGCTCATACTACACTTCTGCATCTTTCTGGTGCAGATATTAGCTGCACTTTCATCGTTGATCGCGTTGGAGACTGGTGCAACTTTTCAGAGGTTCGAGACTAAGGTGAGCGCCTGATGGTCGGGGCTTGTCTACATCTCATCTTTTGTACTGTTGCTCCTTGTACTTTCAAAGACAAATTTATATTGTATTTTGTTACTTCCAGGACTTGTATTCTATTAGAAGCTTCTGTACTATCGGTACCAAGTCTTGGGGTTGGTGTAGTTTTTATTATGTATATTTTGGGTTGTTGCTTCTGCGCTGTCTTATCTTTATATTCAACTTCCACTTATTTCTGCTTGTTGTGTGTATTGGTTAGGTAGTAGCCCATTACTAATCGTTCCAGGCTACGGGAATTGGTTCATCTACTGAAGGGTTGTAGGTGCCATCATGACCTGAGAAAGAGGGTCGTGACAGCTTGGTATCAGAGCTCTAGGTTCACCGGTGTTGTGATATAGAAGCAAACATCTACATAGAGTTTCGCGGATTAGTACGATGACGTCCGTATCCTATCTGTGGGAGGCTACAGGGATTGTTAGGAAAAGTTTCATCTTCTTGGCTCCTTATTGTGCGTTCCTGGCTTAATTAACTTCTAAGAACTTTGGTTGTTTTATTCCTTCTCAGATGCTTAAGACGAGTTCGACAACGGGTGATGTCGAGGCGTCTGTGCCAGTTGCTTCAGTGCTTCCATCAGCAGCAGGACTTCAGACTGAGAGTTTACCTTATCATATAGTTGGTGTGGGACCAGCCTAGCCTCCGATTGGACTCATAGCTACCCCAGTTCTTCAGGACACCGTGGCTAGGACTCTGAGTCCTCCAATAGGTATTTATGTACCCGGTTCTTCGAGCGATGCATCAGTTAGGGTTGAGCTTATAGTTCTTTAGCAGAGTGGTATGTCAGTATTTATGTACCTTTGGATTTTGATAGGGTTCCGAACTTTGTTGGGGTTTTTATTTCACCGCTTCATTTGGTGACCGAGCATTTGGTTACAGTTGGGGTGACCTTCCTTCAGGTAGTGGATCATGCTTGGGCGATTGAGGATTTATGCTGTGAGGCTTATGAAGATAGTACTAAGAAACGTCATCGCCAGGACAATTTTCGAGGTTCTCAGACTCGACGTAGGGGATTCTCCACCAGAGATAGGTTCCACTACTTCTTATCTACCAGGCCGATCTTAGTTGCTCCACGGGTTACAAAGGGTGTTGGTACAGGGCATGTTGAGCAGAGTGGACATGGTACATGTCAGATTCCTTGAGGCTCACAGTTAGGTTATGTAGGCAATGATGGCCAGTCAGGTTCAGTAATATCTTCTCGCCCGCATCTATTTAGTAGAATTTGCTTTCAATGCAGTGGGCGTGGGCATTTTGTTAAGGATTGTCCCACGATTCCACCTTATGGTCAGCAGAAGTTATCTCCCAGGGATCAGTGCTACCATCTAGAGGTGGAGTGCACAGTTTTAGGGGCGGTCTCCATATGGTTAGAGGTGGCTTTCCGTCGGGTGGTTCAGGTATCCGTCCAGAGTCAACAAGCACCTTGCGTCAGAGTAGAGATTCTTTGGGTTTCTCTAGTTGTGGGGTGATGGGACATTATTCTAGAGACTGCCCTTGTCGAGGGATGATAGAGCCATCAACTTTGACTACTCCGGCCAGCATTAGACACCGTCAGTCCGATGCCCCTCTTGGTAGGCTCGAGGTAGAGGTTCCTGATATAATTGCTCCAAGTAAGGATTTTGTTACCTTTGGCTTATGATAGTCCTATTCGTGTGGTGATTCTTTCCCTTCTCTCGTTTATTTACTTATATGCCTACTTGCTACTTGTTTAGTTGTTTGACTACTTGAGTTGTAGTATCTATGCGTTGTTTTATTGGTAGTTTATTCTTTAGTAGTGGATGGGGTGAGATGTCCTTGAGAGGTGTTTACCTGGAGTTGTAGCTCGTGGGTAGTTCTTGTTAGTCTATTTCTGGTTGGGTTTGTTTCCTATTTCGCTGTGGATCTAGGCTTATGTTAAGTCTTCCTTTTGAGTGGTCCTAGATGGTTATTGCCTAGGTTATTATATAGCGTGGCTAGAGGTTCTTGTTTTGGTTTGGTGTTACCGGTAGTTGTGCTGAAGTTTGAGCTTCTGTATTGAGATAAGAGGTGTTGGTTATGCTAGTGAGCAGGGTTTGGTTTTGCTTTTCTGGTGATTAGAGTCGACCCTCCTTGTTTGGTTGGTTTAGGAGGTTGGTAGGTATGTGGGTTGTTCCCATAGTCTCCTTCAGTTTCTTGTCCGGTTGGGTTGTCTTATCATTTTCCCCGGTTACAGTCGGAATGAATTTCGATCATAGTTTTCTGGATGAGCTTTTGATTTTGGCATTGTGATTGGGTTTTGACTTTAGCATTTTCAACTAAGTGTTGATAGTAGCCTTGTGGCTGAGTTGTACTCGTAGCATTTTGGGTGAGTTGGGCATCTGGCACATTCTTCTCCTGCTTTATTGAGTTTGATAATAAAGATGTGAGAACTAAGGTAATGGCTTCAGATTTTATTTGAGAAGGAGTTTGTAAGGTTCAGTATATGCTACAGAAAGGTTTTGTTTAGATGAAAAAGAAGGGAAATGACTCCTTGTTTGTGCTTATGTATTTTAGTAGTTGACTGAGGTGATGACAAATGGTTGCTTTGGGATTGTGTATTGGTGATTTGATTTGGCCGTCTACAGATTGTAGTGGTTTTCCTTCGATTGGTTTGAGATTTCAGTAACAGCTGTGGTTTTGGCAACTTGTGATTCAAAGCCTAGTTGGCTTCAGTTCCTAAAGGTTCATTAACAGGATATGGGTTCGACAAAGGCTTTGGTTGGCAAATTTAAAGTTGGGTTTCAGAATCGTGGGCTAGAAAACTACTTCTGATGGTTCGTGGTTGGTTCTTTTCAGTTGCAGCGTCTTGGGTTGGAAGGCATGGAGTTTGGGCGACTAAGTTTCCTCATTTCAATTGTGAAGTGACACTTGGCCTTGGACGCCTAGTCCTTGGCTAACCTTTGAGTTAGGCTAGACATTCCAGATTTTGGCGGTCTTCTAGATAGTACGAGGTTCCTTCTTTCACGGTTGGACAGACTCAGCAGTGTAAGTTTGAGGTTCAGCAGTAGTGTATGCTTTATGTGATCAGGTTGTACGGGTTGAGGTTAGTGAGGCTATTTTGAGTTCTATTGATACTTAGAGACTGGTGGTCACCATTAAGTCTGGCAACGGGACTGGTACCGGGATCGCCAGATCGGTATTAACCGGTACCGGACTGGTACCGGAGTCATCCTCCGCCGGAACACCGGGAATCGGGATGGACCGGTACCGGGTGTACCAGGATTTTTACCCTTATCCATCCCGGACAGGTACCTACCGGTACCGGACTGGACCGGTACCGGACAAGAATACCGAGTCTCCCCCTTTTTTATATATATATTTTAATTAAATTAAAATTTGATTATTTATAATTGAAAAGGTTTCAAAATATATAAGTTATTTCAAACTCTAAAAGTTTCAAAATATATAAGTTAAATTTTAAACTCTAAAAGTTTAAATTTCAAATTTTAAAGTTTAAACTCTTAAAAACTTTTGAAACTCTTAAGTCTTAAGTCTTAAAAGTTTAAATTTAAATTTTCAAACTATAACTAACTTAGTAACTTACTTACTTAATTTTGAAACTTTTAAAACTATATCAAAGTTTCAAGTTTTAAACTTTTTAAATTTCTAATTGTAACTTAAGTTTGAAACATTTAAAAATTGAAATATATAAAAAAGACTTGTATTAAATTGAAGACAATAATTAAATTTTTTTTAGGCGAATAGCCTATAATTTTATTCATAAAAATTAAATAATACAATTTGTATTACAAATATTAGAAGAGGACCTAATCTACGCAGCCACCTTCTAGGAAGGGTTCTGTTTGAATTAGGCCTCGAACTATCATACTAATATTTGAAGCCTTGAAAATAGTATTGACGTAGAGTTTCTAACAATTCCTTGGTAACATTTTCTGAAAGTGGTAGTTGTTCTTGATCCTCCAATGCATCCATGCCGTCTTCACTAGAATTTACCAAAATATTATCTATATCATATTCAAATTGGGCAGGTAAACTAGGACGCCCATAATTCCTTCGCTCGGCATTGATCCAATCTCTAAACAATACCGATATCTCCAAGCTGTCTGATGCTAATGAATACCTATGCTCCCCAATTTGATATCTTGCTGCACCAAAAGCGCCCTCTGAAGCTACTGAAGATGCTTGAATAGCTATCAAATCTCGAACCACTGGTTGAAGTTTTGGAATGACTTGCCGCGAGTCTTCCACCATTCCAAAAGTTGAGGTTTGCCTTGTGCATCATTAATGCTTTTCGTTCCCTGATTAAGATATTCATCAAAATTATTCCTTTCATTATAAGTAAGACCATAATAATTTTCCATCATATCATCAATATCATTTTCATTTGAATATCTATGCCTAGAACTTGAAGGTTCTACATTATGTACTGCATCATTTATTCTACTAGAATTATACAAGTCATACAATTTTCTAGCTTTAATTCTTATGCTATCTTTAACATCGGACAAACTAGGTATTTTGTCAGCTTCGTCAACTTCATCACCTTGGTTATTTTGCTCATATATAATATCTAAAATATCTAAATTTGAATATATTCTTTCAACCATTCGTGTTGCACCTATTTCTTTGTAAGTTGGGTTTAATAAACAAGCAGTTAAATAAATTTGAGGAATAGGAACAAAATATTTTCTAATTTTTTTACTCATTGCATTAATGGGATCTTTATACCGTGGAACATTTTTGTATTGAAATTTTTTATCAGAAATAGCACATATATTTGGTAAAACTGAACAAATAGTTGGATAATAAAGTCCAGATATTTGTTTTGTAACTAAATAAAAAACTTTTAAAAATTCTTTAAATTCATATACTTCATTCCAATCATTGTCAGAAATTCTATAATCATTATTTGAATTATGAGCATTCCAAACCATTTATAAAGGTTTTCTATATTCATAAGAAACTTTAAGCATTTCATATAAAGAATTCCATCTAGTAGACACCGTTTTTTGGAATTTTTCTAGGGGGAAGTTGAAATTCTTGACAACGGCGTTCAAACTCTACACTTCTAGAATTTACTTGACATTTAAAAATAAAATGACATGCAGCTTCACATTTTATACAACCATCATTATACATTGGTATATCTCTGACAATCAAATTATATATGTGTGCAACACTCCTAATATGAAAACCGTCATTATAAATAGGGCAAAGTGCCGGTTTTATTTTTTCAATAGAATTTGTATTATTAGAAGCATTATCAATGGTGACACTAATTACTTTATTACAAATTCCATAAAATTCTAAAACATCTGTAATAGTTTGAGCTATGTAACTATCGATTTCCAGTATTTCACAACATTTTTAACCTAAAATTCTTTTTTGCGTGTTCCAATTTTCATCAATCCAATGACCAGTAATAGTGAAATAATCGTTACCATTAGGACTACGACCCATATGAGAAGTGATAGCCATTCTACAAGTATTATAGTTAAATAAACAACGAAGATATTATAAATGTTGTCCTTGATAATCAAAAATAGCTTTTTTAATTGTATTTCTTGTAAAACCTGTGAAAGATGGATTATACACTATTTGAATATAATGAACAAAACCGAGATTTTCAGCAAAACTAATTCTTCAACAATCATTTTAGCTAATTCTTCAAGATCTCTTTCTCTACTATAACTGCGATGTGTACTAGGCCAGAAACAACAATCATTTTAGCTAATTCTTCAAGATCTCTTTCTCTACTATAACTGCGATGTGTACTAGGCCAGAAACATTAGAAGGGTTTAACTGTGTTTGGATCATGTTAGAGGCCCCTACTCCTACAGATGAATTGGAAAGGGGAGTACCATGTTTTATTGCATCGGATATAGCCCGAGCTTGCAAAAATTCATTTTTACAACATCCCATCAAATGATTTCTTAAATATCCCATCCCACCCGACTTTCCTATAGTTTTATGATTCAAAATAGCCTTACAGTTTTTACAAACAGCTTGAGTTTTATCCTCATTTTGAGTCAAAAATTGCCACACAACAGATATTTTAAGACGTTCAGCCTTGGGCTTAGCCCTAGTAGGATGTACAGGGGGAGTGGGAGCGGGAGTGGGAGTGGGAGTGGGACTAGTAGCTGTAGGCGGCTCTGTTTCATCATCATCATAAGTATCATTACCATCATATTCATTATTATATTCTACTTCTTCATTTAGTTCTTCATTAAAATTAGCAAACTTTGTCTGTAAAGATTCATGATCTAATTTAGTATTGCTATCAATATTAAAAGGAGTTTCATCAACATGTGTAAAATCATCCGTATTTATTCTTAATTGAGGTTGTTGTCTAGTTTTAGATTTGAATTTAGAAGAACTACCGACTTTACTTTTTCTGGTTACTATGTTAGTCAACCTACCAAAAAGTGTTTTTTTACCTTGGCCGACATTTTTATCACCGGATTCCATATTAAAATATTAAAAGTAAGCAAATAAATAAATACGAAAATTAAAAGCAAAAGAATAAATAAGTAAGGAGATGAAAGTTGGAACGAATGTACCAAACGTCTGCGTAAAAACAGACGTGTATAACCAAAAGCCAAAATTGATAGATGAAACTTGAAGCTTGAAGATTGCTCCAAAATAATTCACCGAAACTTTCAAACTAATAAAATGAACAATTTAATAAACATTGTAGTAGAGAATAGAAATTATAGATGAAGCTTGAGAGTCGAGAGAGAAGAAGAAGAAGAAGATTTGTAAGTGTGAGTAAATAATGAAGGGGTGGGGGGTTTTTTATAGTTAAAAATTAGGACTAAAATATATTTTTAAAAACTTTGGGGTATTAAAAAAAGTTTGGAGGGTAGGGGGGTGTTTTGGCTGAAATGACCATTGGGTGGGGCCCACTAGCCATTGCCAACGGCTAGCCCAACGGTCAAATAAAAAAAATTGTTTGAATTTTCCTGCCCAGAACCGGACCGGTATCGGTACAAACTGGACCGGGACAGTCCGGTAAAAAATGCCCTTTCGTCCCGTTCCCCATCCCGGTACCCCCTACCCCTACCCCAACCGGTAGCTACCGAATCGGTATGGAACCGGTAACGGATTGAGATGGATCGGACCGGTACAAGTAGCTCCCAATTCCGTTGCCAGACTTAGTCACCATTCATTTGCCGAGAGTTTGAATGCTCGTTTAGTTGGGTCTTCTGGGGTTGTCTTTTATGTGGGGTTCTGGTGTTTGTTGGACTCGACCATTGTGGACTAGAAGTTTGGTGTGTTATATGCTTCAGAGATGGTGGTCTGTGTGCTGATACAGTAGAGCTGTTGATTCGAGCCAAAGGGATGAGTTAAAGGTGTATGCAACAATTTCCATAGCTAGCTAGCGACATTGCACCACATACACCTTTTCCTGGCATGGTGGACTTCTTCCTGAGGTGAGAGTTGTAAGGTGATTTCAAATCCGAATGGTGTTCGAGTATTCAGAGCAGCACCAGTGTTTCTTAGAGTTTGGGGCTTAGCGATGGTTACGGACTTCGTGGTAGGCTTACCACACTCCTCGGAGGGTTTTTGTTTTGGTTTGGGTCTGTTGGGCAGGTTGACCTAGTTCATTCGCTTCCAGTTGATTCAGACTTGACATGGTGCAACGGAGTTTGGTTCATTCAATAGTTTGGAGTATTCTTCGTTAACACAGGGTGTTCGTACATGGCTTTCCTTACCCTGGTGTGCAAACTTCAGTCGGGTTCATATGGGTTATTCAGTTGGGTTCTATTATCGAGGTTGATGTTAGCAAAATTGTTCGCTCGTTGGTTGAGGGTCAATCAGGATAGGTAACTCTAGTTTTCGAGGATATGGTATGGGTTGTTATCTTGGATGGCAACCGCTAGTAGACTATGACTTGGGTTGGAAAGAGTTTGAGCAAAAAGGGTGACTTAGTTCGTGGTAAAGTATAAGCGAAGACTGTGGATTTTTGGTGTGTCAGTTGATGCTTCGAGGGTGGTTGTGTGTTCGACTTGTATGGAACTTCCTGTTATGGTGCGAAAGGGTTCTTTTCAGAATAAAATAGCTTTACGAATCAACGGGTTTGTGAGTTAGAGTTTTTAGGGTGATGGCTTTCTGGTAAGTTTGGTTGTGGGTTCGATGATTCGAGTTTTGTGTGTTGGGCGCCTTACTTCTCTGGTTTTAGTGTTGTGTCGGTGTTTGCCGATTGAGATTCTCGAGGTTCAGTTTGAGTTGACAGGCCCTTGACATTTTGAAGTTTGAGTTTGGAATCTGGCTTGGCTAGTCAGGGGTTTTAGGCTTAGTTGCCTTTCGTGGTTTCGTTCTGTTGGGTGCCGTCCAATTGTGGAGGATACCCGGGGTGTCCGAGAGAGTAGTGCGGGCTGTGTATCCACTGTCTTTTTAATCTCTAGTCCTTCCTTTTTTCTTGACTTTCGGGGATGAAAGTCTTTTTAGTAGTGGATGATGTAATGACCTTTCCGGTCATTTATGCATTTTTGCCTTTCTTGTATCGTTAGAGCTTGCTTGTAGCGGTCACAAGTCATTTATGGCTTGCTAGGACCGATAGTTCGGTGCTCAGGCCATTTGTTTGGTCTTTTTGGCCGTTCCTAGTTTTAGAGCTTTAGACTTTTGAAATTGTTGACTTCAGTCAACATTCTTAGTGAACGTGCTCAAAATCAAATTTCGGCAGTTCCGTTAGCTACGGAGCGTGGACTTTGGTCTAGTGGGACCTTTGGTCAGGATCCGAGAGCTTTTCAGCTTGGAATTCTCTCTCATTCTGTGTTTTCAAGTCAGTTGAGCTTGGTTGGTTGACTTTGGTCAACATTCGGATAAGACAACCTTGGATGGAAATTTCGTCAGTGCCATTAGCTCCGTAATGCCTAGTTTATGTTAGGTAGTGGGTTGGTTTGGGTCCTGAGTGATCCGGGCTTATTTTGAGTGTTCGATTGGCGTTAGTTAGTGATGACTTGGGTAAACATTCCTCAAAAATGACCTCGTATGGAAGTTTCATCGATTCCGTTGAGTCTGGAAGGTCGTTTCCACTCTAATAGCACTATTAATTTTTGTGTATCGGGTTCTGATTATGCCCGGAATTCCCCGTAGAAGTTTTTAGCACTGCTGGTTTTCTGTTGCTGGTATGGTTGAAATTTGTTCATCGAGATCTCGAAGGGTTCTTCGCGATAGCGATGAAGGAATTCCTTGGTCATCGCGATCTCGAAGGGCTTTCTCGCAATAGCGATGAAGGCCCGTATCCTTTGTTCATCGCGATCTCGAAGGGTAACCCTCGCGATCGCGATGAGTTGGCCAGTTTGTTCATCGCGATCTCGAAGGTTTTTGTTCGCGATAGCGATGAACAAATCCCTGTATGTATATATAACTTCTCCTTCGTTTTCTTCACCCACAATCCATTTCCTATATTGTTCTTGAGCTCCAAGCTCTCGATTTTTGTGTGGGCTTTTTCCAAGGTATTGGGGTGATTATTTTATGGTCCGTGATCAATTTCTTACCTTCAATTCGTAAGTTCTAACCTTTAAATTCCGTAAATTCTCCTTTTAATTCTAGTTTGATCTTACATTTTTGGGGCTGTTTTGAGCCCCATCTGCTGTCCGTTTCCGCTCAAATTTTGAGCATGTGCTCCTGGGATAGTAAGGGATACGTGTGAGTTTTTCATATCTAATTTCAGGTTAGGGGGCCAACGGGCCCATTTGGGACCCAAATTTCGACCCGTCTATTATTATTGCAATATGGGTATCGTTAGTCTTATTTTAATATGTAGATTATTGTGTTGATAGTAATTTCGCAATTTGGAGCTTTCTGGGGCAGTTCGAGCCTGGACGACGCCGTCCCTGCAGCTATTCGTCGGATGATAGGTAGGTTATAGATTTCCCTACCTAGACTCTGCGTATATAGACTATAACTGCATTAATTAGCATCCATGGGTGGGTTGTTATAGGTTGGTACCCCAAACCTTGTCTGCCTTTTCTGTCTATTTATTTCATACGCTAATTATAGTATTCGTGTAGTATTGTATATCACCCTTATGGTCCTGTGTGTCCTTATATTGACTCTGGAACATAGACGGTGGGTGATTTGGGAATGTCCGCGAGTCTCGGACATAAAGATATCCTTCTAGGCTGGTTATGACTGCTGTAGAGCTGTTAAGCCTGTGCACGGCCGGTAGGAATGTTTTTGGGCCATTGGGCTAATTTATATTTGTGTGCGAGCATATCATCCATGAAAAAAGGTTTTCCCTAAATGTTTTACTTCGGTTTTGGCTGTGAGCCACTATAGATGGTTTTTCCTAAACTTGCATGGCCCTGGGGACTCGTTTTTTGTATAATCTAATGATAACATGCGATTTTGGATGATTTCACACTTGATTTCCTACTGATACTAGGCTCTGCTGGGTAGAGCACTAGACCTGATTTTCTACTGATACTAGGCTCTGCTGGGCAGAGCACTAGACCTGATTTTCTACTGATACTAGGCTCTGCTGGGCAGAGTACTACACCTGACTTTCTATTGATAATAGGCTCTGCTGGGTAGAGTACTACACATTATTTCCTACTGATAGTAGGTTCTGCTGGGCAGAACACTAGACCTGATTTTCTAATGGATTTAGACCTGGATACGCTCTGGGCACCCTATAAGAGGGTTATTGAGACTTTTATCCCTTATTTAGACCCGAGTAGACTTCCGGCACCCTTTGAGAGGGTATTTTGATATTACTACTACTGTTTTAGACCCGGTTCAATTTTGGGAACATACTTCGAGGCTCTGATTTTCTAAGATTTTGCATTCGTTACTGTATGTGGTCAGGGACCTCCATGGGCCCTCCATTCCAGGACCTGGCTAGAAGTCGAGCATGCCAGAGGAGGGGTATACGCTGTAGGATGAGGTATAGCGGGCACATCCCACTATGGGTCCTCCTATCGAAGTGCCGGGGAGAGGTGCATAAATGGTTACTATTACTAGTTCCATCATTATCATCATCATGCATATTTCACTCGAATTCCACCTTTTTTTGTTGTGTGTTCAGTATACGCTCCAGTTGTATGGGCGGCCGAAGGGTTTTTTTTCACTTGATTGCGTTCATCAGTTGTATGGGCGGCCTTTGGGACTGTAGGTAGTTTAGATTACTCTTGTCGCTTTATAAAGCTGGTTATGGCCCTTGTTTCTTGGTGATTTAGCGGTTATTAGCCTGTTGAGGCTCCGGTTGTGGGATTTTGATTCTTGAGAGGTCTAGGGAGTCCTATCTTATTGAGGCACTTTTGTGTGGCCTTCTGAGTAGATTGTGAGTTTTGGTTCTGATGTGCCGCCATTTCACGGCACTTTCAACTCCTTTTAACTAAGAACAATCGTACATTTTCAAGCAACCGTTGTCGATTTTGATGTTTTTATGTTGTATTTTCAGGAAATAGGGACAAACATAGAAACGGAAGGAAATACGAGCAAAAAGAGAATTCTGGATAAGAGTGACGGTTGGAGTGACGGTCCGTCAAGCCAGTGACGGTCCGCCACCCAAACCGTCACCCTGAGGCAGCACCACTGCCTAGTGGTGACGGCCACCATGACGGTCCGTCAAGGTGGTGACGGTCCGTCACCCAAACCTTCACCCTGAGGCAGCACCACTTCCTAGTGGTGACGGCCACCATGACGGTCCGTCAAGGTGGTGACGGTCCGTCACATCAAGCCGTCACAGTGAGGCAGTCCGATACGCGGAATCCGAACGTTTTTGGGACTTTGTTTCCTAGACTCCTATAAATACCCTATGTTAGGTTTATTTTATATGTTGCTTTTACAATAGTTCACCCAATAGTTTTAGGAGTTTTTGAGCGATTTTTGAGAGAGGAAACACACTACACACATTTTCTTCCTCCTCAATCTTGTTCTTGATTGTTCTTGGGATCTTGGTTTTTCTTGTTCTTGGATAATTGAAGATTGTTGTCATTATATTGTAAGAATCTTTTCTCTTTATTATGAATATGACTTTCTTCTCTTCTTCTTCTAGCATGATTAACTAAACTCCCACAACTAGGGTTGTGGGAGCCATGGCAAAAGTAGAAATATAGATTCCGGATAGCGTCGGGTTCAATATAAATGTTGTCACGTTGTTAATCATTCATTATTTAACGTTTTCTAGTGGTTGCAAACATTAGAACATGCCTAGGTTTAATTTGCTTGAGTAAAGAGATTAAAACCGGAAACTTGGTTAACGACGAGGATTCGAGACTACCAACTCTCGTCTTATGATTAATGCTGTAACTAGATTAATCTACTTGATGTTTAGGATTGAAATCTAAAAGCACACCTTTTCAAGTTCGAGAGAATTGAAAAGTAAATTCGTCTATTTGGGTTGAGAAACGTTTAGATGATACCATTAATTCAATCACATCGTGACACACATATAGAAAGAACCCGGTTAAGCTTAGAATCGACATTGTTACCAACGCCATGGTAAACACTTCCCTAGTTCACTCTCCTATTGATTATTTCTCATACATTATTGTTTGTTTTTGTTCACAATTTGATCACACAAACCCCCCCTTTTACCGGAAACTATTGACTATTAGTCATCTACTTCACTAAAGACTGAATATTCACCTTATTCCCTGTGGGATTCGACCCCTACCTCTGTTGGGTTCTATATTTGACAAACGACCACTTACGCTTCGTAAATCGAGGTGTAGTTTGGGCGTTATCAAAAAGTGGCGCCGTTGCCGGGGAATACAATTGTTTATTAAGTCCGGTGTGTTTATTTGACTCTTAGTCATACTTTCCTGCTTTTACGATTATTTGTTGTTTTTGTTTTTGACAGGGTACAGAGTTGTGCATGCCAAGTACCCGGCGCTCGGGTGAATCAACATTACCTTACGACCCCGAGCTTGCTAGAACGTTAAGGCGGAATATGGCCGCACAACAAGAGGCAGCAAGGCTCGCTGCAGAACTGCAGGCCCAACAAAATCTGAATGCTGGTGGTCTGCAGGACGATGTTATGCTGAATGAGGAGGATATCGACTTGGATGGAGTTGGCGCTACGCGCGCCATTGCTCTTCCTCCGCTAGTGCCCGGGGCCAAGTTCAACATTACTAGCACGATGATTCAGCTATTGAATTTGAGAGGAGTGTTCCGTGGTGCCGCTGGTGATGATCCAAACCAGCACCTGATGAATTTTGTGGGCATCTGCAAGTCGTTTGAGTTGCCTGGAGTGAGTCAGACAGCGATCAGGCTCAGGTTGTTTCCATTGTCTCTGTCTGATAAGGCAGCATTATGGTTGACAGAGCTGACCCCCGACTCTATCACAACTTGGGGAGAGTTGAGAGGAGCTTTCCTAGAAACGTTCTTTCCTCCCTCTAGGATGATACAGTTGAGGGATGAAATTAGTAACTTCAGACAACAACCTCACGAAGCATTACATGAGACTTGGTTGCAGTTCAAGAAGAAGCTGACACAATGCCCGAACCATCAATTGACCGACAACTTCTTGATGCAGACGTTCTACAGGGCACTGAATTTGGCTACCAAGCCGACGTTGGACAACGCAGCAGGTGGAGAGTTCATGGGTCTCACTTTTGTTGAGGCCACAGCTACCTTAGACAGGCTCACCAAAACCAACAGGGCCTGGCATACACGAGATTCAGAGAGAGCAGCTAGCATTTATGCCGTTGGTATGTCAGCAGAGCACCGTAGGAAGGAGGAAGAGCGGGACCAAGATATGGCCCACCTAAAAATGCAATTGGACCTACTGACAAAGCACTTGTTTTCAGGAGGTGTAGAGAAGGTGAAAGCGGTTAGTTCCCAAGGTAGAGCAGCAGAGTTAGAAACTGATGAGGAGGCGAATTATTTGGGGGGTTTCCAGGCCAATGGCCAGGGAAACCAAGGTCGGAACTATCAGAAGGACAACTTCTATGAAAAGGCTGGCTACAGAGATCGCGATCAGGGAAACTGGAGGAATAACACTGATAAAGGTGGGTTGTATATACCACCTGGTAATCGGGACAAAGCTAGCAACGAGGCAGGGACTTCCAAGCTAGAGAACATGATGGCAAAGATGCTGCTGAAGGTAGAATCGACTGACTCTGGGGTAAAGGAGATAGGAACTGAGTTATCGGCCATGAGTCAAATAGTGGAGGCGCATTCCACTTCTCAGATCAAGCAATTGGAACAACAAGTAGGTCAGATCTCGGCGGCCCTAAATCAAAGAAGGACAGGTACCTTGCCGAGCGACACTATTCAAAACCCAAGGAACGACGCGAGCTGTATGGCGATCACTACAAGAAGAGGTAAAATATTACCGGAATTGCATCCGGTAATTCAGACTCAAGTTGAGGGTGATGGCACCAACGACAAAGAGGTTGAGGAGGCTACTCAAAAGCCCGCGGAGAAAATCAAGGAAGCTGAAAAGCTTCCAACTATGATGCCTCGACAACCACATCCTTTCCCACAACGCCTGAAGAAGAAAGCGGAAGATGGTAAGTTCCTGAATTTCCTGACCATGCTCAAGCAAATATCAATAAACATCCCATTGGTGGAAGCACTTGAACAAATGCCCGGTTATGCCAAGTTCATGAAGGACTTGATTACAAAGAAGAGGTCGGTAAGTTTTGAACCGGAAGACAACCTCCACCACTGCAGTGCTATTTCCTCAAGATCGTTAGTAGACAAAAAGGAAGATCCAGGTGCGTTTACTGTTCCCTGTACTATTGGGAAACTCAGCTTCGGAAGAGCCTTGTGTGATCTTGGTGCTAGCATCAACCTGATGCCGCTAGCAGTCTATAAACAATTGGGTTTGGGAGCTCCTAAACCAACGTCCATGAGAGTGTTGATGGCTGACCGTTAGGTAAAGCGACCCGTGGGAATATTGTCGGATGTGCTAGTAAAGATCGGTAAGCTTATCTTCCAGCTGACTTTGTGATCTTGGATAGCGAAGTGGATTTTGAAGTTCCCATAATCTTGGGACGACCATTGCTAGCCACGGCAAGAGTATTGGTTGACATGGAAAGAAACGAACTGACCTTCAGGCTAAACAATAAAGTTGTCAAGTTCGATGTGTCCAAATTGATGAAGCAACCAAGTGACATGAGGGTGGTCGCGGTCGTCAATGTTATTGAGGAAGCTCCTGCGGATGTGCATCTTGAGGAGAAGGGTTTGGTCGAGACTCTAGCTGTTGTGAGAAGGATGCTGCGAGAAGGGAAACATGTAGAGGAAGGCGGTGAAAATAGATCAAGGAAATGAAAACACCGCAAGAGAATCTGCAAAGAAAGAGCGAAGAAGTTGTCGCGACTAGCTGCGGAGACGATAAAAGAAGAAGCTGGAACGCAATAGAATGGTGTGGCGTGCACCTATTCCATCGATTTCTCCTGCTTTGGAGACCCTGGTGGTCTCCAACATCATGTCAGAATCTGAGTCCGATGGACTTCACAGGTATTCCTTATTCTCACAGTTTTTAGTTTTCGTATGTATGCATTGGGGACAATGCATGAGTCTAAGTTGAGGGTGTTGGTATACCTATGAGTCATACACCACCGAGGGTTTTTGTTGCCGTATTTCTTTTCCCTCCGGTGTGCTATCTAGTAGAATCGGCATGTTTAGGTTGTTATTTTAAATTTTTGTTTTTTTTAGTGTCTATAGCAAGGTGATGAGCATGGCGTTTTTTTTTTACTAAAAGGAGGCCCCTTTAAAAATTTTCTGGTTTTGTACTTATGTTGAAACGACTGACCGTCTGGATCCTTGAATGTCATTGTGTGGTTATGATTAGAATGAGTATGCTTAAGCCGAGCGGTTGTTTTGATAGTTGGTAGTGGTATGGTTTCTTGGTGCCAAGTGTGTGTGAGCGTATTGTTATAAATTCCTACTCTGTGCATGCATCTAGAACTTGCCCGGTCTATTTTGTTAAAGTTTGAAGTTGGTTTCTTAGGAAAGGATCACAGGCCCTTTTTGTGTGCAGTCCACTTAACCTATAAGACCGTCCAAATGCAAATAATCCCTTTTGAACCCTGTTTGAGCCATAATTGACCCTGTTCTTTCAATAACCTGTCACCATTCCTGTTTAACTTTGAATCCCTGTTTTGGCCCTGGTCCTTCCTTGGACATCGTGCACCTCAACTCAGGCAATCAGCCTAAGTTGAGGGTGGCTACTATAGAGGTAAACCCTGTTTTGGCCCTGGTCCTTCCGTGGACATTGTGCACCTCAACTCAGGCAATCAGCCTAAGTTGAGGGTGGCTACTATAGAGGTGAATAATAAGAAAAAGAGGATGGAGAAGATTGGTTGTGAATAGAATGAAAATTCGGGTGTGTGCCTAAGAAAAAAAAAAGAGATGAAAAAGATGAAAAAGATCGAAAAAGTAATAAAAAGAATTGTCAAAATAAAGAGGTCGCACCCGTAGCTAGAAAGAAGGAAATAAAAAGGTGAATAAGGATGGACAAAGTAAAGTATGTGGTAATAAGACGTCGATGGTTCCAAGGAGGGCTTAGCCACTAACCCTTAAATGTATCCTACCTGCACCTGAAGCCTCATTACAAGCCTAAACAAGTCCTGTAGTGATCCTGAGCGGCTTTCTGAAGAACTGAAATAAAATAGTAAGGGCAAGCCTATGGTATCGCATGTGCACCGTTTGAAATCGTTTGTGAGTGTGAGCGCTTACCTAGTCCCAAAATCTTGTGTGTGGGATTTCTTTGTGGTGAGGGCACCAAGATTTCTGTATTGTCTATTGATTGTTAGGATAGTTGCGCGTGTGTATGTAAAATGTTCAATCATATCGGAATGACATATTTTGATCCTTGCAAGTTAGTGTTTCATACATTTGTGTGCTAGAGGGAGCCTGATTGAAAATTGAAAAAGATGTTGAATGACCATGAGTTGCTAGAGACACGAGTTTGTTTTCTTAGTTGAGTCGTCTTATTGTTTTTATGTTATGTTGCTTGAGGACAAGCGAACGTCTAAGTTGAGGGTGTTGATGTGCCGCCATTTTACGGCACTTTCAACTCCTTTTAACTAAGAACAATCGTATGTTTTCAAGCAACCGTCGTCGTTTTTGATGTTTTTATGTTATATTTGTAGGAAAGGGAGACAAACACGGAAACGGAAGAAAATACGAGCAAAAAAGACATTCTGGATAAAAGTGACGGCCTGAGTGACGGTCCGTCACACATGTGACGGTCCGTCACAGTGACCGTCAAGTTGAGCTGCACCACTGCCTAGTGGTGACGGCCAAGGTGACGGTCCGTCAAGCCAGTGACGGTCCGTCATCCTGGCCGTCAAGTTGAGACAGTCGGCGACGCGGAATCCGAGCGTTTTTGGGATTTGTTTCCTAGACTCCTATAAATACCCTATGTTAGGTTTATTTTACATGTCAAGCTTTTTACAATAGTTCTCCCAATAGTTTTAGGAGAGGATTTGAGAGCAAGAAACACGTTTTCTTGGTCTTGCAAACGTGTTCTTGATTCGTTCTTGGGATCTTGGTTTTTCTTGTTCTTGGAATAATTGAAGATTGTTTTCACTATATTGTAAGAATCTCTTCTCTTTATTATGAATACAATTCTCTTCTCTTTTCTTTATAGCATGATTAACTAAACTCCCACAACTAGGGTTGTGGGAGCCATGGCTAAAGTAGCGATATAGATTCCGGGTAGCGACGGGTTCAATATATATGATTATCACGTTATTAATCATTCATGCTTAACGTTTTCTAGTGGTTGCAAACATTAGAACATGCCTAGGTTTAATTTTCTTGAGTAAAGAGATTAAAACCGGGAAACTTGATTAACGATGAGGATTCGAGACTACCAACTCTCGTCTTATGATTAATGCTGTAACTAGATTAATCTACTTGATGTTTAGGATTGAAATCTAAAAGCACACCTTTTCAAGTTCGAGAGAATTGAAAAGTAAATTCGTCTATTTGGTTGAGAAACGTTTAGACGATACCATTAATTCAATCACATCGTGACACGCTTATAGAAAGAACCCGGTTAAGCTTGGAATCGACATTGTTACCAACGCCATGGTAAACACTTCCCTAGTTCATTCTCCTACTGATTATTCTCATACATTATTATTTGTTTTTGTTCCGTTGTGATCACCCAAAACCCCCCTTTATTTACCGGAAACTATTGACCATTAGTCAACTAATTCACTAAAGACTTAACTTTCACCATATTCTCTGTGGGATGGACCCTAGCCTTTGTTGGGTTCTATATTTGACAACGGTCGCTTACGCTTCGTAATTGGAGTGGTACTTTGAGCGTTATCAGCCATGTATTGACTTTGGAACATAGACGGTGGGTTATTTGGGAATGTTAGCGAGTCCCGGAAATAGAGATATTATTCTAGGATGGTTATGTCTGTTGTAGAGCTGCCGATAGGAATGTTTGTTAACCATTTTGGACTACTCTATTGTTTGCGAGAATATCATACATGAAAAAGGCTTTCTCTGTATGTTTTACTAGTGATTTAGCTTCGAGCCTACTATAAATGATTTTCTAAACTTTGCATGGCCCCGAGGGCCCATTTTTGGATATGACTTCAAAAGGATTTTGAAATTGGATTTTCAAAGTAGAGAGGATATTACGATGATTTGATTACTAGTTTTCATTCTGATACTAGGCTCGACTGGGCCGTAGCGCTAGATATTATTTTCTATGGATTTAGACCCGGATATGACCCGGACACCCTGTTTAGGGATTTTGACACTTGATTTCTGATTTAGACCCGAAAACACTCCGGGCACCCTTTATAGGGGTTACTGATATTTGACTACTAATTTAGACTCGGATCAAATCCAGGCACGTATTGCGAGATCCCAATTATTTTTTAGTCAAAGTAAAATTTATTCAACCAAGTAGCAAAGATGTACAATTAGCTCTCTTTGGACTATGGAGCTTGTTCTTAGAATATCCTCTAGTAGCAAACAAAACGCTACTACTTCTACTCTATAAACAAATAAAACATGTAGTAACCATTAATTACATACATGAAAGCTATCTAATGTCTTTAATAGCCTTGACCACTTGTGTCAGCCTCGTCCCGCAATATGAAGCTGCAAAGCTATCTCCTTGATTCTGCACTAAGCATCTCTAGTTTTATGTTGAAATCTGCAGGTGTTTCTTTCAGTCCAAATATGATAAACAACAGCTGCAAATAGGAATCTCACAATGCCTCTTTTGTTTCGTGGAACTCTCAACGCAATCAACCATTTAACACCTTCTCTTCCCACACGAGTATAGGTTTGATTATCCCTATCCACTGTAGGAGAGTTCCCCACACACACTTAGAGTATGAGCATTCAAAGAAGAGGTGGGATAAAGTTTCTACCAAACCTGTATTACACAGGACACATCCTTGTTCAACTTGTACACCCCAACATGCTAATCTATCAACAGTAGATAATCTACCATGGAGAGCCAACCATAGTATAAAATGGTGCCTAAGCAACATACCTCTAATTAGTGCCAAATTCTTCCAGTCCACCTATGGACATTGAGGTAGAAATACTTTATAAGCTCGCTGGATGCTGAATCTGTCATTAGGAGCATAAAAATGCAATTTATCAAGCCAAGAGGTAGTCGGATCAAACCATCCTCTAGCGTCAAATAATTTCCTAACGAGCCAACTTGCTTGCTTAGGAGTATCCATGTGCAGGACATCTCTTCCTTTGATGTAAAATGCATGGATCCATTGGATAGCCTATCCTTCTTCTTTGTGAGTGACCATAGTAGCTTACATATGGCTGCTCTATTCCAATACACAAAGTGAGTGACATTCAGGCCTCCTGCCTCTCTAGGTTGACATAGTGTGTCCCAAGAAACTAAAGCTCTCCGAGAGTACACACTACCACCAGTCTAAACAAAATTCCTACAAACACTAGGCACCTTTGAGTGTACTTTCTTTGGTAGCAAGAAGACCTGAGACCAGTAAGTTTGCATCTCAAAAAAGACACTTGTAATTAGTTGCACTCTACCACTGTAAGTCAGCATCTTAGAGGTCTAACACCTCACTCGACTAACTATTTTCTCAACTAACGACAAACATTGTGAAATAGTCATCTTTGTAGGTGAAAGTGGCACACCAAGGTACCTAAATGGTATAGTTCCCAAAGTGAAATGCATATCAGCAAGCATAGCATCTTGTTTCGCTAGAGTTATACCAGCCACATACAAAGAACTCTTTTCCAAATTTGCCTGCAATCCAGATACTATTGAGAAGTGTTTGAATTGCTTCAACATCAACTTGACAGAATGTAAATTTTCCCTACAACACATTATGAGATCCCAATTGTTGAGATATATTGAGTTTCGTGTTAGTAAGTGGTCTACGAGTAGACCTCCATGGACCCTATCATTTCGGACCAAGTGCTACAGGCCGATGGTGACCAGAGGGACGAGGGTACGGCGTAAAAGAGGTACTCGGGAAAGGTCCTTTCATGGATCCTACCTCTATTAGGCCTTTGGGGAACCGAAGGGGGTAACATACAACATTGCGATTATACTTGGTTCCAGATTCATCATATCATATCATCATGCATATTTCACTAGGATTCCACCCTCGTTTGCTGTGTGTTCAGTGTATGCTCTAGGTATATGGGCGACCAGAGGGTTTATTTTCACTTGATTTCATTCCTCAGTTGTATGGGCGACACTTGAGACTGTAGGTAGATTATATTATTCTTGTCCATTTATAGAGATTGTTATGGCTTTCGATTCTTGGTAGATTAGCGAGTTTTATCCTGTTGAGGCTCCAAGATTTTGGACTTTGAGTATTAAGGGGATATTGAGTCCTATATTATTGAGGCTCTGATTGTGTAGCCTTTTGAGTGGTTGTAGGCTATTGAGTTCTATTCCTTGTCGTGGTTTTTCATTAGCGGATCTGAGTGCTTGTGGTTTAGTTATTCTATCCTAGGGTTATACTGAAGGGACTGTTGTTCGTCTATTCTTGTCTTGATATTGATTTCTTAATCATGTTTTTTTAGTTTATGGCTTCTATTTCGATTGTTGAATTGCTCTCCTGCATCCTCTTTATTTTGAGGTTATCGGTATACTGCCCATCTCCTTAAACTCTGTTTTTATATGTACTATTGATACAAGGACATAGGTGCATCCTTCTTCCATATTTCACCTGTGTTTCTGTGTATGTATAGCTTCTGTGCTAGCATGTATACTTGTAAGCCTTGGTTGACTACTCTTTATAATAGTTCCTTGTGCTTCTTCCTTGTTTTCCGTGACTATTTCCTTGTTATCTGCTTATTACTATTTTTATATCTTATATGCGCTCACTCAGTTGATAATGCCTACTGGGTACCTATTGCTTAGAAATTGGTGCTTATACTACACTTCTGCATCTTTCTGGTGCAGATATTATTTAGGCTTTTGACGTTGATCTTGTTGGAGACTCGTGTAGCTTTTGGATATTCGAGACTAGAGTGAGCGCCTGACGGTCGGGGCTTGACCATATCTCATCTTTTATACTACTACTATTTGTATATTTGAAGAAAGTTGTACTTATCATTTTGTTACTTCTAGCACTTGTATTCTATTAGAAGCTTATATACTGTCGATACCAAGTCTTGGTGTTGGTATAGTTTCTTTTTGTATATATTCAGGTTATTGCTTCTGCTTTGTCTATCTTTATATTCTGCTTCCGCTTATTTCTGCTTATGGTGCGTATTTGTTATGTAGTAGCCCATTACTAATCATTTTGGGCTATCAGAATTGGGTCGCCTATTAGAGGGTTATAGTTACCATCATGACCTAGAGAAATCGAGTCGTGAGAGCTTGGTATCAGAGCTCTAGGTTCACCAGTGTTGTGGTACAGAAGCAAGTGTCTAGGTAGAGTCTCACAGATTGGTACGATGATGTCTGTTTCCTATCTGTGAGAGGCTACACAGTATTGGTAGGAAAAGTTTCATCTTCTTGGCTCTTTATCGTGCGCTCCTGGCTCTATTGACTTCTAAAACTTTGGTTGTTTCATTCCTTCTTAGATGCCTAAGACGAGTTCGACAACGGTTGGTGTCGAGGCTTTTGTGCATGTTGCTTCAGCGCTTTCATCAGTGCCAGGACTTCAGAGCAAGAGTATACCGCATCAGATAGGGGGTATAGGGTCTGACAGGGGGTGTAGGGTCAACCCAGGCTCTGATTAGATTCACAGCTACCCCAGTTTTATAGGGCACCATGGCTAGGACTCTGAGTCCTCCAGTGGGTGTTTTAGTACCTAGTTCTATGAGTGGTGCTCTAGTTAGGGTTGAGCTTCCAGTTTTGCAGTAGGGTTATATGTTGGTATTGGACTATGAGGCAAGATTTTACGAGATGGTTAGGCATACTGCTGGGACTATTCCTTCAAAGTATGATAGGGCTCAAAGCTTTGTTGGAGGCTTGATTTCACCACTCCATTTGTCAACCGAGCATTTGGTTACAGTTGGGATGACCTTCCTTTAGGTAGTGGATCATTCTTGGGCTATCGAGGGTTTGTACTGTGAGGCTTATAAGGGTAGTGCTAAGAGACATCGTTGCCAGGATAGTTTATGAGGTTCCCAGACAAGAGGTAGGGGATTCTCTTTTAGAGATTGGTTCCTTTGTTTCTTGTCTACCAGGCAAGTTTTAGTTACTCCACAGGTTTTAGAGGGTTGGGGTACAAGGCATGCTGAGCTTAGCGAACATGGTGCGGGTCAGATTCTTTGAGGTTTACTTTTACATTATGTAGGCCATATTAGCCGATCAGGTTTGTGAGATCTCCTCGCTCGTATATACCCAGTGGCAGTTATTTTTAGTGCGGTGGTTGTGGGAACTTTGCTAGGGATTGTCCGACAATCCCACCTTTCAGTAAGAAGGGTCAGCAAATGTTATCTCCCAGGACTTCAGTACCACCTGCTAGAGGTGGAGTGCAGGGTAGTAGGTGTGGTCCCAAGGTGGTTAGAGGTGGGTTTTGGGCCAGTGGTTCAGGTAAAGTTTGTTATCAGTGCGGTGAACATGGGCACTTTCCTAGAAATTTTGCCATGATCGTGTATCCCAGTCAGCCTAGTTATTATGATTGTGGAGAGATTGGTTACCTTTATAGAGTTTGTCCCCAGAGAGAGATGGTTGAGCCTTTAGCTTTGACTACTCCATCCAGAGATAGACCTCGTCAGTATGATGCCCCTCTTGGTGGGCCCGAGGTAGAGGTTCTTGATATTGTTGCTCCAATTAAGGCTCTTGTTACCTTTGACTAGTGATAGTACTATTCGCAATGCGATTCCCTCCCTTCTATCATTTATTTGTTTATATGACTACATGCTACTTGTTTTGTTGTTTGACTAACTGAGTTGTAGTGTTTATGTGGTGTATTGCTAGTAGTTTATTCCTTAGTAGTGAATGAGGGGAGTTATTCTTGGGAGGTGTTACCCAGAGTTGTAGCTCATGGGTAGTTTTTGTTAGTCTCTATTCTGGTTGCTTTTGCTTCCAGTTTTTTCGTGACTCTAGGCTTGTGTTGAGTCTTCTCTTTTGAGTGGTCCTAGATGGTTGTTGCCTAGGCTATTTTCTAGTGTTTGCTAGGAGTTTTGGTGTTGGTTTGATGTTACTGGTGGTAGTGTCGGGGTTTGAGCTCTTGTCTTGAGTTGAGAGGTGTCGATTATGCTAGCGTGCATTGATTGGTTTGGTTTTCTTGGGTGTTTAGAGTCGACCCTCTTTGTTTGGTTAGTTTAGGAGGTTGGCAGGTATGTGGGTTGTTCCCATAGTCTTCCTCAGTTTCTTGTCTGGTTGGGTTGTATTATTATTTCCCCAGTTCCAGTTGGAGTGAGTTTTGATTGTAGTTCTCTGGTTGATCATTTGATTATGGCATTATGGTAGAGTTTTGAATACAGAATTATTGCTAAGTGTTGCCAGTAAGAGTTATAGGAGCTAAGGGAATAGCTCCAAAGTCTTCTGAGAAAGAATTTATGGAATTAGTGTATCCTTAGAAAGGGTTTCATTTGGGTTTCGAAGGAGGGTGATGACTCTATGTGTGTATGTATGTGTTCTATTAGCTGACTGAGGTGGTGACCGAGAGTTTCTTTGGTTTGTATGTTGCTGACTTGCGTCAACCAAGTTCAGGTTATGGTGTAATTTCTTTTGATAGATTCGAGGTCAGGATTCCTTCTAGTCTGAATTGAGGTAATGGTCATTCCCAGTACTACCTTTGGGAGCTTGTTGCATCGACCTTAGCTTCCTTGTTATCTTCTTTGGGGGAAACCAAGTTTTGATAGCATCTCGGGTTGGGCAAATTATGTATTCATGGCCCAGTAGGCTCTGGTACCTGAGTGCTCATCGACAGCGTATGGGTCTACTTATGGGTTCCAACAGAGGCATTGATTGGATATTGGGATTGAGTTGCAGAATTATAGGCTAGCAAACTACTTCAGATGGTTCATAGATGATTCTCTTCGGTTGCAACTTCTTAGGTTAGAAAGCAATGATTTCAGACAACGTAACTTCCCTATTTCAGTTGTGGAGTGACAGTGGCCTTGGACACCTAGTCCTTGGTTAACCTTTGAGTTAGGATGGACATTTTATATTTTAGCGGTGTTCTAGTTAGTACAAAGTTCCTTCTACCATGGTCGGACAGACTCAGCAGCATATGTTCGACATTCAGCAGTGGTGTATGATTTATGTGATCAGGTTCTGCAGGTTGAGGCTAGCAAGGCTATTTTGAGTTCTATTGATACTTAGAGACTGGTGGTCACCATTTGTTGTCGAGAGTTAAAAGCTCGATTAGTTGATTCTTCATGGGTTGTCTTTTATGTGGGGTTCCAACATTGGTTAAACTCGGCCAATATGAACTAGAAGTTTGGTGTGTGCTATGCTTCAGGATGGTTGGTTTGTGTACTGATACAGTAGAGCCGTTTATTCGAGCAAAAGGGTTGAGCTGAAGGTATATGACAAAAATTCTATAGCTAAGATGGCGACCTTGGACTCTAGGCACCCTTTTTCTTTGCCTTTCGGGGTGTTTTGACTTGGTATTCATGGCATGGTGGACTTCTTCCTGAGGTGAGATTAGTAAAGCGATTTCAAATTCGAATGGTGATTGAGTATTCGGAGTAGCAGCAGTACTTCTTAGGGTTTGTAGCTTAGCTGATGATTACGGACTTCGTGGTAGGCTTACCACACTCCTTGAAGGATCTTGGTTTTGGTATGGGTCTGTTGGACAGGTTGCCTTAGTTCATTCACTTCCAGTTGATTCAGACTTAGCACGGTTCAGTGGGGTTGGGTTTGTTCTACAATTTGGGAGTTTCTTCATCAACACAGGGTGTTCATTCATGCCTTTCCTAACCCTGGTGTGCAAACTTCAGTCGAGTTCAAATGTGTTTTTCAGTTGGGTGGATGTTCGCAAAAGTGTCTGTTCATTAGTTGATGGTCAGTTGGGGAGAGTAACTCCATTTTTGATGATATGCTACAGGTTGTTATCTTGGATGGCAAGGTCTAGTAGACTGTGGCTTGGCTTGGGTAGAGTTTGAGCAGAAAGAGGGACTTTATTTGTGGTAGAGTATAAGCGGGGACTATGGATCTCTGGTATGTCAGTTGATGCTTTGAGGGTGGTTTGAGTGTTCGACTTGTATGCAACTTCCTATTTGTGGTGCAAAAGGGTTCGGTTCAGAATAAAAGGGGTTTTATGGATCGTCAAGTTCATGAGTTAGAGTTTTGGTTGTTGGCTTTTCTGGTAAACTTGGTTGTGGTTTTTGAGGATTTGAGTTTGGTGAGTAGATCACGTTGGCTTTCTAGTTTTGGTGTTGGGTCGGTGCTTTCTGATTGTGTTTCTTGAGGTTCAGTTTGGGTTGGCATACCCTTGGAGTTTGGAGTTTAAGTTTGTAATCTAGCTTGGCTAATAGGAAGTTTAGGCTTGGTTGTCTTTTGTGGTTCTATTTTATTGGGTGTCATCCGGTCAAGGAGGCTACTCGAGTTGTTCGAGAGAGTAGTGTGGGCTTCATACCGTTGTTCTTAAGTCTCTAGTATTTTCTTCTATCCCGACTTTCGAGGACAAAAGTCTTTTTAATAAAGGATGATGTAATGACCCTTCTGTTCATTTATGCATTTTCGCCTTTCTTGTACTGTTAGAGCTTGCCTGTAGCGGCCCCAAGTCATTTATGGCTTGTTGGGACCGGTAGTCCGGTGCCCGAGCCGTTTATTTGGTCTTTTCGATTGTTCCTTGTTTTAGAGCTTTAAACCTTGGAAATCGTTGACTTTGTTCAACATTCTTGGTGAACGTGCTCGGAATTGAATTTTGACAGTTCCGTCAGCTCTAGAGCATGGACTTTGGTCTAGTAAAACCTTTGGCCAGGATCTGGGAGTTTTTCAGCTTGGAATTCTCTCTCATTTTGTATTTTCAAACCAGTTGGTCTTGCTTGGTTAACTTTGGTCAACATTTGGAGAATACAGCCTCGGATGAAAATTTTGTCAGCGTTGTTAGATCCAAAATGTCGAGTTTGTATTAGTTAGTTGGTTGGTTCGGGTCCCGAGTTAGCCAGGCTCATTTAGGATATTTGGTTGGCATTAGCTAGTATTGACTTGGGTCAACATTCCTGCGAGACGACCTCGTATGGAAGTTTCTTTGATTCTGTTGAGTCCGGAACATCGTTTCCACTCTATTAGCATTATTGGTTTGTGAATATCGATTTTCGATTGTGCCCGGAATGCCCCATAGAGTTTTAAAAATATTGAAGGTTTTTTTCTGTTGTAGGTGCAGGCCTCAGGCCTTAATCGCGATTGCGAGCCTCTTTTCTTGCGACCGGCTCGCGATCGCGATAAGGCACCTGGTCCCTTATTCTTCATGATCGCGACGTCCCTTGTCGCAACCGCGATGAAACTCCCTTCTCTTTGTTCTTTGCAACTGCATGGCTAGTTCTTGCGATCACAATGGTCTAGCCAGTGTGGTCCTCGCGACCGCGAGGGGTCTCTTTGAGATCACGATAAAGGACCCTTGGGCAGTATATAAACTCCCCACTTCATCTACTTCACTCCAAAATACGATTCCACCATTGTTTTTAGCTTTAAGATCACCTAAACTCTGTATTGACTCAATTCTTGGTGTTGGGGTGTAAATTCCTTGCTTGTGATTGTTCCTCCATCATAAATTGTAAGTTTTATCCGCTTTATTCTGTTAAATTCTCTCATTTGATTCTTCAATTGCTCTTATAAATGGCTTGTTGGGTTGAGCCATTCCCTTTGATTAAGTTCCTTCTATAATCAGAGCATGCACACTTGGGAGTATGGTGATCGTTGTGCACTTCTTCATTTCCAATTTTGGCTTGCGAGGCCTATGGGCCTGCCGGTAGCCTGAATTTTGACGCAAATATTTTTATAGCATTATGGGTATTGATAGACTCGTTTTAATATGTAATTTATGACTGTGATAGTGTGATTATCAATCGAAGCTTCCCGGAGCAGTTCAAGCTTGGACGATGCCATCCTTGCAGCTAGTCGCCGGACTACAGGTAGGTTATGGATTTCCCTACCTAGACTCTACGTATATAGGCTATAACTGCATTAATTAGTATCCTTGGGTGGGTTGTATTAGGTTGGTACCCCAGGCCTTGGCCATCTTTTCTGTCCATTTATTTCATACGTTGATTGTACTATTCGTGTAGTATTTTATATTGCCCTTGTGGTCCTGTGTGGCCTTGTATTAACTCTAGAACATAGACGGTGGGTTATTTGGAAATGTCCGCAAGTCCCCAACATGGAGATATTATTCTAGGATGGTTATGTTTGTTGTAGAGTTATTGAGCCTGTGCAGGGCCGATAGGAATGTTTGTGAGCCATTTTGGGCTACTCTATTATTTGCGAGCATATCATACATGAAAAAGGTTTTCCCTGCATGTTTTACTACTAATTTGGCTTTGGGCCTACTATAAATAATTTTCTAAATTTTGCATAGCTGAGGGCCTATTTTTGGATATGACTTCAAAAGGATTTTGAAAATGGCTTTTATGAAACCTCTCGGAGTAGAGAGGATATTACGATGATTTGATTACTGGTTTTCATTCTGATACTAGGCTCGGCTGGGCCGTAGCGCTAGACATTATTTTCTATGGATTTAGACTCGGATATGAGTCGGGCACCCTATTTAGGGATTTTGACACTTGATTTCTGATTTAGACCCGGAAACACTCTAAGCATCCTTTATAAGGGTTTCTGAGATTTGACTACTGATTTAGACTCGGATCGAATCTGGGCACGTACTGCGAGATCCTGATAGTTGAGATATATTGAGTATCGTGTTGGTATGTGGTCTACAAGTAGACCTCCATGGACCCTACTATTCCAGACCATGTGCTACAGGCCGACGGTGACCGAAGGGAGGGGTGTAGGACGTAGGAGAGATACTCGAGAAAGGTCCTTCTATGGATCCTGCCTCTATTGGGCCTTTGGGGCATCGGAGGGGGTAACATATGGCACTGCAATCACACTTGGTTCCAGATTCATCATATCATATCATCATGCATATTTCACTCGGATTCCACCCTTGTTTGTTGTGTGTTCAGTGTACGCTCCGGTTGTATGGGCGGCTGGAGGGTTTGTTATTACTTGATTGCGTTCCTCGGTTGTATGGTCGGCCATTAGAACTGTAGGTAGATTATATTATTCCTGTTCGTTTATAGAGATTGTTATGGCTTTCGGTTCTTAGGGGATTAGTGAGGTTTAGCCTGTTGAGGCTCCGAGATTTTGAACTTTGAGTATTGATGGGCTAGTGAGTCCTATATTATTGAGGCTTTGATTATGTAGCCTTCTGAGCGGTTGTGAGGTATTGTGTTCTATTCCTTGTCGTAGTTTTTCGTTAGCGGATTTAGGTGCTTGTGGTTTAGTTATTACATCCTAGGGTTAGACTGAAGGGACTGTTGTTCATCTATTCTTGTCTTGATATTGATGTCTTAAGCATGTTTCTATTAGTATATGGCTTCTATTTCGACTGTTGAATTGCTCTCCTGCTTCCCCTTTATTTTGAGGTTACCGGTATACCGCCCATCTCCTTAAACTCTCTTTTTATATGTACTGTTGATGCAAGGATCCCAGTTGCGTCCTTTTTCCTTATTTCACCTGTGTTTCTGTGTATGTATACCTTCTGTGCTAGCATGTATACTTGTAACCCTTGGTTGACTACTCTTTGTGCTAGTTCCTTGTGCTTCTTCCTTGTTTTCCGTGACTATTTCCTTGTTATCTGCTTATTACTGTCTTTATATTTTATATGCGCTCAGTCGGTCGATGATGCCTACTGGGTACCCGTTGCTTAGCAATTAGTGCTCATACTACACTTCTGCATCTTCCTGGTGCAGATATTAGTTGAGCTTTTGCCGTTGATCGCGTTGGAGACTCGTGCAACTTTTGAATATTTGAGACTAGGGTGAGCACCTGACGGTCGGGGTTTGACCATATCTCATCTTTTGTACTGTTACTCTTTGTATATTCAGAGGCAGATGTACTTATCATTTTGTTACTTCTAGCACTTGTATTCTATTATAAGCTTTTGTACTGTCGATACGAAGTCTTGGAGTTGGTGTAGTTTCTTTTTGTATATATTCAGGTTATTGCTTTCACTTTGTCTATCTTTATATTCTGCTTCCGCTTATTTCTACTTATGGTGCGTATTGGTTAGGTAGTAGCCCATTACTAATCGTTTTGGGCTATGGGAAGTGGTTCGCCTACTGGGAGGTTGTAGGTGTCATCATGACCTGAGAAATCGGATCGTGACAGATCTGTACCAACCATTCAACAAAGTCAAAAATCACCTTCCGGACCTAGCATAATTGTCAGAACTCAAATTCGAGCTTGTTGACTTAGAATATTGACTTTGGTCAAACTTTTCAACCTTTAAAACTGAAAATCTTTCTCTAAATGCATCTGATCACCTCAAAAATTGTGTCACTCATTCTTGGAAGTCATAAGCAATATAATAAAGCTAAAATAAATTAAATCGAGAAAATGGATTCAAAAGAACAAAATGACCATGCAGATCATTACAAATATATGATTTATCTAAACATGACATTAAAGTAGATAGTCAATTTGATATTGTAAAGGTTTGGAAAAGGAAAAAATATGCTAAATTTGATTCTTTCATCTTTCCTGAAACTACAGCTCAAGTTCATTATGCAAATTATCTTGAATGCAAAAGGATAAGGTTGATTGATGGGTGGTTATAAAAACAAACCCAAGAAGATTTGTGGATGAAATACACAATTTGAAAGTTGTTTATCAAGAGGAGCACTCACATGGTAATATAAGTATAGAAGATGATTCAATGGATTACCTACAAGATGATCAAGCTGAAGAGAAGCAGGTTAAAATGAGTAATATTCAACTAGATTGACATGATTTAATTAATGGCGAAGATGAGGAGATATCTAGTGAAGAAGAAGCGGAACTTTTTGTTAATAATTCTAAAGATCATTTTCAAATCCAAGATGCGCATGATGACGAGGACGAGAACGAGAACGAGAACGAGAACGAAGATGAAGAATGAGAATATTAATTTGTTAATTATTTGATATTTTCTTATTTACAATAGTATATTATATTAATTTTTGAAGACTATGCAACTTTTATATAACTATTTAGAAGCTTGATAATATTAATTGTCAGTTTCTTTTTTCTTTATATGTCCTTAAACTTTCTAAATTTCAAGATGATATGTATAATAAATGATGTCTTATTTACTGTTGTGGTCTTAAAATAATATGGTGTTAGCATTAAATGATAAATTTCATATTGTAACCTCTATTATTAAAAAATTTTGATTTTGCAATATAATATACATTCTCCTATCTTTGTTTTTGTTGTTGTTAATAAAGAAAATTTAATTTTGTTTTGACTCACTCAAGTGATATTATATGGATAAATGGATATTACAAATGACATGATCACATCTGCTTCTATTTACTATGGGATAACTCGTGTAAATTGATATTACTATTTTTCCATGGATGTTATTTATATTATTTTTTTCTCAATTATCTATTATTTTTTACCAAAAATTGTATTAATATTAATTTTTACTTTCAGTTGTCAAGTACCGGATCGAAACAAGTTGAAGCCGAATAATGGTAAGGCAAAGAAAATAAGTAAAACCAAAATACACGATAAAGCTTAAAGCAACTCAATTGCCTCCAATAATTTCCTGACGACCTCTTCTATCTCACACTAGTTGACATCATGTTCATAAAACTTTCTTGCCTCAAACTAGTCCAGAAGTCAATCAATCCCAACCTCATAACATCGATTCTCAATCTCAATATGATCAATTATATCCTAGATTACAAATACAATCATTCAACCAATGATATCTTCACTTACCAATGTGACTCCAACCACCTCATAGAGTGTGGTTGACGATGACAATATTGATAATCAAGTATGGATTGTACCTAAAGCAATAGGTACTTATACTAACTTTAGTACACATCTTTAATTTAGTAAATCTAATTTATATATTGTCAATAATTACTGTATCTTTTCATACGTTTGATCCTGACAAGTGATAACTAAGTTATTGATGATACTGCTAATTGCATTTGTAGTAAATTCGAATTGGCTAAGACTTTTTAAAAGAAGTTCTTAGAATCTACTCGAGATATGTGCCTATGTGGTTTCAAGAATTTTAAGTAAGGAGATCTATAATACAGTTCACGTTCAATTATTGATGTTTAAGTTTATAATATGACTAATTTAAATTTTATTTTGATAAGTACACCTTTTGATTTACAAATTTCCTTTGTACATATATTAACTACAATTCTTGTTCCTTTTTTTCTCCTTAATCTAAAAGCAATTTTCTGAGCTTCTGATTGAGATAGCTTTATAGCATAATTGTTACTAATTATTGCCTCAGCAACACCGTGATATTGTCACGATCCAACTACCGAATAGTGTGTGCACCTACTTTAAATCACCTAGGTAGGAGAACTCTTACCACCCGATTAAAACAGGTATGCAAAAGACAATAAGAAAACATAAAATTTGCCTTTATAAACATAAAACCAGTTTCACATTTTTTGAATACAATGAAATCCTTTTTAAAATACAACAGAAACCCTTCCTTATGACTAGTCTAAACAGGTACAAGATCTACTAAGAGAAATGGAAAAGAAATAAGACACAATTCCCATCATAGGAAGAGATGAGTAGAAGCTGCTGGAGATTGACATACTCATCACCTGAGAAACATCAACTAATCCTACAACCAGACTATACCCAAAAAAGCATACCAAAAGTAGTATCAGTACAAACAACACATACTGGCAGGCATCATCGGTCGACCCGAATCAAATCACATATATATCCAGGAGGAATGTACAACTTAAGAGTTATTTAGACAGAGGTCTTTTATTAAACAATTACGTAACACCTTGACATACTACCAGTCTTATAATAAAAAGGAAAACCTTCCTCGTACCAAGCCAGACCTCATTATGTGATTACCTATAAGTTCTACGTACTCAACCCCCAAGGTTCTTTACCCTTGACATCCCATCGATTCAGGCACTCACAAAATACTAGCCTTGTTCCACTAACCCAGTCATACCTTGACACCCTCGCATATTGAGTTCACTTAAGTCTATACGCCACGATTAACAAGATGGTGTCACCCCGCCTTTTCGGCTCTAAATGTGATGACTGCTAGACCATCGAACCTACCCACATTATAAGTGCAACATGAACATTACTGGATAACCTTATCTCACGTTTATAACACTTAGCCCTTGTCAGTCCTGCTACCAAGTTAGCCCAGACATCGCACCAAGTCGATATGCCTCTCCCAATAACTCTAAGTCAATAATTCTGACTACCAATCATTAACCAAGTCAACAACCATAGTTCTACAACAATGACCTACACCTTATACCAACTGCAAAGTTAATAGACAACATAGACTTGTGCCAGCTCGTGCAATTAATTCAGACCTCTCATGGATCCCTAAAGACAACAACTATGATAACTTTAAGTGTTCCCGGTGTAAAACATACCCACCTTAGAAAATACATACATAGTCAGGTAAATAGTCAATCCGGTTCACTCAAAGAACAAACATTTAGACTATAAGACCGATAAGTCCAATTCATTCAGGAAACCAACATATAGATCATAAGACTTATAAGCTTGGTTCACTCAGAGAACCAACATGTAAGAATATCAGGTAACAGATAAGCCTGGTTCACTCAAGAAACCAATATATAAGAATATCAGGTAATAGATAAGCCCGATTCACTAAAGGAATCAACATGTAAGAATATCAGGTAAACAGATAAGTCTGGTTCACTCAAGGAACCAACATGTAAGAATATCAGGTAACAGATAAGCCTGGTTCACTCAAGAAACCAATATATAAGATTATAAGGTAACAGATAAGCCCGATTCACTCAAGATACCAACACAGAATAAATAATAAGTAAACCTGTACCAGGCATGGTACTCGAGCCAACTTTGAATAAACCTGTACCAGATATGGTACCCGAGCTAACCAATGAATAAACATGTACTAGGAGTGGTACCCAAGCTAACTAATGAATAACATCAACCAATCCCGTGAAGATTCCCAAATACCGGTACATCCCACAGTACTAACAGATATCACAATAATCACAACCACAATGAGAATAAGCAGTCATACTTGTACAGTCAACAAGCCTTTAACATAACCTCATTATATGTGATTAACACTTAGGATATCATTTAATCATTACCATTCTTAAGCATGTATTTACAACACTAGATAACTACCAAACACTTGGTAAACTTGAGTTATTCATTTAATGTAAACAACAATCATTCTTTAACACACCAAATCACAAGCGAATATGATTCATTGAGTTCATCAATTACAGCATGTCCCAACTAAATCAAGTAAGCATATCAAGTCATATTTCTTAGATTCAAATACTCATTTTAGGGGTACATATTCAGCCCAATGGAATCTAAACTTTAATTCAACAATATAAATCCATTCATTGCTCCCGTCCCCTTACTATTTAAACTAAAATCGAGGATTTCGCTATTATCTAGCAACTCCTATATTCAAGTCATTCCTAGGTTCAAGACCCTGTTCCATTAGCCAATTATCCAGGGGTGAACAATCATAGAGTAACACATAATTGAGAAATTTCATCATTACAACAAACAATAATTCACCACCCAATTTATCGGATTTTCATATATTTTACCCACCCAAACACTGTGCCCAAAGTCCTAAGCATGCAATTTTATGTTAATCTATATTATGTTCATATTTTTTAATCTAGGTCTAAACTACTCAGTAAAACCTAGCCTACTTGGATGCTAAGCAGCTGCTACAGAGGTCTAAACGCAAATTTTGACTCCGTGAAGGCAAATCCTAGCATGAAATCAGCATAAACTTCATGGGTTTTACCCCATTAATGTAAAATCTCTTCGCTCCATTGCTATCAGGCCATGAGGTAACCCTAGAAGGGTTTTAAAGCAAATCTCATCTTTTTTATAATTGAAGAGGAGAAAAAAGAATATAAAAATTTGCTCTCTGGTTTCTAGTCTCGTCACCCCGCTATAGCGACCTACCGACCGTTATGGTGATGATGCTATAGTGGAAAAATTTCTTCTATAGCAAGATGACATCATCCCGACCCATAATAAAATCCAAGCCAAAATTTATTAGTACTCCGCCTTGTCAAGGAATTTCCCTTCCTTTGAGTCACACAAAACTACGCAGAGCAACTATTTCCCTGAGTGCCCAAGTAATTCGGGGCCTCATCAATATACTGAAATGAAAAAATTTCAAATATAAAAGACAAAAATAGATTTTCTATGCTATGAGAAACTGAATTTCACTGTGGCGACCCATTTCCCGGTATAGCGGCCTCACTATAGCAGAAAAATTCCCGTTATAGCGGCACCATGATAGCAGCCTGCCTCCTGCTATAGCAGCATAGGTGAGGCAGTAACTCCGAGCAGTTCCAATTTTGGTCAGTTTTATAACATAATACTCAGATTTTGATATCCCGGACTATTCCCTTTATGTTAAATGCTATATCCAAAGTTCTACTAACCCGAACTCCATTCCAAAAGTTTCTGTGGAATACTATATCTCTCACATATCATGATATCACCTTAATTTTTTCAAACACTAAACCTTGAGACACCAAATATCTCTAAACCACACAACACAAAACTTTCATTGGAACCAATCCTAGCCAAAGATTTTTGTCAACTCTCATCCTAGGAAGAACTCTACCTAGGTACTTACACCCTAACCAATGCTATAATGAGCACATCACCACCACTCAATGAGCAGTAACCATAATTTATTATCGTGATTAACAAGAGGGATATCAATATTCAAGAATATATTTAATAACCCAACTCCTTCAACCGACCCTACCACTAAGGATCATCAACCACAAACAAGCTAACTTATTTCAAAATCTCCACAATTTAATTATACACTTTTCAAGAACTACTATCAGCCAATAATCATTCTCATAACATAAGACTATGAGCAATGTCAAATAATAATCATCCAATTACAGGTCGTTTTGCTAAATACTACATTGGTGATAATTTCCACCAATGGGCAACCATAATTTCACAAATACCCGGGAACTTGGTCCCAACATAATCTCACAATTTCCTTATCAACTACATATTATCATCACAATGCAAGTAGTTACTCAATCAACAATAAAAATCACCGAGTCAAATAAAGTCTGATGTTCAAATATATAGGTTACCTCAAACAGGCAACATGCAACATCACCCACATCAAACAAATAACCTTTATGCCAAGGGCTAGCATATCCATCCTTTCTTGGTATCGCACATGAATGCTAGTTTTTACAATTCTTATTTGAATGCATGTTTTACCTTCCTATAGGCAAACTCTATATTTGTAATACCTCAGAATCTGGACCAGCTTCCAAACGTGAAATCTCAGAAAATTCTGTAACTGAGTTCTTCATGGGTGACCACCACGGGTCGTGGTTTTGACGGGCCATGAGGCTCGCCGTGGAAAGCCTTTAGTGGCCTTGAGCCATAGTTACCCATCTTGATGGCCTTGGGAGACGGTCATAGTAGTCACCATGGGCCTTTATCCCCCGCAGTGGGATTTGCCTAGTGACTTACCCCCTTCCCCCCCACTCCTCCTCTATTTTGATGGGCGGTCACCACGACTGTCATGGTAGCGACGGGCCATGGGAACCCACCATGGGAATCATCCATAACCTCGGCCCCCAGCTAACCCATTTCAATGACCAGGTCCGATGGGCTATCGTGGGTCCGACGCCCGTCGGGTAGCCCATTCAGTGGAATGTTTTTTTGCAATTTCTCCCTTAAGTCAGGGGTATTTTGGTCTTTTTCCTATTCCTTTAACTCCTAAGTTAAGTCATTTTGGGCAATTTTAGAAGGGTTTTAACCCCAATTAGTCTATGTCTTCTCCCAATCTCTCATTCAAGTTGCAAAAGGGAAAAAGAAACTCAAATCTCCCAAGCTCCAAGTTAGGATTCCACCTTCAGGACTCCATTCCCAAGCTCTAGGTTGAAGAATCTCCAAGTTCAGGTATGTGGGTATTCAATAAGGGATTTCTTTCACCCTTATGCCCAAAACTCAATCCATCAAATTGATTTTTATGAATTCTAAAGTTAGGGTTCTTACCAAATTTTCATGGGTTCTTTTATAAATTATTTTCTTATGATTCTGCTATGAATTCAAATTCTAAATTGCATGATTTTGCATGAGTTTTTTCAAATGAATTCCTATCTCATGATTTGAAGGCTAACCCTAGTCTAATTTTGCATGCATGGTTTGATTTAAGAAAATTGGCATATTTTGATAGTATGATCTCATGAATTTCAAGCATTTACATGCGTAGTTCCTATTTTTATGAAATTGTATATGATTATGGAATTGAACTAGTGTCATGCAAACTTTTAAGATATGATTTATTAGGGAAGACAAGACATCCTGATGTTCTATTAATACTCATAAATTATTTCCTAAAAATAAGGTTTACGAGTATTATGAAGATTCGGGTTGAAAACATGAATATAAATAAGTTTTGATATCTAGATATGTTGCATATATGTGAGCTTTATGATATATTTTGGAAGTAGTATTTAGCACTGAGCAATACGGGTTCTAGATAACTCAAGTCCAAAATTACGTTGCCATTGTAGGTTGCCCTCTGTGGCTTATGACAGGATTCTTATGAATATGGTTCTAACCTTGGCCGGTTAGCACATCCTTTTTCTGTGCGGGTGCATGACACTGACTCCATGTAGCTCAACATGATTTACTGTCGGTTAAGAGAAACTCCCGTATGAATGTTTTCAAGCTACTAAGTATATGGTACTCTATTTTTAAGCTTGGCTTATTACTTCATGTCGCATGCTTAAACTATGAAATTTACTTATGACTTCTTTTACTATGCATGAATTTAGTTGTGAGCATGTTTTCAAGCACGTTTTACCATGTTATTGCATAAGTTCACATACTTAGTACATCATATAGTACTGACACATATTCTTGTGTTTCATCGTATCATGATGCAGATTCAGGCTCCCGCTCTCAGGCCCGTGGCAAGAGATCACAGATTATCCAGTGCTAGTTGCTGAGTCCTTATCTTTCGAGGACTAGTTATGAGTCTAGTTACTTTATGGACTTTCTTCAGTACTTCGAGTTAGCTGGGGTCTTGTCCCAGCAACTCATTATGTCTTATGTAGAGGCTTTTGAGACATAGTTAGATATTTGTATTTCATATTCCAGATTTGATACTCTTAGTCCATGATTTTTATGTTGAGATAGTTGCTTACCACTTCATTTTATGCTTCCACTATCGTTATCTATGCTTTGTCTAAGTCATGCTAATGCCAAGGGTTAACTCGAGATCACTTGTGGTCTTGGATCCCGTGTTACATCTAGGGGGTAGCCTCGGGGCGTGACAATATTTCATGTGGTAGTTCATAACTCAACTAACAATTTAAAATAAACTGGGAATTAAAAGCAAAGCAGGGAAAAATAGGGCAGGGATTCTATCCCACGCATCCCACTATAGAGGATTACACACTGCTACGGTGACCCCCAACAGCAACAGCAGCCCATAAATTCACTATTTCTGCAACATTCCCTCATCTCACTTCCCTATTTTCAACAGTAACACATAAAATCGCATTATGGTCTTTAACATAATCTCAAGACCGAACCCAGAAATGCATAAACAATTATCTAGCATCACATTATCATAAAACTAGTTATGAATCACACCAAGAAACTATTCATAGCAATTTCCCGCTATTATACAATAATAGCTCTTTCCCCAATGGTTTCCAACCAAGTCCCGCCTGTCCTAAAACCAAAGTTTCCCCACAATCGTAAGCCAGTTTTTATCCCCTTATCATTTTTACCAGTGATAAGTCCATGCATAACAATTAGAACATAGTTCTAGTTAACCCACAAAGCAAATAATTTCCTTAACCATCAACACATAATCAAGTTATGATCTTTCACTAACCACGAATTTCATAGTAATTCAAGCAATCACATTTCACATATTCGCAGTTATTCAAGAAATACAAATACACATAAGCACCAATCTCATATTTATTACTGAATCAAGCCCCATTTATTATCCTTTATTCGCCTCATAAATGATCATTAGCCGATCATCCATGCATTTACATAGCCTCTAAGGCCAGATACCAATTAAAACCTTTTTGGTGTAAATTTTTCTTGCTTGTGTCATTTCATCTGGATTTAAACGATATCCTTTTACCTCATTGAGATACTAATTGGAATCAAGAGATACCAATTGGGCTCAACCCATACAAGCAAGCAACAGACCGCATGAAAGGAGACAAGAAGTGGAACAATTTCCTAGAATGCTTCATAGCTCCCCAAAGATTAGATGTGAATGTCAACACACCAATCCGCAGGACTCTATTCCACATTTTCTCTTGTAGGGGGAGACCGGTAACCTAGGCTATGATACCAAATTAGCATGACCTAACTACTGAATCATGTGGGTACCTACTCTATAACCTAGGTAGGAGAATCCTTACCATCCGATTAAAACAGGTATGCGGAAGCCAATAAGAAAATATATAATTTACCTTCATAAACATTAAACCAGTCTAAGATCTTTTGAAAACAATAAAATTCTTTATAAAATACAATAGAAATCCTTCCCTAGGAACTAGTCTAAAAAGGTGCAAAAGCTACTTAGAGAAATGGAAAAGAAATAAGACACAACTCCAACCATAGGAAGAGATGAGTAGAAGTTGCTGGAGATTGCCATCCTCATCACCTGAGAAACATCAACTGATCTTGCAACTAGACTATACCCAAAAAGTTATAGCAAGTGTAGTATCATTACAAATAATACGTACTGGTAGGCATCATCGATCGACCCAAATCAAATCACATAAATATCCAGGAAGAACATACAACTTAAGAGTTATTTAGCCAGAGGTCTTTTATTAAACAATTACTTAACACCTTGACATACTATCAGTCTTATCATAAAAAGAAAAACCTTTCTCGTACCAAGCCAGACCTCATTATTTGATTACCTGTGAGTTCAATGTACTCAACTCTCAAGGTTCCTTACCCTTGTCGTCCCGCTAATTCAAGCACTCACAGAATACTAGCCTTGTTTCACTAACCCAGTCATACCTTAACACCATCATATCTTGAGTTCACCTAAGTCTACATGCCAAAATTAACAACATGGTATCATCCCACCTCTTTTGCCTAAAATGTGATGACTTCTAGACTATCGAACCTAACCACATCATAAGTGCAACATGAACATTACCGGATAACCTTATCTTACATTCATAACACTTAGCCCTTGTCAGTACCGCTACTTAGCTAGCCTAGACATCGTGCCAAGTCAACATGCCTCTCCCAATAAGACTCTAAGTCAACAATCTTGACTACCAATCATTAACTAAGTCAACAATTATGACTCTACAACAATGAACTATACCTTATACCAACTGCACAGTTAATAGACAACATAGACTTGTACCACCTCGTGTTATTAACCTGGACCTCTCAAGGATCCCTAAACACAATAATTATGATAAGTTCAGGTGTTCCTGGTGCAAAACATACCTACCCTTAAAAGATAAACTCATAGTCAGGTAAATAGTCAACCTGATTCACTCAAGGAACTAACATATAAACCATAAGACTGATAAGTCTGGTTCACTCAGGGAACCAACATATAGACCATATGGCCGATAAGACCAGTTTACTCAGGGAACCAACATGTAAGAATATTAGGTAACATATGAGCTCGATTCACTCAAGGAACCAACATGTAAGAATATCAGTTAACAAATAAGCCCAGCTCACTCAAGAAACCAATATGTAAAAGTATCAGGTAACAAATAAGACCGGTTCACTCAAGGAACTAACATGTAAGAATATCAGGTAACAGATAAGCCCAGTTTACTCAAGGAATCAACATGTAAGATTATCAGGTAACAGATAAGCACGATTCACTTAAGGAACCAACACATAATAAATAATAAGTAAACTTGTACCACACATGGTACCCGAGCCAACCATGAATGAAGATGTACTAGGCGTGGTACCCGAGCCAACTAATAAATAAACCTGTAGTAGGCATGATACCAGAGCAACCAATAAATAACATCAATAAATCCCGTGAAGATGTCTAAATACTGGTATATCCTACAGTAATAATAGATATTATAACAATCACAATAAGAATAAGTAGTCATACATGTACAGTCAACAAGCCTTTAACATAACCTCATTATATGTGATTAACACTTAGGATATCATTTAACCATTACCCTTTTTAAGCATATATTTACAATAATAGATAACCACCAAACACTTGGTCAACTTGAGTTATTCATTTAATGTAAACAACAATCATTCTTTAACACATCAAATCACAAGCGGATATGATTCATTGAGTTGATCAATTACAACATGTCCCGACTAAATCAAATAAGCATATCAAGCCATATTGCTTAGATTCAAATACTCATTTTAGGGGTACACATTCAGCCCAATGGAATCTAAACTTTAATTTAACAACATAATTCCATTCATTGCTCCCATCCCTTTACCATTTAAATCAAGATCAAGGATTTTGATATTATCTAGCAACCCCACATTCAAGTCATTCCTAGGTTTAAGACCCTGTCCTATTAGCCAATTTTCCAGAGGTGAACAATCATAGGGTAACACATAATTGGGAAGATTTTTTTATTACAACAAACAATAATTCCTCAACCAATTTACTGAGTTTTCATACGTTTTACCCACCCAAACACAGTATACGAAGGTCTAAACATGCACTCTCTTATTAATCTAGGTTATGTTTATATTTTTTAACCCATGTCTAAACTACTTAGTAAAACCTAGTGTAATGACAGGGTTTATCATTATGGGTAAGCTCTTCATGCCAAGTTTTTGGTTAGGAAACTTTCGGGTTTGGGAGTTGAAAATTCTTGACTAGGCTAGTCTCGATCGGTTTTGGAGCGAGCTTTGGTCTAGGGCAATCCGGGTGAGGATTGGGTAGCGTATCTTGAATCGAGCTAGTTTTTCTTTTAGCTAAGACATAAAGTGTAACACCCTAGAAATTCTAAGCCTAGAACTAGCTCAGAAAAATAAGAAGAAAAATATTTTTTTCTAAGTGTCAGCCAGATCCACGAGTCGTGGAACAGTCCACGAGTCGTGGACTGGACTCATGGAAATCAGTGAGAGGCTAGCTAGTTTGGGTTCAAGTTCATGAGCTGGAACATTGGACCGTGGAATAGTCCACAAGTCGTGGATTCCACTCGTGGAACTCAGACCTGAGGCCCAGCAATTTCCATGAAACCATGACCAGCTTCCACTGATCGTGGACTGGTATCGTGAATCTCAGATCTAAGGGCCATGAATTCCTCAGGATTCACGAATAGGTTCCATCAGTCGTGGATGGTTCCATGAGTCATGAACCTTGTTCATAAATCTCAGACCCTCAACTTGATAAACAGGCCCAGGAACCACGACAGGGTTCCACGAGTCGTGGAAGCTTCCACGAACCTTGGAACTTGTCCCTGGAATCGAGTCACAAATTGTTCAGCAGTTTTTAAATTAGTTTTTCAGGGGTATTTTAGACCTTTCCCTCTTAAATTATCTCTGACTATAAATATCCTTAGGCTTATTTTATTAAGCCAAAACCTCTAAACAAAGTCAGATTTTTCTCCCAAGTCAGTTTCAAGAATAAAAAGGAGCGTTCTTCTCCAAACTTCGAACCTAGGGCTTTCTCCTCCAAGCTTCAAGTTCAGATTTTCTTGAAGAATCTTCTTCACCAGGTATGTGGGTATTTAGTAAGGGTTTAGTTCACCATTATGCTCAAAATTCTAGTCTTTCTTCAAATATTCATGGTTTAATAACTATGGTTCCTACCCAGTTATGCAAATCCTTCTAGAATTTAGTTCTTATGATTCTCATATGATTTATATCCTATTTTATATAAATTGCAATATGGTTTAATGATTTGCATGAGTTTTCACCATGACTTGAGAAATCAAGAAATTAGTCCTAAATTGTAGGATTTTTCTAAAGTATTATATTTCCTTCAAAACTCAACCTAGATTATCAGTATGAGTTTTAAAAGCAGAATTTAGCCAGTTTTTAGTCTACTACACCATTTCAGAAAAATAGTGATATCCGACTAGTCTAGTCCTGACTCAGAAAATCAGGATTCTTGTTTCAAAATGAGTTATGAGTATTCAATTTAGGAGTAGTGTTTAGCACCGAGTTGGACCAGGGTTTAGCGTACCCTTAAATCCCAGAACTACATGCTATAGTAGGTTATTTAGCCCCTCAGTTGGGCCTCAGAAATAGTGATCACATCAGCCATGCCTTTATACCCTGGCAAGGTATATTGGGTCCTCTCGATGGGGCATATACATCAGACTCCACGTTTAGCTCACGTGATTTATGTCGGTAAATAGACTCTCCCACAGTGTAAGTTTCAGTAAAGTGCATTAGGCCCTCAGTTATGTTTATTTCCAGTTTCTAGTATGCTTAAGATTACTCCTGCATTTTAGCTCTTTTATGCATGATTATACATTAGGGCCTATGTACTGAAGTTTAGTTCAGTTTACCGCTTTTCAGTAATTTAGCATATTTACATATTCAGCCATATTTGCATATCCCTCACGCTTAGTACATTCAATGTGCTAACGCATACTCTATATGTTGAATCCTATTATGATGCATGTTCAGGCTCTTAGATTCAGTCGCACGAGTAGTTCATACAGGTGCCAGCGTAGCGACAGCCAGTGGTGAGTCCTCATCATCCGAGGACATATTTTCATGCTTTTTTAGTTAGTTAGTTGTTCTTGTTTTCAGTATTTAGAGTTAGCTAGGGGCTTGTCCCAGCAGCTCATCAGTATTAGAGGCTTTCAGATATAGAGTCAGACTTCATCTTATGTAGTTCAGTTGATTCTAAGATAGACTATCATTTCAGATATTTTTAGAATCATTATTCTTTTCAGTTATGATTTCTTCAGTATGCTTGTGATATGCCAAATTCAGGGTTAGCTTGGAGTCACTTGTGACCCTAGGTCTCGTGTTACGTCTAGGGGCTAGCCTCGGGGCATGAAAAACTTAGTATCAGAGCATCAGGTTTAAGAGTCCTAGGGTGTCTGTAAGCCACACTAAGTAAAGTCTCCTTCATGGGTGTGAAGTGCGCCATACTAATGAATGAGAGGCTACGAGGTGTTTCAAGAAAAACTTCACTTCTTTCATTATCTTTATTGTGTGATGGAGTTTAAGTCAATGTCTCCACTCTAATCTATTCGTTATGCATTTCAGATCATGCCTCCTCGCAGAGCTAATGCCCAAAATGCTAACACTAATCCTCCAACCCCAAACCATGAGGTTACAAACATGGAATTCCATAATGCAATCCATTTGTTAGATCAGACAGTAACTAATCAGGCTAATCAGCAGGCCGCAGTCCCTGCAAATCCAAATGGTGGGTCAGTCATAGCCCGAGTTTGAGATTTTGTTCGCATTAATCCGCTAGAGTTTCTAGGGTAAAGGGTTAGTGAAGACCCACAGAATTTCATTGATGAGATCAAGAAAATTCTTGAGGTAATGCAAGTGACTGGTATGGATAGTGTTGAATTAGCATCCTATCAACTCAAGGATGTGGCTCATATATGGTTCACTCAGTGGAAAGACAGCAGGGGTGTGAATGCAGCTGCAGTGACATGGGATTGTTTTACTGGAGCTTTTTTGGACAGGTTCTTTTTGAGAGAGCTGAGGGAGGCTAAGGCCCAAGAGTTTATGAATTTGAGGCAGGGACCGATATCAGTCTAGGAATATAGGCTGAAGTTCACTCAGCTTTCCAGGTATACCCCATCTATAGTGGCTGTTCTGAGGGCACAAATGGGCAAATTCTTGTATGGGGTATCCAATTTGGTGAAATTAAAGTGTAGGAATGCTATGTTATAGGGAGATATGGATATCTCTAGACTGATGACCTATGCTCAGCAGGTTGAGGAAGATAAGCTTAAGGAGATGGCTAGGGATAATAAGAAGGCTAGGACAAGCAACTATGAGTATTCTCAGCAGAGGTCGGGCAGTGGGAATCACTCATAGTTTTAGTAGAGGTCTGTAGCCCCAGCACCTTCATCAGCTAGTGCTCCATCTCCTAGGCCTTGGCATGATCAGAAAAGAAAGCACCAGGCTCTAAGTCTCAGAGCAGTGTTTCAGGTAACTGCACTTTTCCAGCCTGCCCCAAGTGTGGTAAAAATCATCCAGGAGAGTGTTTTGCTGGCAGAGAGGGGTGTTTTAGGTGTATTAAGCTTGGCCATAGGCTGAAGGAGTGCCCTTCTGCTAGGTAGGGATAGGGGGTAACAGAGCTCAGTCTACCACTTCAGTAGCTCCATCAGGTCGCACAGCTCAGCAGAGTACTACTTCTGGCACAGGTGGCAGTCAGCGTCAGAACCGTCTCTATTTCATGTCTTCACACCAGGATCAAGAGGGTTTACCAGATGTAGTCACAGGTATGTTATCAGTCTTCTCTCTTAATATTTATGCCTTTTTAGATCCAGGGGCATCCCTATCTTTCGTGACCCCTTATGTTGCATGTAAATTTGGAGTCAGCCTTGAAAAACTCCTAGAGCCTATCCTAGTCTCTAATCTAGTTGGTGAGTCAGTCCTAGCTAAGAGGATGTACAGAAATTTCCCAGTCTCAGTCCTCTATAGAACCACCTCAGCAGATTTAGTAGAGTTAGATATGACCAACTTTGATGTCATTCTTGGCATGGATTGGCTACATGCCTGTTATGCCTCAGTTGACTATAGAACCAGAGTCGTGAAATTCTAGTTTCTAGATGACCCTATCTTAGAATGGCAGGGCAGTCCTCCAACATCAAAAGGTCATTTCATATCCTACCTCAAAGCTAAGAAGATGATCTCAAAGGGTTACATCTACCATATAGTCCAAGTTAAGGATTCTGAGTCTGAAACCCCACCTTTCCAGTCAGTTTTGGTAGTAAGTAAGTTTCCAAAAATGTTTCCTGAAGATCTGTCTGGAGTCCCTCCTGAGCGGGTGATCGACTTTGGGATAGACCTCCTTCTAGATACGTAGCCCATATCTATTCCTCCTTATAGAATGGCTCCAGTTAAACTTAAGGAGTTGAAAGAACAACACAAATATCTCCTAGATAAGGGCTTCATCAGACCCAGTATCTCTCTACGAGGTGCTCCAGTTCTCTTCGTGCGTAAGAAAGATGGTTCTCTCAGGATATGTATAGACTACCATCAGTTGAACAAAGTCACAATCAAGAATAAATATTCCATCCCCAGGATTGATGACTTGTTTGACCAATTTCAGGGTGCCAACTATTTCTCCAAGATTGACCTCAGATTCGGTTATCATCATCTCAAAGTTAGAGAATGTGACATTCTGAACACAACCTTTAGGATTTGGTATGGTCACTATGAATTTATGGTTATATCTTTTGGACTAACCAATGCTCCTGCAGCTTTTATAGACTTGATAAACAGGGTGTTCAAGCAGTATTTTGACATGTTTGTTATAGTCTTTATAGATAATATTCTAGTCTACTCGCGGAGTGAGGAGCAACATGCTAATCATTTGAGAGTGGTGCTGCAAACTCTCAAAGATCGCCAGTTATTTGCCAAATTTAGTAAGTGCAAGTTTTGGTTGCAATCGGTTGCCTTTCTGGGTCATGTAGTGTCTAAGAAGGGTATTCGAGTGGATTCTCAGAAGATAGAGGTAGTAAAGACTTTGCCTAGGCCCACTTCTCCGATAGACATTAGGAGCTTTTTGGGTTTTGCTGGTTACTACAGGAGATTTATTGAAGGGTTTTCGTCCATAGCTTCTCCATTGACCAGGTTGACTTAGAAGAAGGTTAAGTTTCGGTGGTCAGATGAGTGTGAGAGAAACTTCCAAAAGTTGAAAACTAGATTGACCACAGCCCCAGTTCTGACTCTACTAGAGACTTTAGATAGTTTCATAGTATATTGTGATGCGTCCAGAGTTGGCATAGGTTGTGTTCTGATGTAGCATGGTAAAGTCATTGCATATGCCTCCAGAAAGCTTAAGACTCATGAGCAGAACTACCCGACTCATGATCTTGAATTAGCAGCAGCGGTCTTTGCCTTAAACATTTGGATACACTACTTGTATGGTGTCCATCTAGATGTGTTTACTGACCATAAGCACCTTCAATATGTGTTCACACAGAAGGAGTTGAATCTTCATCAGAGAAAGTGGTTAGAGCTCCTCAAGGACTATAACATGAGTGTGCTTTACCACCTGGGTAAGGCCACTGTAGTAGCTAATGCACTTAGCAGGTTTTCCATGGGTAGTATGTCCCAGGTTTAGGAAGGAAAGAAGGAATTAGCCAAGGATGTTCACAGGCTTTCTTGGTTAGAGGTTCATCTTACAAATTCGTCAGAAGGTGGTGTCATTATTCATAATGGGTCTGAGTCTTCATTGGTAGCCGAGGTGAAGGAAAATCAAGATAGTGATTGTATCTTACTACAACTGAAGGGTGTTGTCCAGCAGGAGAGAGTAGAGGTTTTCTCCCAAGGGGGACATGGGGTACTTCATTATCAGGGTCAGCTATGTGTTCCTAATGTAGGTGATTTGAGAAAGTAAATTTTGGCAGAGGCTTATAGCTCCAGGTATTCCATCCACCCTGGTGCCACCAAGATGTATCGTGACCTATGGGAAGTCTATTGGTGGAATGGTATGAAGAGGGACAGTGCTGATTTTGTGGCTAAGTGTATTAACTGTCAGCAAGTGAAGGTAGAACATCAGCGACTAGGCTACCTCGTACTCACAGGCAGCACGATTTTATTTGGGTGATTGTAGACATAGTGACTAAGTCAGCCCACTTCTTAGTTGTCAAGACTACCGATTCAGCAGAGGACTATGCCAGACTCTACATCTGGGAGATAGTCAGGTTGTAAGAAGTTCCCTTGTACATCATCTAATATAGGGGTACTCAGTTCATATCTCAGTTTTGGAGGTCGTTTCCGAAGGGTCTTTGTACGCAGGTTAATCTTAGCACAGCTTTTCACCCACAGACAGATGGTTAGGCAGAGCGTACTATTCAGACTTTAGAGGATATGTTGAGAGCTTGCATAATTTACTTTAAAGGTAATTGGGATGATCACTTACCTCTTATAGAGTTTGCCTATAATAATAGTTTTCACTCTAGCATTCAGATGGCTCCGTATGAGGCCCTTTATGGGCGGAGGTGTAGATCACCTATAATTTGGTTTGAGGTAGGTAAAACAGCTATGATAGGTCTAGATTCAGTCCATGAGTCTATGGAAAAAGTTTAGCTTATTACATAAAGGTTGAAGGCGGCTCAAAGTTGTCAGAAGTCCTATGCAGATGTGAGGAGAAGAGAGCTAGAATTTGTGATTGATGATTGGGTATTTCTGAAAGTGTCACCCATGAAAGGGGTGATAAGGTTCGGTAAGAAGGGGAAGCTTAGTCCCCGATATGTGGGTCCTTACACGATTTTGAGGAGAGTTGGCAAGGTGGATTATGAGTTGGAGTTGCCCACAGACTTAGCATCGGTGCACCCAGTCTTCCATGTATCCTTGTTGAAGAAATACATTAGTGATCCAACTTTAGTTGCGCCCTTAGAAATCATGGGTGTGAAGGATAGTCTCTCTTACGAAGAGGTCCCAATTCAGATTCTTGATCATCAGATTTGGAGACTGAGAAATAAGGAAGTTGCTTTAGTAAAACTTCTTAGGAGGAACCAGTCAGTTGAGGGAGCTACTTGGGAAGCAGAAGCAGCCATGATGACTAAGTTCCCCCCACCTCTTCCCTTTTGATTCAGCTTCGGCTTAAGGTAATAGTTCCTCCCCAATTCATCAATTTACTCTCAGTCCTTTTATTATGTTTCCTTTGCTATTCTGGCATCTTCAGCATGTATCCATGTCCTTAGAACTCAATTCAATCAAATATCAGCTTCTAGCACTCAGTTGGTAGGGATTGCAGTTCTTTCCCTCCAAACTCAGCTTATTTAGTCATCATTCGGGGATGAATGATCCCAAGGGGGAGATATTGTAACACCCTAAAAATTCTAAGCCTAGAACCAGCTCAGAAAAAAAAAATCCAAGTATCAGCCAAGGTCACGAGCTAGATCCACGAGTCGTGGAACAGTCCACGAGCTATGGACTGGACTCGTGGAACTCAGTTAGAGGCCAGCTTGTTTGGGGTCAAGTTCACGAGCTGGAATCATGGACCATGGAACAGTCCACGAGTCATGGATTCAACTTGTGAAAGTCAGACCAGAGGCCTAGTAATTTCCCTGAAATCATGACCAGCTTCTACGGACCGTGGACTAGTGTCGTGAATCTCAGACCTAAGGGTTATAAATTCCTCAAGAATCACGAATAGGTTCCATGAGCCGTGGATGGTTCCATGAGTAATGAACCTTGTCCGTAAATCTCAAACTCGCAGCTTGATAAACAGGCTCAGGAACCAGGATAGGGATCCACGAGTCGTGGAAGCTTCCACAAGCTGTGGAACCTGTCTGTGGAACCGAGTCGTGAATTTTTCAGCAGTTTTTAAATTAGTTTTTCAGGGGTATTTTAGACCTTTCCCTCTTAAATTAGCTCCGACTATAAATAGCCTTAGGCTTATTTTATTAAGCCAAAACCCCCAAATAATGTCAAATTTTTCTCCCAAGTTAGTTTCAAGAAGAAAAAATAGCGTTCTTCTCCAAATTTAAGACCTAGGGCTTTCTCTTCCAAGCTTCAAGTTTAGATTTTCTTGAAGAATCTTCTTCACCAGGTATGTGGGTATTTAGTAAGCGTTTAGTTCATCCTTATGCCTAAAATTCTAGTCTTCCTTCAAATATTCATGGTTTAAGAAATAGGGTTCCTACCTAATTATGCAAATCCTTCTAGAATTTAGTTCTTATGATTCTCACATGATCTATATCCTATTTTATATAAATTGCAATATGTTTTAATGATTTGCATGAGTTTTCACCATGACTTGAGAAATCAAGAAATTAGCCCTAAATTGTAGGATTTTTCTAAAGTATTATATTTCCTTCAAAATTCAACCTAAATTATAAGTTTTAAAAATAGAATTTAGCCAGTTTTTAGTCTACTACAGCATTTCAGAAAAATAGAGATTTCAGACTAGTCTAGTCCTGACTCAGAAACTCAAGATTCTAGTATGTTTTAGATTACTCCTGCATTTCAGCTCTTTTGTGCATGATTATACATTTGGGCCTATGTACTACAGTTTAGTTTATTTTACAGCTTTTTAGTAATTTAGCATATGTTCATATTCAGTCAGCTTTGCATATCCCTCATGCTTAGTATATTCAACGTACTAACGCATACTCTATATGCTGCATACTATCATGATGCAGGTTCAGGCTCTCAGATTCAGCCCCGTGAGTAGTCCGTATAAGTGCCAGCATAACGATAGCCAGTCATTAGTCCTTATCATCCGAGGACATATTTTCATGCTTTTAGAGTTAGTCAGTTGTTCTTATTTTCATTATTTAGAGTTAGCTGGGAGCTTGTCCCAACAGCTCATCAGTATTAGAGGGTTTCAAACATAGAGTCAGACTTCATCTTATGTAGTTCAGTTGATTCTCAGACAGACTATCATTTCAGATATTTTTATAATCATTATTACTTTTAGTTATGATTTTTTTTTGTATGCTTCTGTTTGTCTAGTGTTACATCTAGGGGTTAGCCTCGAGGCATGACATAAAGGAGTCCATGGGACTTTTCAAAATCGAATTTGGGTAAGCAGAACTCTCGGTATGAAGGTCAATGTGAAAGGGTTATTCTGGAGCATCGAGAAATTAGGTGTGTTGTAAAATGAACCCTCTTGGGAAAATTCTTGAGTTTCTGCCTGTGACGAGTGCAGTCACTGTGCTATGGCGGTGACTGCTATAGTAGAATACCTTTCGCTATAGCAGATGTCAAACTTGGTCAGCAGTGCCATAGTGGTAGGTTCCGCTATGGCGGTGGCGCTATAGCATTGTACGGATCGCTACAGTGGACCGAGTCAGGATTTAATGTAGAAACTTCCCCAAAATGTTCAGTTTTTCCTCAACTGCATTTTGGAGAAGGAAAGGGAAATTTTAGATGAACTTCCTCTGTTTTTCATCATATTTCATCCCAAAGGTAAGGGTCTACTCCCCTAACTTAGTAATATCTTCCCTACATTGTAGAATTACTAGTTCTGGACTTGGGGAAAGGTTTCGAATGACCTAGAAATGGTAAAATCCAGGGAAAAAGGGGTTCTAGGGCGTAGACATTCTTGGGTCTTGATATTATTATTGGGTTATGATCACTTAGCCATAGTTCTCTAAACGTATTCGTAAAAATGATAAAGTTAGGTGAATTAGTGGTGGGAAAGCTCGGGAAAGGGTGGAATGATCATAGTTTGGCCTGGGGAATGGGATTTTTGTATAATCTGGGTATTTTAGGCCAGTAAATTGATTATAGTTATTGTATGTTTGTTTTTGGACCAAGAACAAGCAAGAACTTCAAAAAATGAGAAGGCTCTGGTTCAGTAGAGCTTTTGAATAATTCCAGGTAGGTGATGATTGTTGTTTTCCCAATATGCATTATGTGTTCATGTACTACTGCTTAGTATTGTATGAGTTTCATGCTTAGGGAATGGTTTATGAAGGTCTAATTGTCCGATTATCAGTCTTGTGAAATGGACTAGTTTTGTTGCTTGTTGGTTTTATAAGTGTGATGTTGTTCATTGTTGTTGACTGTTGGATTTCTGTGTGACATTCGGTTGGCTCAGGTACCATGCCTGGTACAGGTTACTTATTGGTTGGCTCAGGTACCACGCCTGGTATGGGATACTTATTGGTTAGCTCAGGTACCACGCCTGGTACATGTTATATAATGGTTGGCTCAGGTACCACACTTGGGATGAGTTTTATTTCTTGCATTGATTATATTTGAAGGTCCCATGAGTGGACTAGGTTGTGTTATTGAACTGTGATTATTGCATATGGTCCATGAGAGGCCGGGTGATGTGAGGTTGGTCTTAGTATAGATCAGGGTTGCATGTTTACACTTAGGTGGTGTTAAGGGGATCCCGAGTTGGGTCTGGACTATGTGGTATGATTATATGTTATTGTCATTGAAGGTCGTCAATGGTTGTTGATTGGTTACATATAGTTGATAAGATAGGGAAAAAGACTTGTGGTATAGTTATGTTGTTGGTTTGTTTACATGTTTCTTGTACTTTACTCAACTTTAGTTTATTGTGCATATCTTGTTTATTTGGAACTGGCCGATGATCCTACCAGTACATGGTGGTTGTGTACTGATTCTACACTGGCGTCTCTTTTTGTTAGTACAGGCAATCTTTCGGCGACTGATGCGCGACTTCACCTGTAGTCCCAGCATTTCCAAATATCAAGGGTGAGCTTCTTTGGTCAAGCTACCTTGGTTTCTTCTTTTAGTTATAGCCCACTTGTTTTGGTCTCAAACACTCTTTTGTTTTTGGGGTTGCATCCCCGTATTTTAGACTTGGTAGATATTTTGGTATGATGATCTTCAAGTTCTAAGGAGGATTTTCCGTAGATTATTATTGTGATAGTATTGAGATTGTGAATGTTAGTTTACTTTATGCACACTGGTTTTGAGCTATTAGACTTTGCTAAGTGTTGGGTCGGTATTGGTTCGCTCATCCAGGGGGATTCAGATGGGTGCCACTCACAATGGTCTGGATCATGACAAAGATGGTATCAGAGCCCTAGGTTCATTGATCTAGTCATACCAAATTGGGTCTACTAGAGTCTTGTGGAATGGTACAGAGATGTCTATACTTTTCTTCAAGAGGATATAGGATCTTAGAAAAACTATCTCTTCTTTCTTCCTTCATGCTATAACTCGATTCCAATTGGTATCTGGTGATACAAATTCGTATATAACTCTTTCACTCTTATGTCCTTATATGGTTAATATGAGAAACAACAAAGTGAGAGTTGCAGTCCCAGCAGCGGGCCCAGCTATTAGAGGTAAAGGAATAGGAAGGGGCAGGGGCCGAGGTAGAGCAGCACCCGCCAGAGGTGGAGCTCAAGCAGCTGCATGAGCACGTGAGGAGACCCCTCCCCTACCCCAAGATCAGGTTGAGGAGGAATTTATTGTCATTGTTGAGAAGGGCACAGAGCAGGCGGTGGCAGCACCGGCTGGAGGTGCAAGCCTTCCCTCTATGACGCCTGAAGCATCTCAGCAGGTATGGAGCTTTCTGAGGGGACTGGATGGTGCTGAAACCACCCCCATGGGTGTTGTAGATCAGGCTCTATACACCTAACCAACGGTTACTACAGGTCCTAGGATGGATGCAGCGTCGAGTACAAATGACTTCTTCAGGCCAATGCTAGGTCCGGTTATGACAGGGAATGAGCACGAGATGTTGACCAAGTTACTTGAGATGAAACCTCCTATGTTTCAGGGTACTGAGAAGGAAGATGCTTATGAGTTCATATTGGACTGTTATGAGAGGTTGCACAAGCTGGGCATTGTGCAACAATATGGGGTTGAGTTCATCACTTTTCAGCTACAGGATGATGCTAAGCAATGGTGGAGGTCTTATGTGGAATGTCGGCCATCAACCTTGTCTCCAATGACTTAGACGGAGTTTCATGCTCTCTTCCTAGATAAGTATGTTCCCCGTACCTTGAGGGATCGCAAAAAGGATGAGTTCTTATCTCTGGAATAGGGTAGCATATCAATCTCTGCTTATGAGGCCAAGTTTCATGCATTGTCTCATTTTGCTACTCTGTTGTTGGATACCGAAGAGGAGAGGATTCAGTTGTTTCTGAAAAGTTTGACTACTGAATTGCAAGTATTGTCCATGCACATTACTTCAGTAGGGAAGAGCTTCAATAAGGTCACAGACTATGTCAAGAAGTTGGAAGGGGTTAAGCAGGTTGGGCAGGCTAAAATGTTAGCCAAGAAGTCCCAGAATGATAGAAATTTCAATGGTTCATACTCCAGGGCCCACAATCAGCAGGTGTACTCTGCCCGTCTTATTCAGTCAGCTCTGTCAGCTGCCACATGTGGTCGTCCGGGAGCTGGCCAGCAGTTCTCAACTCCTAGAGGTGAGGGAGCTTCTTACACATCACCAGCAGTCCTACTCTTAATCGTAGGTGTTTCCATTGTGGTGATATGGGCCACTTTAAGAGGGAGTGCCCTCATAGTCAGACAGGTACTCAGACTCAGCAGCAGTCTAAGGTTGCGGTTCTAGCAGGTAGAGGTGGTTATGCTAGAGGTCATCCACAGGGTGGGCGAGGTAACTTTCAGGGAGGTCAGGGAGACAGAGGTAATGATGGCGCGGCAGGGGTGCTGCACAGCCAGCTAAGGAAGTTACTCGGATAGATGACCGGGCTTACTGTTATGCTTTTCCAGGAAGGTCTGAGGTTGAGGCATCAGATGCAGTGATTACAGGTACAATTCTAGTATGTGATAGGATGGCTTCTGTGCTTTTTGACTTGGGTTCTACATACTCTTATGTTTCTGTGAAATTTGCTTTGCGTCTGGATTTTATTTGTGATATCCTTGATTTCCCTATCCATTTTTTCACCCAGTTGGAGGGTCTGTGATTGTGACTCATGTTTATCATACTTATCTTGTGGTATTTGTAGGGTTGCAGACTTGGGTAGATTTGGTTATTATGGATATGGTAGACTTTGATGTTATTTTGGGCATGATCTGGTTGTCTCCTTATCATGCTGTACTGAATTGTAATACTAAAACTGTGGCTCTAAAAATTTTAGGTAAGGATAGGCTAGAGTGGGAATGTGTGTATAGGCCTAAGCCAGCTAAGATCATATCATTTGTTCAAGCTAGGAAACTAGTGGGGGGAGGGTGTTTGGCCTTCTTGGCTCATCTCTAGGATGATAGTGTGGAGTCCCCATCTATTGAGTCAATTTCGATTGTTTCAGAGTTCCAGGAGGTGTTTCTGGCGGATTTGCTTGGTATGCCTCCGGACAGGGACATTGACTTTTGTATTGACTTGGAGCCAGGAACTTGCTTAATTTCCATTACCCCTTATCGCATGGCTTCGACAGTGTTAAGAGAACTTAAGACTCAGCTTCAGGAACTATTAAATAAGAGTTTTATCCATCCCAGTGCTTCACCTTGGGGTGCTCTGGTACTATTTGTGAAAAATAAGAATGGTAGTATGCGGATGTGCATAGACTACAGGAAGTTGAACAAGGTTACCATCCAAAATAAGTACCCTTTACCCCATATAGATTATCTTTTTGACCAGTTATAGGGTGCATCTGTATTTTTGAAAATTGACTTCAGGTCAGGGTATCATCAGTTAAAGATTAGGGTTGAGAACATTCCTAAGACTGCTTTTCAGACTCGGTATGGAAATTACAAGTTCCTAGTGATATCATTTGGGTTGACCAATGCAATGGCAGCATTCATGAGCTTGATGAATGGAGTGTTTAAATCTTATTTGGATTCGTTCATCATTGTGTTTATAGATGACATCTTGATCTACTCTAAGAGTATGGCAAAACATGTTGAACATCTCTGCATTGTGTTGAATATATTGAGGCACCAGAAGCTTTATGCGAAGTTCTCCAAGTGTGAATTTTGGTTGACTTAAGTCACCTTCTTAGGTCATGTAATGTCAGAAAAAGGGGGATGGTGGACCCCCAGAAGATTGAAGCAGTTAAGAATTGGGTCCGACCTAGCTTTGTGACTGAGGTGAGGAGTTTTGTGGGGCTTGCAGGTTACTACCATAGGTTTTTCAAGGATTTTGCATCCATCGCTACTCAGTTGACGAGGCTGACTCAGAAAGAGGTACCATTCGTGTGGTCCAACAAGTATGAGGAGAGCTTCCAAAAGCTCAAGACACTTCTCACCACGGCTCTCATTCTATCCTTACTGGTTGAACATAAAGATTTTATTGTATATTGTGATACTTCACATTTGGGTTTGGGTGTTGTATTAATGCAGGAAAGGAATGTGATAGCATATGCTTCTAGGCAGTTGAAGGTTCATAAGATAAATTATCCGACTTATGACTTGGAGTTGGCAGTGGTGGTTTTTGCACTCAAAATTTGGAGACATTATCTTTATGGTGTCAAGTGTGAGGTGTTCACCGATCATCACAGTCTGTAGCATGTATTTACTCATAAGGACTTGAATCTGTGGCAAAAGAGGTGGATGGAGTTATTAAAAGACTACGATGTGACCATCCAGTGTCATCTAGGTAAGGCTAATATGGTGGCAGATGTATTGAGACGGAAGACAGTCAGCATGGGCAGTTTAGCTTGTTTGGGGGTGTCCAAATGACCATTGGCAAGGGAGATTCAGGCTTTAGAATCTAAGTTCATGCACTTGGGTATCTCAGAAAGAGGTGGGGTGTTGGCCAGAATTGAGGTCAAATCTATATTCATAGAAGATATAAAGGCCAAGCAATTTTAGGATGCACAGTTGAGCAAGCTTCAACGTAAGGTAATATTTAGAGAGTCTGAGGATGCCACGTTGGACGCTGGCAGGGTGATGAATTTTAGAGGAAGGATTTGTATTCCTCGGGTTGATGATATAATTCAGAAGGTATTGATAGAGATTCATAGTTCGTGGTATTCGATTCATGCGGGCGTAACCAAGATGTACATGAATTTAAGGTGACTTTATTGGTGGCCCGGGATGAAAAGGGACATAGTTGATTTCATGTCCAAGTGTCATAATTGCCAGAAGGCCAAGTACGAGCACCAAAGTCTTGCAAGACTACTTCAGAGGATTCCCATTCCTGAGTTGAAGTGGGAGAGGATAGGCATGGATTTTGTGGTGGGTCTTCCCGAGACTTTGGAAAGGTATGATTCTATTTTGGTCATTGTGGACAGGCTGACCAAGTCAACTCATTTTATTTCGGTCAGGGTGGACTATAATTCATAGCGGTTGGCTAAGATCTATGTGAAGGAGATCTTGAGACTGCATAGGGTACCACTGTCCATCATTTCAGAAAGGGGTACGCAGTTTACCTCTAAGTTTTGGGGTAAGTTACATGGAGAGTTGGGCACTCAACTCACTTTCAGCATAACTTTCCATTCTCATACTGACGGTCAGTCGGAGAGGACGATCCAGGTGTTGGAAGACATGCTGAGAGCATGTGTGATTGACTTTGGGGGTCATTGGGACCAGTTTCTTCCGTTGTGTGAGTTCTTATACAACAATTGCTACCACTCTAGTATCGATATGGCACCATTTGAGGCACTATGGGAAGGGGTGTAGATCCCCCATAGGGTGGTTTGAAGCAGGCGATGTAAAGCCTTTGGGCGTGGACTTGGTGAGGGAAGCACAGGAAAAAGTAAGGGTTATTCAGGCCAAGTTGTTAGCGGCCCAGAGCAGGTAGAAGGAATACATGGATTGCAAGGTAACAGATATGGATTTTCAAGTTGGTGAGCAAGTACTATTGAAAGTGTCACCAATGAATGGGGTTACGCATTTTGGTATGAAGGGCAAGCTCAACCCTCGGTTTATTGGTCCATTTGAGGTTCTCGAAATGGTAGGGCCAGTGGTTTACAGGTTAGCACTGCCACCCAGTTTATCCGGTGTCCATCCAGTATTCCATGTGTCCATGTTGAAGCAGTACCATAGGGATGGAGATTACATTATTAAATGGGATGAGGTATTGCTAGACAAGGATCTTCATTATGAAGAGGAACCGGTTGCGATTCTTGATTGGGATGTCCAAAAGTTTAGGACAAAGGAGATAAAATTGGTGAAAGTTCAATGGAAAATCGGCCGGTTGAGGAAGCCACTTGGAAAATCAAGAAGGACATGTGGAACAAGTACCCTTACTTGTTTGAGGATTCAGGTACTACACTTTCACTCTATTATTTCTGTATTTTTTGGGTTTGATCATTCGGGGATGAACGATGGGTAAATTGGTATCTGTTGTAACAACTAGATTCATCGTTACTGGTAAGGTCTTCATGCCATGTTTTGGGTTAGGAAACTTCATGGTTTGGGAGTTAAAAATTTTAGGCTAGGCTATTCTCGGTCGGTTTTGGAGCAAGGTATAGTCTAGGGCAATCCGGGTGAGGATTGGGTAATGTGTCTTGAATTGAGCTAGTTTTCCTTTTAGCTAAGACATAAAGGAGTTCGGGAGACTTTTCGGAATTGAATTTGGGTAAGCAAAACACTCGATATGAAGGTCAGCATGAAGGGGTTATTCTGGAGCGTCGGGAAATTAGGTGTGTTGTAAAATGGACTCATTTGGAAAAATTCTTGAGTTTCTAGCCGTGATGAGCGCGGTCACTATGCTATGGCGGTGACCGTTATAGCAAAATAATTACCACTATAGCAGAAGTCAAACTTGTTCAGCAGTGCCATAGCGGTAGGTTCCACTATGGCGGTGGCGCTATAGCGGTGTATGGACTGCTATAGTGAACTGAGTCGGGATTTAATGTAGAAACTTCCTCAAAATATTTAGTTTCTCCTAAACTATGTTTCGGAGAAGGGCAGGGTGATTTTAGGCAAACTTCCTCTGTTTTTCATTATTTTTCATCCCAAAGATAAGGATTCTACTCCCCTTACTTAGTAATATCTTCCCTACGTTGTAGAATTACTAATTGTGGACTTGGAAAAAGATTTGGAATGACCTAGGAATGGTAGAATCCGGAAAAAAGGAGGACTCTAGGACGTAGACGTTCTTGGGTTTTGATATTATTATTGGGTTATGATTATTTAGCCATAATTCTCTAGATGTATCCGTAAATATGATAAAGTTAGATGAATTAATGGTGGGAAAGCTCGAAAAAGGGTGGAATGATCATAGTTTGGCCTGGGGATTGGGATTTTTTTTATAATTTGGGTATTTTAGGCCAGTAAATTGATTATAGTTATTGTATGTTTGTTTTTAGACCAAGAACTTCAGAAAACGGGAAGGCTCTAATTCAGTAGAGCTGTTGAATAATTCGAGGTAGGTGATGGTTGTTGTTTTCCCAATATGCATTATGTGTTCATGTACTACTACTTAGTATTGTATGAGTTGCATGCTTAGGGTATGGTTTATGGAGGTCTAATTGTTCGGTTATCGGTCATGTGAAATAAACTAGTTTTCTTGCTTGTTGGTTTTACAAGTGTGTTGTTGTTCATTGTTTTTTACTATTGGATTTTTGTGTGATATTCGTTTGGATCGGGTAGCACGTCTTGTTTTGGTTACTTATTGGTTGGCTCGGGTACCACGCCTGGTACGGGATACTTATTGGTTGACTCGGATACTACGCCTGGTATAGGTTACATTATGATTGGCTCGGGTACCACATTTGTACGGGTTTAATTTCTCAGATTGATTGTATTCGAAGGTCCCATGAGTGGACCGGGTTGTGTTATTGAACTATGAGTATTGCATATGTTCAATGAGAGGCAGGGTGATTATATTTAATTGTGAGGTTGGTCTTAGTGTAGATCGGGGTTGCATGTTTACACTTAGGTAGTGTTAGGGGGATCCCGGGTTGGGTTCGGACTATGTGGTAAGATTATATGTTATTATCATTGAGGGTCGTCAATGGTTGTTTATTGGTTATATGTGGTTGATAAGCTAGGAAAGAGACTTGTGGTCTAGTTATGCTATTGGTTTGTTTACATGTTTCTTGTACTTTACTCATCTTTAGTTTATTGTGCATATCTTATTTATTTGGAGCTGGCCGATGATCCTACCAGTACACGGTGGTTGTATACTGATTCTACACTTGCGTCTCTTTTTGTAAGTATAGGTAATCTTCCGGCGGCTGACGCGCGACCTCACCTGTAGTCCAGTGGTTCCATATATCAAGGGTGAGTTACTTCGGTCAACCTACCTTGGTTTCTTCTGTTAGTTGTAGCCCACTTGTTTCGGGCTCAAACTCTCTTTTATTTTTGGGGTTGCATCCCTGTATTTTAGACTTGGTAGATGTTTTGGTACAATGACCTTCAGGTCCTAGGGAGGAATTTCCACAGATTATTATTGTGATAGTATTGAGATTGTGAATGTTAGTTTACTTTATGCACACTGGTTTTGAGCTGTTAGACTTTGTTAAGTGTTGGATCGGTATTGGTCTGCTCATCCGAGGGGATTCGGGTGGGTGTCACTCACGATAGTCTCGGTCGTGACACCTAGCTTTCCTGGATGCCAAGAAGCTGCTACAGAGGTCTGTATGCAAACTTTGGCTCCATGAAGGTGAATCCTGGCATGAAATCAGCATAAACTTTATGGATTTTACCCCATTAATCTAAAATTCGTCCTCTCCATTGCTCCCAGACTATGAGATAACACTAGGAGGGTATCTAGAACAAACCTCATCCTTTTTACAACTAAAGAGGGGAAAAGAGAATATAAAAAGTTGCTCTCTAGTTTCTGGTCTCGTCACCCTGCTATAGCAACCTACCGGTCGCTACGACGATGATGCTATAGCGAGAAAAAAATTTCTATAGCGGGATGACATCAGCCCGACCCAAAATTTCAAATTCCAAATTTTTTTGTTGAGTCACCCTATATTAATTCGAGATCACATTTTCAAAAGTCCTCATAACCTGTACTCATAATAAGGTGTCTTTTAATAACGACAGAACAGGTCATTACAGATATAATGTTTAATGTTTTGATCCATATCGATATACCATTTGGGATTAAATATTATTTGTTTCTCTTTCCATCACTTGCAGCAGTACAAATAAGTCCTTTATATGGTGTTGTATGAGTTGATCAATGAAACAAAAATTACAAGTAGAGTTGTTATTAAGCTCCTTATACAATTACCCACCCACTCCTTCTATTTCTAAACATTATTAGTTCCATAATATATCACGTGCTCATAATTTTTAATTTGCTATTTCTTCCTCTGTTCATTTTGTTTTCTCTGTTCAAAAGTAGCAGCAGTAAACTGTGAGAACGAAAAACCTCGATCAGAAAACTATGATTGGCTCGACAAAGTTCTTTCAGAAACAAAAGTTATGAGAGATAGTTCGTACTAGAATATGATTTAACCCAAGATATTAATATATATTATGTTTCACTTGTAGAAAATGTTACGTGAAATGGGTGAATCATGAAAAACTTAGTATCAAGATATGCATAGTAGTTAGTTGACAATTTTATTGTGACATGACGGGTAGGGTCTTACCTTTCAGAATTATATCAGTCTGGCAACCTCTTAGATGTGGAAAGCAAGGTTGAGATAGTTCAAGCATATGAAAATGAGATAAATGGAAGCGCCAATAAGAAGGTGTGAGGGGTTGTCTATCACAAGAGTTAGAAAAGATAGACGTAGGCCGAAGAACAACTGAGAAGGTAATTATGTAGGACATGACACAACTTCAACTGAATGAGAACATGATCCTAGATAGGAAGATATAGACATAAAGGATTAGGGTAGAGGATTATTAGTAGCCGAGTGGTGTCGCACTTAGTATATCACTCTTAGTACACTTAAAGTGAATGTTATTATAATAATTCTCATGGTTATTTTTTGTTTTTCTTGCGTACTTTGATTATTTTACCTTTGCCTATAGTTGCTTTATGGTATTTGTAGTCTGCAGAGGCGGGTGACATGCTTTCCAAGATGGTTGAATGAGAGTCATGCTAGTTTTAGATTTTGAAAGGTTGGAAAGTTAATATGATTGACTAAAGTCAACATTTGATGAAGATGAGCTCAGAATGGAATTCCAACAGTTCTGTTAGCTCTGAAATGTGATTTTTGAGTCAGTTAGTCCTTTGATTTGGGTCTCGAGGCTTTCAAATGGATTTTGGATTATTGGACGAAAATTTAAGAATTTCAAAGTTAAGAGATGACTTTAGTCAATATAACCTCGGATCAGTTTTGATGGTTCCAACAAGTCTGTTATTATCATTTTCAATCTAATAGCATATTTAATTTGCATTCATGGGGTTCCGAATGAATTCAGAGGGTCTGTTCAGAGATTTAATACTTGATATTTTTTGATAGTTTTTAGCTATTACTGGTGCAGATAAAATTTATATTTGCTTTTGCAAAGGGACTCTCACAATTGCAAAGAGTAATGAAATCTTGTCATTGTGGTTGTGAGATATGGACTGTGATCATGATGGGTTGATTTTGTGGGTCTGGTCGGGGTCCAGTTGTTCTTCGCATTCATGAAGGTAGTCATCACGATTGTGATGGATCGGGCCAGGTCAGCGTCACGATTACGGGGGATCCACCACGATCGCAAGGAAGAAAGTTAGCCTGGAAAGAATTAAATCTCATTTTGAATATAAACTCCATTACTCAATTTTTAAAGCTGGAAAATTCATTTTTGGGCGATTCAAAAGGTGATTTTCAAATTTTTATTGGGTATGATTCTAAACCTTTAATTTTACATTCAGTACTTTATTGATGATTTCACTTTTAAATCATGGTTTTAAATTGAAAAATTTGGAGATTGGGGCTAAAGTTATGAAATCAAATTTTGAGGTTTTGAAGGTCGATTTGAACTCAGTTTTTTAAATTAAATTTCATATTTGAGTTTCTTAAGTTATAGGTAACATAATTTTCAAATAAAATTTTAATTTTGCTCTTGTGAGCTCGGGGTTGACAATTGGATTAACTTTTTGAGCTTGAAATAGAAGTATATTGACATAGGTGTCTATGAAATTGTTTTCTTATGTAGAATATGGGTTTGATTGGATTTGGCTCATTTGGAGGCTTTAAAGAAGGGTAAAGTCATTATTTGACTTGTCAGGCTTCATTTAAGGCAAGTTGAGACTTTCTTTGACTCTTTTTCAAAGTGTTTATCTATTAAATGATTATATAAGGTAGTAATGGGTAAAAGAGGATCCCATATAGATGAGATAACGAGCATCTATGAGTGTATTGGTGTTATATGAAGAGTTAAAAGTAATTAATTTACTTGTTTGGGTTGATTCTTTGAAGAATAGTGTATGTGTCTGGATATGTGTAGAAGTTGAGTTTTGATTGTCTCACAGATCTAGAACTTCTATGTATGTTGGTAGCATGATAAGGATATTTTCCATACTCTGTGATCTTTTCATAATTTGAAAGCATTCCTACGTTCATTCATGATATCTTATCTCCTATATTTATGGTATTTCATATGAGTTGACATGAATAACATTGGTTGGATGATATGGTTCTTCTCTGATGGCCTACGAATAGGATCCAGTGGTTATGAGATACAATTGAGATACATTGCTTTCTTTGAAATACTCTCTGATGGCCTACAGGTAGGATCCAGACCGAGATACTCTCCAATGGAATACAAGCAAGATCCAGATTGAGATACCTTTGAGGGCCTATGAGGTAAAATCGGGAGAAGGTAGATGAATCTCACGAGTCCCCCACAGGTTCCAGCTAGCTAAGGAGCGGGTGTATACAGATTTATGGTCAAGTATGAGGCATAAGTACCACATGCATTTGTTGCATCATATGCATCCATAGTACCATCTTCTACTTGACTTGTGCTATTTTTGTGTAGAATTTTATTGGTTGACTGCAAAACTGACATTACTGTCCTTATTCTGATTTGATTATGATTTCAATGCTATATGGACTTGCCTTAATTGTTGTATATTTATTGTTGTTGATTTTAACTAATAGTCCAGGTCTGTCTTATTTGAAATGAGAATTTTATGTGCTAAATATCGAGATAGAGCAGTGTAGGACATATCCTCGCCATCACTTCAAATTTGGATCAGTCGATGATGTTGGTGAGTACACCTGAATTTCGTACTCATGGTTGTTTCCTTTTTACACTTTGTTGTGAATGTTTTGAGCCTAGTACTTTGGCTCATTGATTGGTATTTGCATGGGAGCTTTGATTCTTGAGATTTAAAGGTAGTTGCTTGACTGATCTGCAGACCTTCTGGATCTCTCTATCTTTACCTTTTTTTGTCTTTTCCTTTTATTTGATATTATAGTATTTGAGTTATACTCGTATTGTATAGGCTTGTACTAGTGACTTTTAGATTTTGGGTATTTATGATGTACTTTTCGCATTTTTTCTAAAGTATTAGTATGGGAAATATTAATTTAAGATTCATCGAATTTTGACTCTTTCTTCTGCGTATTTGACTTTATGTTATGTTGTGAATTTGTGTTGGCTTACCTATCACGAGGGTGAGATAGGTGCCATTACTTCTCCGGATTTTGGATCGTTTGGATGCCCTAGATGAACAATACTCATTGCATTTTATATTATGCATAGCTTACCCCTCCTCTGCCTTCTTCTCCACCTGCCTCGTCTCTACCTAGGGTGAATCTATCATATTTGATGTGGGTTCTCAAAAATTCAGTAATTTTTATCGGGACCTTGTATTTGTAATGTCAATTTTTTTTAAAATATGATATAGTTGGAGCTGTAAATCCACTAACAAGACAAATGTTGGTTCAACGCTCAAAATGGAACCAACTAATTCTCTATCCACATCATGGACCATGGATCAATATCATCTAGTAGCTTTTTTTAAAAAAAAAACTTCACTTTGTTTTTTCTTTAAAAAACGTAGCACGCATACAACCTTATTTTATTTCTCTTTTTCTTTTTAAAACCCACAAAAATCAAACTAAAAAGAGACCACAACCAAATTTAAAACTTGCAGGATGTATTATATTTTCCCAAATCTCACTTTCAAATCAATTTTGAAACAAAAAAATAATAATAAAGCTTAGAATTCTAAAAATAGTTGTTGGTTCTTCCATTGTCGTCACCTCTGCCCGGTAGCCACTGTCACGTCCCTCATTCTTCTCCCATATTTTTTGTTTTCCTCATATAATTGTTTTCACGACCTAACTATCGGATCGTGAGGGCACCTACTCTAAATCACGTAGATAGAAGAACCCTTACCACCCGATTTAAAACAGACAATGCGGAAGTAAATAAGAAACATGAAAATAGTGTTTAATATAAAAAAAAAATACAAACTTGAGTACAATGAAATCCTTTATAAAATACAACAGAAAACCCTCCCTAGGAACTAGTCTGAACAAGTACAAGAGCTTCTAAAAAAATTACAAAGTCAACATGAAGACACAACTCCCATCGTGGGAAGAGATAAACAGAAGCTGCTGGAGAATACTACTCGCGTCTCTGAGAAACTTCAACTGATCTTGCAACTAGACTATACCCAAAAAGGCATAGCAAGAGTAGTATCAATATAAACAACACGTACTGGTAGGCATCATCGATCGACCTGAATCCACCATATAATATCATGTAAATATTCAAAAAAAAACATACAACTTTAAAGTTATACAGTCCAGGTCCTTTATCAACCACCCTTACTACCCAGGTATAATACCCATGAACGTATAAACTCTATCTCAAGCCTTCCTACCTTATTTCGCTGCCAAATCCACCATTAGAAGCCATTCCACCCTTCCATCCTAGTCATAACCTGACCCCCTACAAAACTAAGACTTTCCAAGCCTACCCGTCTTACCAACACTAAAATTACCTTACTGGTTCCAATACCGAAATCAAAGTTTCTAACTATCCCTGTTAGCTAGTTCGTCACTTTTCACGTAAAATTCTATGTCAACAAGGGGTCCTTGACCATTAGCCAATTTAATGGATAACCTGTAACTCTCATTTACCATCCTGACTCAATGACCCTACCAGGCATGTTCCAGACCACATTGACAAACATGTACAGTCCAAGTCAGTGAATAAAAGTAAGACTCTCAGTCATTGACCCTGACTTAACAACCGCGTGAAACATGTCCAAAACCACAACAACAACTCATATAAGATTCAACATACCTCTCAAGTAACCCGAACCACCCAAGGATCCCTAGGACATAATCTATGGTGTTTAACATATAATCCCGATCTATACAAGAACCATCTCAGTATTCAAACTCACCAATTCGGCCACTCAGGGATGAATATGTAATAAATATATCATAATGAATAAACCCAGTTCACTCATCGAACCAACACACAAAAGAACAATCACACATGTACCAGTCTTGGTACCCGAGTCAACCATAATAGAACTTGTACCAAGCGTGGTACTCGATCCAACCGATAGATATCCCATACCAGGCATGGTACCTTAGTTAACTAATAATCTGTACTAGGCGTGGTACCCGAGCTAATGGAAGGATCACAGATATCACACAATTATAACCACAATGAGTACAACCACACTTGTAAGACTACAAGCATTTAAGACAAGTTCATAGCATGAGATTTACAACAAAATAACATTTCATATTCATTCCTTTATTCCCTAAACACGTATTATACAAGTAATACTAATGTAATAGTTAGCATGCACTAACATGCACACATAACGTAATTTGAAAAACAATTCAACCATCACCTACTACAACCGACTTAGTTCATAATTCTGACATTGATGACATATTCGAAGACTAACCCCGGCCTAATCAATTAAGCACATAATACATAAATCTCCATACTAGACTTATTTTACGAGTATACTTCCGTCCTTAGGGAAGGGATTCCCAAATACCACTTGTTCATCCCATTTTCCTCTCTAATACCTTCCTTCTTCATCCCATTTTCCTCATTCTTACAAAGTCCGGGAATCTTCTATGACCTAGCAATCCCTTTACACTTTAATCATTACAGGTTCCATGAACCCACCTCAAAATTCAATTACCCAAAGATTAACAACCATAAAATAAACACCCATCGTCAGTCATAGGGTCAACATTTCCTACCACAATAATTTCCCACCCTAAATAGCAATAATCAATATGTTTTAACCATCCAGACTCCGTGTCCAAAGGCCTAAGCATGAAATCTCCCATCAATCTTCAACATATATGCATTCAAAAATAAGTCTAAACTACTCAGTTAAACCTAGCCTACCTAGATGCCGAGCAGCGGCTGTAGAAGTCTGAACACGAACTTCTGGCTCTGTGGAGGCGAATTCTAATGAGAACTAGGCATGAAACCCATGGGTTTTACCCTATTTAAGCCAAAATCCCTCCTCTCTAGTGCTTCCAAGCTGTAGGGCAGCCTAGGAGAGGTTTTGGAGCAACCCTCATCTTTTTGCAACTGAAGAGGAGAAGTCCATTATAAAAATCTATGTTTCTGGCTAGTGGTTCTGTCAACCCACTATAGCGACCTACTGGTCGCTATAGCAGTGGCGCTATAGTGGGAAAATTTCTGCTATAATGGGATGATGTCATCCCGAGCAAAATTTCAAATTCTAAATATTTTTATTGTGTCAACCCAAATTAATTTGATAGCGTATGTCAATAATTCTCGCAACCCGCAATGAGGTGCCTTTTAATAACGACTGAACAAGTCATTACAACAAATACAAATTTACTCATTGTTCATCCCCGAATGATTTCTACCCTAGAATCCTATTGCTCTACCTTGATAGCATAATTAAAGCGTTACGTGAACCATCTAAACTTCCATTTCCCTAGGTATACCCAAAGAAGGTTAATTCGATCTCGCTCCATCAGGGGATCCCTAGCCTGAGATTTTATCAACTCTCATTCTTGGGACTTTTCTAGCTGGGTGCTTATGCCCTTGCTTTACTATAACGAATAAACCACCACCAAACAGTACACCACGATTCCTCAATTCAATACTAAGACACACAATGCTGGATTTTCAACTAAACCGTACTACCCCAAGGCTTGTCACTCTTATGCTAGGAAAACATCTAGTAGGGTACTTACACCTACAAACACACAACTATGAGTTGTATTAACATATAAATACTCCACCACAACTCACATTAGTCTATTCTGGTTGATATTACATCAGTTTAGTTACATATAGTCACTAAACATGTACCTTCTTTAGTATGTTAATACCAATCAAATACAAAATCTTAAGGGCATGCAAGGCACCAAGCGGACATAATAAGTCATTAGTCTTGATCTAACCGTGCTAGAACTCACAATAGCCACTCGCCAACCTTTCCTTACTCCAACTACACTAATAAACCACTAGATCCCTCTTCCGTGTCCAGCACATATATGTATATTCAGTCCACAACAACCAAGTCCATTCAACAATTAATTAGTAGCTACAATGCTTCCACTCATTTACTCAGACCACAAGAAACAATTTTCACAAAATTAACACACCTTTCAAGAACACACAGAATTCGATTAATTACCATGGTGAATCTTTTAATCGATCATGTTGTTATGCTAGGTTTGTAGTTACATCATAAGTGACCCTCTAACATAATCCAATTTAAGGATTTCCTACATCAAAGATGCATAAGAGTTTACCATGTTTATTCAATCGAATATATATACAGCAATCTCATGCTAACTCATGTTCCATCCCACCATAACAATGCTCCTAGTCAGAACACTTATCAACACAAGCATCAGCAGATTCAACAAAACAATTGTTCAACCAATTCAACAATCCGGTTAACCACCTAGAGTTTACAATGAGAGAAATAAATCATACTCGATATTACCATAGCCTCTATTATGAAATCATAGCCATACTATAACAATGGAAAGTAGTTCAATAAGATTAACAAGTGCAACAACCACAGCCAATAATGCCATAGACAACCACGTAAGCAATAGTAGTATAAATCACCTCATAAACAACCATGAAAATAGCTATCATAGCATAAGTGCAACTTAATTATTTTATTATCTCATAAACTTAATCACAAAAGGAATTTCCAGTTGACATTTCAAGCAACACTTACTATAGACACTTCACATAAATCAATACCCACACTTTATCACAACTCTCATAGTCAGATATCAATTAGAATCGGCTAGATACCAATTGGGTTCATCCAAATACCAATTGGAATCGACTAGATACCAATTAAATATATCCAATTACTAACTATTTGCATCGAGATACTAATTAGAATCGGCTAGATACCGATTGAACTCAACTCAGGGAGACAACAGACTGGGATAGCACAATAGGGAAGAAGAAAGTAAAACAACTCCTAAATTCCTCATAGCTTCTAAAAGATTTGATGTGGATATCAACACACTAATCTGCGGGACACTACTTGATATTTCTCTTGTAACTGTGAGACCGGTGACATGGGCTATAATACCAATTGTATGACCCCAATACGAGGATTGTGTGGGTATCTACTCTAATCGATCTAGATAGGAGAACCATGTAACACCCAACCATAGATAAGTGGAAGTCTTTAGAAACCAATTTATTAAACAATTGAATCACTAACAAAAGATTATAAAAGTTTTTACAACAAAATTAAAGAACAATATCTTCCCAAGGACCTAGTCTAGACATGTACAAAAGCCTCTAATACAATGAAGGACAAAACAAAAAATACAGATCCCACCATAGAAATCTGATGAGCAGAAGCTCTTGATGAATACTCGTCGCTTCACATAATAACTTCAATTGGTCATGCAACATGATTACACCCAAAAAGGATATAGTAAGAGTAGAATTAGTACAAACATATGTACTGGTAGGTATCATCAACCGACCAGGATCAGTTCATGAAATACCACATAAAATTAACAAGATAAACATAAGAACCAACAATAAAATTCACACCAAGTCCACCTTTTTTCCACTAAGTTCCTACCTCATTCATTACTCCACTTTAATCTACAACAATTGTATTAACCTTCTAAGTTCTGATAAACCTTAGTAGTTATCTCTAACCCCTTTAAAATAGTCACAAGTATTCCACATTGCATATATTCTCTTTTAAAATCCACAACAATGATTAGATACTCATTCAAAATCAGTTGCTAAGTATTACCAAGCCTTACCCATTTCCCATGTTCTCCTAGAGACCTACCAAACTAGACAATACCCTTTATTTGAGGACTTGAGAATATCAACAGACAAGGGCATAATAGTCACTAACAGACATCAAATATATTAGCCAAAGATATAACAGTCTCCAATAATCATCAAGTAGGCATTTAAGTCACCTAATAGGCATATCAGTTATTAATAAGAGTTTCAAGCCCTAAACCAAACATAAACAAGGTTCATATTGAAAATCTCATACAAGGGTAAATTTCACCCATTTCAGCTCTACCATTTAGGACATCAACAATTTCATTATCACGTTATCATATCAAGGATTGATCCACACAAGGAACTATCAACACTCTTATCAACAACATCAATAATAATTCATAGAAGTGATTGAGTATCACCACAACAATGTAAGAGTAAATATTTTCAATAGTCATATCACATGGAATTTATGTCTATCTATATCTCATCAATGCCACTAGTACCTTCAACCTCAATCATAACCATAATATCATCGCACAGTGACTGACCATAGAACAACACAATGATGAGTGCAATGATAATGCAATGATAATGCAATGATAATGCAATGATAAATACAATGATATATGAAGTGATATATGCAATGACATATGCAAAATTGTACACTCATGCTAAAAATCTTATTTCTTCCCACTAGCCATGACCTGTAGGGGACCTTAGGTGTCCATGTACCATAATGGCATGATATCTGATCCATAGTAATCATATTAACATCAATATCAATCTGTACTGGCATGGTAACCAATCCTATAATAAATGATATTGTCAATGCAACTAGGTTCTCAGACCTATCTTCTCATGATATGCACAGTGCACTAAATCACGTATACTTATTCATTTCAAGTCATTATTCAGTTTCATATATACATAGCTTGTTCATTCAAGCACAATATGAAAACACTTATTACTTAAATCAATTATCTATTCAAGATCAACACAATGCACCAATATGCAAGTAATACTTTATCTAGACACTTAGTCAAATTTGATGATTTATCATTTCATGTAAGCAACCAATATCTACCAACACACAAAATCACAAGTATGCTATGTTCGAAGATCAAATAATCTAGTATCCCTTTTAGGAGTGCATATTCCACCAAAATCGAGTTTACACTCTAATTCAACATACCTAGTTCATTCACCCATCCAGCCCTCTTTTATTCTTATTGAGACTGGTAAATTCAATTACCAACTAGTAACCCTTACATTCAAGATATCACTAGGTTCAAGACTATCACCCCCCGAGGTTAACCCCTGAACACAACACGGTGCTTAGTGTCACAAGTGACCCCAAGCTAACCCATGGCATGGCATATCTATACAAGTTCAATTTTGAAAATATGTACTATGCGAAAGCTAAAAACAATTTAATAACTAAAATGGGGAAGAACCCAAATATCTGAATATATGAAATATATAAATAGTATAGTGCTGACAGAAAACAATGCTAACAACTATTGAAATCTAGTATATGTCTAAAAGCCTCTAACTGCTATGAGTTGTTGGGACACTCCCCCAGCTAACTCTAACAAGACTAAAACTGAAAAGTAAATACTGAAAGTAAAGCATGCATATCGTCCTCGAACTATGAGGACTCACCACTGAGCTACTGGGTATGGACTGGAAGTTGACTAAATGCGGTCTGAATACTGAGCTCCTGAACCTACATCATGCAACAATATAGCACAAAACTATGCGTCAGTACTTTGAATGTACTGAGCATGCAGGATATGTACTAAACTAGACAATATAGAACTGCACATAGAAATAGATATGCTGGCGTATAACTGAAATCTGAACTGTATGCAATGACCAAATACAAATCATGAATATAACATGATGGACTTAATACTAAAATAAATACTGAGCACATGGTCAATGCAGTATGAATCTAACTATGGGAGATACTATTAACCGACATACCCTAAGTTGAGCTAACTATAGGGCTAACCTGTAACCCTAGATGGAAGGGTGTTCAAACCTTGCCAAGGGTACGAACAAATCTGATGTGGATCCACTAACTGATGTCCACAAGGGACAAGGGTGTCAAGCCTAATCTGATGTGTGACCTCTTTAGAACCTACGGTGGCGCCGTAGTTCTGGAACTCAAGGATTGCTACTAAAGGTCTCAACCTAAAGCTGATGGGTGAGCCTCCATCCCTTAGTTCGCTCGGTGCTAAGTCTACTCCCAATTGAACATAAGCTAACATGCAACTATAACACTGGATAGCTCAAATACTGATATAATTTGAGAATGTACATAAACATACTGAAGGATATGGCATTGAAATTCTGAAGCATGATTATTTGTCTGATCTGCCTAGCAAGCATAATTTATGAAGTATTGAAAATTATCGCATGCTAGGGTTCTGAATTCTATACATGAACTGTAGTAATTCTCCAAGAAACATGTAATAAGCATCATATAAATTATAGCATCTGAATAGCAAAGAAAACTCTAAGGTTTAGGAACCCTAGGTCTAATCAATCATGGAGAAACTGAAGCAACTGGCTTAGTTCTAGGGACCTAGTGGTGAAAGGAACCCACTAGTGAAATCTCACATACCTGGTAAAGAAAACTACAGAGAAATCCTTGGATTCTTGGGGCTAAACTTGATGAAGACCTATGCTTGTTCTTGAGAGAAAACTATTGCTTCCTTTGTTTCTTTTCTTTCTAAGTCCGACGAATTTAAGAGGATGAATGTTTTAGGTATTTTTGACTAATAAAATAGGCTTAGAGTAGTCAAAATGACGTAGCCTAGGCATTAAAAGAGGTAGGAAAAGTCTAGAATTCCCCTGGAAAATAATTAGAAAATGCTGCTGAAATTCGCGACTCAGGGATCACGACTTGGTTTTATGGCTCGTGGAAAATTCCATGGGTCATGGGACCCTGTCGTAGTTTCCTGGTCCTAAAACTTAAGATACTGGAATGAACTCCACGAGTTGGGTTCACGACTCATGGAAACTTCCATGGGTCATGGAATCCCACTCGTGGTTCCTGAGCTGAATTCTTTTGTCTCTGAAGATTGTTTCCACGGGTTTGGTTCACGACTCGTGTAAACCTCCACGAGTCGTGGAACCTAATTGGGGTTCCTGGGAGTCATCTGCTAGGAGGATTCCATGGACGAGTTCTACGATCCATATAAACTTTAATGATCTATTGACTCAAGTCATGGGATGAACTTCAGAGGAGCAGTCCTCTGATCTTTGTTCCACGAGTCCAGTCCACGACTCGTGGACTATTCCACGGCTTGTGGAATTGACTCGTGGTCCTGCTGATAGCTGAAAAGTTTTATTTCTTTTGGTTTTTCTGAGTAAGTCTGGGCTTGGATGTTCTGGGGTGTTACAATATCTCCCCCTTGGGATCACTCATTCTCGAATGAAGACTAAACAAGTTGAGTTTGGAGGGAAAGAGCTCCAATCCCTACCAACTGAGTACTAGAAACTGTTATCTAAATGAATTGAGTTCCATAAACATGCAAATATGCTAAAATGCAAGGATAACTGAGGGAACAAGGTGCTCATACTGAATTACACAAGAGTAAACTGGGAGATTAAACGGGAACTATTACCTTAAGCTGAAACTGAATTGGGAGGAAAGAGGTGGGGATACTTGGTCATCATGGCTGCTTCTGCTTCCTAAGTAGCTCCTTCTATGGTCTGGTGTCTCCACAATAACTTTACTAAAGCTACTTCCTTATTTCTCAACCTACGAACTTGATGGTCAAGAATCTCGACTGGAACCTCCTCGTAGGTGAGGCTATCCTTCACAACCACACTCTCCAAAGGTACTATTAATGTCGGATCACCCACACACTTCTTTAACAAGGAAATGTGAAAGACTGGATGAACCGCTGCTAGTTCTGCTGGCAACTCTAACTCATAAGCCACATTACTAACCCTTTTCAGGATTTTGTAAGGACCTACATACCTGGAACTAAGCTTTCCTTTCTTTCCAAATATCATCACTCCCTTCATGGGTGACACTTTCAGGAAAACCCAATCATCTATCTCAAACTCTAAATCTTTTCTTCTAACATCTGCATAGGACTTCTGACGACTCTGAGCTATCTTTAGCCTATCTTTGATGAGCTGAACTTTTTCCATAGCCTCATGAACCGAGTTTGGCCCAATCAAGGTTGCTTCACCTACTTTGAACCAGCCTACCGGTGATCTGCATCTACACCCATAAAGTGCCTCATATGGGGCCATCTGAATACTGGAGTTAAAACTGTTATTGTAAGTGAACTCTATGAGAGGTAGGTGATCATCCCAACTACCTTTGAAATCGATCACGCAAGATCTCAACATGTCCTCTAAGGTTTGAATGGTACACTCTTCCTGACCATACATTTGCAGATGAAATATTGTGTTAAGGTTCACCTGTGTACCAAGACCTTTCTAAAAGGACTTCTAGAAATGAGATGTAAACTGAGGACCTCTATCCGAGATGATAGACAGGGGAACCCCATGCAACCTGACTATCTTGTTGATGTAGAGTCTGGCATAATCCTCCACTGAATCTGTAGTCTTGACTGCGAAGAAGTGAGCTGACTTAGTGACTCTGTCCACTATTACCCAAATAGAGTCATGCTGTCTGCGAGTATGAGATAAACCCTTAATGAAATCCATGTTGACTACTTCCCACTTCCAAGTAGGAATGCTAATATCCTGAGTCACACCTCCTGGTTTCTGATGTTCTACTTTAACCTGCAAATAGTTGGGACACTTAGCCACAAAATCTGCGATGTCCCTCTTCATGTCGTTCCACTAATAGACTTCCCGTAGATCATGGTACATCTTAGTGACACCAGAATGAATGGAATATCTGGAATTATGGGCTTCTATAAGGATCTGCTGCCTCAACTCACCCACCTAAAAAGAACATATAAGCGATCCTGATAACGAAGCACACCATCTCCCCCTTGGGAGAAAACCTCCATTCTCTGCTGATAAACTGAACTCTTCAACTGAGGTAATATAGGGTCACTATCTTGTTTCTCCTTAACCTCTACTACCAATGAAGATTCTGATCCATTTTAGACTATCACACCACCATCTGACGTGTCCATAAGGCAAACCCCTAAGTGAGCAAGCCGGTGAACATCTCTGGATAATTCCCTTTTTTCTTCCTCAATATGTGATATGCTACCCATAGATAGTCTACTGAGAGCATCATCCACTACGTTGGCCTTACCCGAATGGTAGAGCACATTCATATCATAATCTTTGAAGAACTCAAGCCATCTCCTCTGATGAAGATTCAACTCTTTCTAGGGTGAACACATACTGGAGGCTCTTATGATCTATGAATACATCAACATGAACACCATGCAGGTAGTGTCTCCAAATCTTTAAGGCAAACACAATTGATGCAAGCTCTAGGTCATGAGTCGGTTAGTTTTTCTCATGGAACTTAAGTTGTCTGGAAGCATAAGCTATGACCTTACCCTGCTGCATCAAAACACAACCTAGGATGACCCTGGATGCATTACAATAAACCACATAATTATCTGAACCCTCTGGTAGAGTCAAGAAAGGAGTTGTAGTCAACCTGGTCTTCAGTTCTAAGAAACTTTTCTCACACTCATTTGACCACTTGAACTTGACCTTTTTCTGAGTCAACTTGGTCAATGGGGCATCTATGGATAAAAATCCTTCAATAAACCTCTTATAGTAACCGGCCAAACCCAATAAACTTCTAATATCTATCGAAGAGGTGGGTCTGGGCCAGTGCTTTACTGCCTCAATTTTCTGAGAATCCACTCGGATCCCTTCGCTGGATACCATGTGACAAAGAAAAGAGACTGAATTCAAACAGAACTCACACTTACTAAACTTGGCGAATAACTAGCGGTCCTTTAGAGTCTGTAGAATGATCCTCATATGATTTGCATGCTCCTCCTCATTTTGAGAATAAACAAGGATACCATCAATGAAGACAATGATGAACAAATCCAAATACTATCTGAACACCCTGTTCATTAAATCCATGAAAGCTGCAGGAGCATTTTTTAGTCCAAAGACATAACTACAAATTCATAGTGATCATACCGAGTCCTGAAGGCTATCTTCGAGATGTCACTACCTCTAACTCTAAGATGATGATAGTTGGATCTGAGGTCTATCTTAGAAAAGCAACTAGCGCCCTGAAGCTGGTCGAATAAGTCATAAATCCTGGGGATGGGATATTTATTCTCTATTATGACTTTGTTCAACTGATGGAAGTCAATGCACATCCTGAGAGAACCATTTTTCTTATGCACAAACAACACTGGAGTGCCCCATGGAGAGATGTTGGGTCTGATGAAGCCCTTATCTAGAAGATCTTTCAGCTGATCCTTCAATTCCTTAAGCTCAGCTAGAGCCATTTTGTAAGGAGGAATCGAAATAGGCTGGATATCTGGAAGGAGATCTATTCGGAAGTTAATTTCCCTTTCGAAGGAACTCCGGGAAGATCTTCTGGGAATACTTCTAGAAACTCACTTACTACTGGAACTGACTCAAGATTTGGGGTTTTGTAGTTTAAATCCTTAATCCAAAAAAGATGATAGATATACCCTTTAGAAATCATTTTTCTGGCCTTAAGGTAGGAGATAAAACGACCTTCAAGCACTGAGTTATTACCCTTCCATTCTAAGACTAGCTCATTTGGGAACTGAAACCGAACGATCCTAGTTCTACAATCGACTGAGGCATAATAGGAACCAATCCATGCCTAGAATGATATCAAAATCTACCATTTCTAACTCTACAAGATCTGCTGAGTTGACTTTCTGGGAATCTGTGATGGGGCAATTTCCTTTATACATGTCTGACTATAACTGGGTCACCAACTGGAGTAGAGACTGAGAAGGGTTCTAGGAGAGTTTTTGTACTTACACCGAAGCTTACTACTATATATGGATTTATAAAGGAAAATGTAGCCCCTAGATCTAACAATGCTTAGACATCAGTATTAAAGACTTGCAATGTACCCGTGACCACATCAGGAGAATCCTCCTGGTCTTATCGAGCCTGAAGAGCATATAACCTATTTTGGGGCTGACCACAACCTATTCTAGAAGAGGTACCCTGCTGAGTGGGGTGACCTGCTAGAGCTACTGTAAAACCAGTCTGAGTCTTTGAACGAGTAGCCCTGCCCTTCTGAGACTTTTTAGGGCACTCTCTCATCCTGTGTCCTGGCTTACCACACCCAAAGCAATTCCCACTACCTGCCATGTACTCACCTTGCTGGTTCTTACCACACTTTTTATACACTGGATGAGTGCGCCTGCTAGTAACCGTACCTTAGGACTTAGAGCTAGATTCTCTATCCCGTCGATCCTTCTTGAACTTAGGCACTGGGGCACTAGCAGAAGATGGAGATGGAGCTAAATTCTTCTGACGGAACTGAGAGCAGTTTCCACCTTCTAACCTCTGCTGAGAGTAGCTAAAGTCACCTATCCTAGCCCTCTTAGTATCTCCTCTCCTTTCTTTGATCTTCTCCTCTTTAATCTATTGGGAATAAGTAACCAACCTCGAGAAGTCCATATCCTTAATCATCATGGAAATCTTGCACTCCTTGACTTCATCATACGATACACCAGATACAAACTTGCTCATACGAGCTCTGGAGTCAGCTACTATCGCTAGAGCATACTTGGATAGTTGAGTGAACTTGAGAGCATAGTCTTTCACGCTCATGTCATTCTGCTTTATATAGATGAATTCCTGAACCTTGGCCTCCCTGAGCTCTAGTGGGAAGAACCGGTCTAAAAAAGTTGTCTTCAAAAGATTCCAAGTCACTGGTCCTGCATTGGCACAACGGGATTCCTTCCATTATTGGTACCAAGTGTAGGCCACTCCCTTCTACTGATAGGCAACAAAATTTGCAACCTTAACTTGAGTGACACCCATAATGTCTGTCACCTTCTGAATATCTTCTAAGAACTCTTGGGGATCCTCTTCTGACTTGGACCCATAAAACTCTAGAAGGTTCATCTGTGTAAAATCCTGGATCCTAGCTGTAGCAGTGTTGATCTGAGGAGGAGCTGGTGTCGTAGCCTGCTGGTTGACCTGGGCGGTCATAGCTTGAGAAAGCACTTGGAAAATAGCCCTAAATTCGGCATGCGTGACTTGCTCATTCAGTGGGTCTGTTGGAGCTGCTGGCTGATTCCTGGCGTTAGCTCTTCTGGGAGGCAATTTTCTAAAATGCGAAGAGCATGAGTTAGAAGGAGATTAAATAGAGTTTACACTCTATAGCATGAGCTGGAAAAAGAAATAAGGGAAGTTGTTCCTAATGACATCTCGTAGCTCCTTCTCCATAATTGTGGCGCGCTTCACACCCATGAAGAAGGCTCTACTTCACGGGGCTTTCAGACACCCTAGGACTCTTAAATTTGATTCTCTGATACCAAGTTTATCACGCCCCGAGGCTACCCACTGGACGCAACACGGTGCTTAGTGTCACAAGTGACCCCAAGCTAACCCATGGCATGGCATATCTATACAAGTTCAATTTTCAAAACATGTACTATGCAGAAGCTAAAAACAATTTAATAACTGAAATGGGGAAGAACCCAAGTATCTGAATATAGGAAATATATAAATAGTATAGTGCTAACTGAAAATAATGCTAATAACTTCTAAAATCTAGTCTATGTCCGAAAGCCTCTAACTACTATGAGTTGTTGGGACATGCCCCCAGCTAACTCTAACAAGACTGAAGCTGAAAAGTAAATACTGAAAGTAAAGCATGCCTATCATCCTCGAACTATGAGGACTCACCACAAAGTTACTGAGTATGGACTGGAAGTCGACTAAACGCAGTCTATATACTGAGCGCCTGAACCTACATCATGAAATGATGTAGCACAAAAGTATGTGTCAGTACTTTGAATGTAGTGAGCATGCAGGATATGTACTAAACTAGACGATATAGAACTGAACATAGAAATAGATATGCTGGCATATAATTAAAATCTGAACTGTATGCGATGACCAAATACAAATCATGAATATAACATGCTGGACTGAATACTGAAATAAATACTGAGCATATGGTCAATGCAGTATGAATAAGACTGTGGGAGATACTATTAACCGACATACCCCAAGTTGAGCTAACAATGGGGCCAACCTGTAACCCCGGATGGAAGGTTGTTCATACCTTGCCAAGGTACGAACAAATCTGATGTGGATCCACTATCAAATGTCCACAAGGGACAAGGGTGTCAAGCCTAATCTGACAGGTGACCCCTTTAGAACCTACGGTGGCACCTTAGTTCTAGAACTCAGGGATTGCTACTAAAGTTCTCAGCCTAAAGCTGAAGGGTGAGCCTCCATCCCTTAGTTCGCTCGGTGCTAAGTCTACTCCCAACTGAACATAAGCTAATATTCAACTGTAACACAGGATAGCTCAAAATACTGATATAATCTAAGAATGCACATAAACATACTAAAGAATATGGCATTGAAATTCTGAAGCATGATTATTTGTCTGATCTTGCCTAGCAAGCATAATTTATGAAGTACTAAAAATTATCACAGGCTAGGGTTCTGAATTCTATACATGAACTGTAGTAATTCTCCAAGAAACATGAACTAAGAATCATATAAATTATAGCATCTGAATAGCAAAGAAAATTCTAAGGTTTATGAACCCTAGGTCTAATCAATCATGGAGAAACTGAAGGAACTGGCTGAGTTCTAGGGACCTAGTGGGTGAAAAGAACCCACTAGTGAAATCCCACATACCTGGTGAAGAAAACTACGAAGAAATAATTGGATTGTTGGGGCTAAACTTGATGAAGACCTCTGCTTGTTCTTGAGAGAAAACTATCGCTTCTTTTGTTTCTTTTCTTTCTAAGTCCGATGAATTTAGGAGGATGGATGTTTTAGGTAGTTTTTGACTAATAAAATAGGCTTAGGGTAGTCAAAACAACGTAGCCTAGGAATTAAAAGAGGTAGGAAAAGTCTGGAATGCCCCTAGAAAATAATTAGAAAAAGCTGCTGAAATTCGTAACACAGGGATCACGACTTAGTTCTACGGCTCGTGGAAAGTTCCATGGGTAGTGGGACCTATCGTAGTTTCCTGGTCCTGAAAGTTAAGCTACTGGAATGAACTACACCAGTTGGGTTCACGACTCATGGAAACTTCAATGGGTCATGGAATCCCACTCGTGGTTCCTGAGTTGAATTCCTTGATCTTTGAAGATTGGTTTCACGGGTTGGGTTCACGACTAGTGTAAACCTCCACGGGTCGTGGAACCCAATCAGGGTTCCTGGGAGTCATCTGCTAGGAGGATTCCATAGAAGAGTTCTACAGTCCATGAAAACTTCAACGGTCCATTGACTCAAGTCGTGGGGTGAACTTCAGAGGAGCATTCCTCTGATCTTTGTTCAACGAGTCCAGTCCATGACTTGTGAACTACTCGTGGTCTTGCTGACAGCTAAAAAAATTTATTTCTTCTAGTTTTTCTGAGCTAAGTCTGGGATTTGAAGTTCTAGGGTTTTACAAAGACACTATTTCATTCGCCAATCATTCAACCATTCAACTCTATTCAACTTACAACTCTAGTTGAGTCATACACTCTTACACATCTTACTTTCTAACACCTAGCCAAACTTGATTTTAGGTTCTTAACTTATAACACTGCATCCTCTTATCATGATCAATTCTCCTAACTATCTTTTAGCAAGCATATCCCACATTCAAAGCACACACAATAGTAAATTCACCCTTTTTAAGGCATTAAAGACGAGTTGTATAGATCACGAGCTCACTCAATTTCTCAATTATTGCCTAGTTTCACATATTTACCTTATACTTCATCAAGTAAGTCATACAAACACAAACGCACATCAAGGGATTCACATATTAGCATATGACCAACAATTTCCATCTAGACTCCATGCCCAAAGGCCTAATCATGCATTCTCCCATCAAATCTACACAGTATATACATTTAGCTAATATTAGTCTACTACTCATAAATCATAACCTACCTCGACGCCAAGCTGTTGCAACAAGCAAGTTATACCACAGATGCTCTTTATTTTCCTTCGCACTTCGGAATGTTTAATATCTAATAAACAAGTAATTGTAAGAGTAAATAATTAATTACTCATTAAATAAACACTTTAGAAATTCAACCCACTAGTTTTACCCCTTACGAGATCTGTAGCATTCCCCAAGGGTTAATTAATCATCAACTAGCCCTATAATATTCATATAATCCACATCCATAAAGTTTCTAATTAATTTAACCTCTTTTAGTCATCTTTATGCTTAAAGGTCTCATCTTTATGGAATCCAAGGTTCCCCTTAGCCCTAATTATGTTTAGAACTATCAATTTCATGCTAGGAATCAAGGAAGAACATATTAGGATCAATTTTAGGTGATAATACATATACTTAAAGGTTTTTCTCAAAATTTCATGAACTTACGGTTCTAACTCATAAGAATTTTACCATAATTCCCCATTCTAAGAAATCTAGAAGAAGAACGGATTAATCAATGTAAAAGAAGAGTAAAAAACTTACCTCAACAAAGAATTTCTACCATAGCCTTAAGAAAATTGCCCCTCTAAGGTTTTAGAATAATTTTTTGGAGTTATGGGACATAAAATATTCAACAACACATTTAACAAGGGTCTATCCTGCTTCCAGCACAGACACCCTTCAAGTAAAACAATTATAACTTTTTACTCCAGAAATGAAATAACAAACAGTCGGTGGCACTGGAGAAAATACTCAAAGACCTTTAATTTGGTGGGTCATGAGCCTCATAACGCTTTAAATTCTAGGACAGGTGCTCATTTGAAATTGACCCAAGCAAAATCTTATATCAAAACTCAATCGGTAAGAATATTTTCAATTCAACTTGTGGTAGGGGTTTTGTACAACCTTAATTCATGCCAAATGCACTTCCACACTAATATGTTAACCCTAACACCTATGAAAATTAAGATTTTATACCTTTACCATAGATATTTTCAGTAACATGGAAGAGGTCTGTACAGATAAATAAGTGGAGTAGTATGGAGAAACAGGCTCTCAGACAAAAGTCTATAGCCTGCTGGATTTCTTGTGGAGATGCCAACTCCAAATTTTCTCATGCTCAATGCAAAATCAGGGCTAGCAGGAATTCCATCACTACTATCAATGATGAAGCTGGAAACAAGATTAGTGATTCTTTAATGGTGGAAATGAGTTTATTTCCGTTTTCATTAATCTTATGGGTCATCCACAAGAGCATGCCTTGTCTAAATTCAATGGTGATCAATGATGTAGGTCTGAGATACACTCTTTTTCACTACCTTTTTCCCACATCTAAGCTTTGCTTAGAGAATAATTTGGACTAACACTAATGTTTTATACTTGATTTTATGATTTATCAATTATGTAAGGTGTTTTGCATAGGTTAGAAGAAAGAAGCTAAAAGGATACCAAAATAGAACTCAGAATGTCAAAATTGACAAATTAATGTCCAGGGAATAGCCAGAGGGTCGCAGGTCGAGTTCTATAGATAAGGTGGTCAAAAATACACACCCTATAAAGTTAACTATGTAAAGAGAAGATTTCCAGGGCGAAGAGCTCGTAAGGAGAACTCCATAGCGAGCAGAGCCATCAGTGACAAGGGGAAAATTTCCCTCTCCTAGTCCAAGTAGAATGAGGTATTTTAGGTGTTTTAAAATATTAAAACTACCCCATCCCTAGACCTTTTATGGAAGATTAAAGTTTCGACAAACATTGGAGAGGCACAGATCAAGGGAAATACATAAGCTTTTTAAGATTACTTCTTTAACTCTTTACTTATTATTTTTTACTTAGATTAAAGCTTTGTGATTTGTCTTTGATTAACTAAACCCTCTTTCTAGGGTTACGACTATAGTATGAATGTCACTATCTTTATATAAGTTTGTTATTACGAATTCTACCATTATGTTTTATTCTTTCCATCATATAGTACTATTCTATTACTTATCTACCAATAGGATAAATGGATAATTCCTAGAAGAACTCAAGAGACACAAACTATGAATATAACGTGAGTTAAGGGAGCAAGGTTCATCAGCAGATATGACAGAGACATGCCTAGATCATCCTACTTGGATCAAATACAGGATGATAACTTATTTTCATTCGAATTAGTTTGACTATCCCTGCTCAATGATGTAGTTATAAGGCTAATTTGGGTAGACAGATAGAGTTTTATGAGAGCCCATGACCATACTATTAACTCTGTGATTCAATAATTTGGTAGATATCTTAATTATGCTTATCAACTATATAAATATATGATGAAATTATGCAAGTGTCATAACCCTAGGTCTTAACTTCTTTGTGAACCACCTCCATAATGTTTACTTGCTTTAGTAGAATAAGTAGTATAATCAATAACACACCAAATTTTGAGAATTAATAGCTTGAGTAAATATTAGAACTAGTTTAATTTAGTAAATAATTAATTGTAAATCCCTATGGGTTTGACATCTGTCTCCCTGAGTCACTTCTTACTTTGATGACTGCGTACACTTGCGTGTGCTATGGGAGGCAACAATTAAGCAGGGGCCTTACATGTCCTATCAACAAAAATTTACTTTAACAACTGATGTCACAGACTAATAAATCGTGGAAGATTGTCAAGAGTATGCCACATGACAAGACACCTGGGTTGATGACTTTCCTATAGAATTCTTTACATGGAGCTGGAATATCATTAAACATGATGTGATTATGGTTGTAAAGGATTTATTCAATAGTGTTAATTAAGTTGTAAAAATCTTTCAGTTGTATAGCAGTGACACTGATACCCAAAACTGCCTCCTCTATCAGAGTTGAAGATTATAGACCAATTACTTGTTGCACTACTTTTTACAAGATCATTACCAAGACCTTAACACGTAAGATAAAATGTGTAATCAACACTATTGTTAGCCCTTTACAAATAGCTTTTATTGAAGGATGGAGCATCAAGAGCTACTGAAGTGGTATACCAAGAAAGGACTATCTCCTAGGTGTGTTATGAAAGTTGACTTGAGAATGGCAAATGAATCCATGGAGTGGTGTTTCTTGAAGAGTATGCTAGTGGAGCTGTGGTTCCCTTACAAGATCATTCAATGGATATGGAGTATGTCTCCTCGGTATCTTACTCTTTATTAATAAATAAAGGACTCACAGAGCCTTTTCAAGGGAAAAAAAGAATCTAGCAAGGGGACCCTATGTACCCATACCTTTTTGTTGTTGCTATAGAGTATCTCCATAGGGAAATGAGTACATTGGCTTCTAAACCTCTATTCAACTTTCACTCTAAGTGCAAGAAGTTATGGGTGGTGCACATCAACTTTTCAGATGACCTCATAATGTTCTGAAAGGCTAATCTAAAGTCCATACAGCTTTTTAAGGAGGCTTTCCATAAGTTGTAACACCCCTAAAATTCTAAGCTTGAAACCATCTCAGAAAAATCAAAATATGGAACTGTCTAAGTCAGAATTGAAACCACAGACGGTTTCCATGGACCGTGGAAGGATCCACGAGCCGTGAAAGGCCTCTGTGGAAACAGACCCATCCTCTATATCACAAACCACGACCAACTTCCACAGACTGTGGAATAATCTATGGGTCATGGATTGCTGTGGTGGAAATCATACCTGAGGGTCATCAAACCCTCAGTAACTATGGATAGGTTCCACGAGCCATGAACTTGGGTTGTGGTTATCAGACCTGCAGCTTTACAAAAGCCCCAGCAACCACGATAGGGTTCCACGGGCAGTGGAATCATCCACGAACCATGGATCCAACTCGTGGAACTCAGATTGTGAATTTTCTCAACAGTTTTCTTATTTAATTCTAGGGGCATTTTGGTCTTTTTCCTACCCTTTTAACTCTAAACCTTAATTGTTTTAGGAGTAATTAAAGAGGTTTCTACCTTTTATTTCCCCATTCCCCCAAAAGAAAGCGACGCTAAGCAAGAATAGGAGAAAAAGAAGTGTTCTTCTTCTCAAAAACTAAAAAAGGTTTTTGCAAAGTTCAAGCTTCAATCCAAGAATTCCTCCATAGAATCTTCTTTCAGGTATGTGGAATTTTATCAATGGGTTCCTTTCACTCATTGAGTCCTTAGTTTCAGCCCAGTTCTTCAATTTTAGTTTAAATTCTAAGAACCTAGGGTTCCTATGATTGTGATGAATTCCCCATGTATTTCATTTTTATCCATGCATTAAAGACTTTAGTTACATGATTCTTGTATCCTAACACAATTATACTCTCAGAACCATAGCAACCCTGATTTTGTGACATCATCTTTGAATTTTGCTTTATATGAATGAATTTCATATTTTAGCCAAATTCCAGTACTACTATGAGTAATTAAATTCTTTAGGATGGTGGGTCATGAACACTCAATCAGTTAGGTTCTTACATGTTAGTCAGATGTTTCATTCAGTCAGGACTTCATGATTAGAATGCTATCAGTTTTCAGTACTACTATGCATTTTAAGAATAATCAATATTTGAGCTATCCAGCATATCAGTTTGTATTTATTACTTGCATATTTAGTTGGGAGTAGACTTAGCACCGAGTGGATGAAGGGCTGAAGGCTCGCCTATTAGTTTAGGCTGAGACCTTTAGTAGAAGTCCCTAATTCCTAGAACTACGGCGCCACTGTAAGTTCTAAAGGGGTCACCTGTCAGTTCAGGCTTGACACCCTATTCCCTTGTTGGACATCAGATTAGTGGATCCATGCCAACTTATGTTTGTACCCTTGGCAAGGTATGAACACCCTCCATCTAGGATTACAGGTTGGCTCCATAGTTAGCTCAGCTTGGGTTATGTCAGTTAATAGTAGCTACCACAGTTCGGATTCAGTACTACATTGACCATGTATTCAGTTATTCAGATCAGTTCAGCATTTTATAGTTTTATGTTTAACACTTGGTTATTGCATCAGTTTACCTTTAACCTCATGTTTCAGTTATCATGTATATTCAGTTTATTGCATCATATCCAACTTATCTATATTAGTGCATATTTCGCATGCTCAAAACATTGAAAGTACTGATGCATACTTTTGTGCTACATCCTATTATAATATAGGTTCAGGCGCTTAGTATCTAGTCCGCGGTTAGTGGGATTCTCCAGCCCCTATACAACAGCTCAGTTGTGAGTCCTCATAGTTCGAGAATGATACTTATGTTTATTTATTACACTTTTATTTACAGTTTTAGACTTTTAGAGTTAGCTGGGGGCTTGTCCCATCAACTCACTTCAGATAGAGGCTTTCAGACATAGCATTAGTTTCAGCTTTTGCAAATATATTTCTCTCAGACTTTTACATATATTTATACTTCAGAGATTATTGGATTATTTTTCCAAGACTACTTTATTAAAACCAACTTAACTTCCACACATTTAGTATTTTATCCAGATATGCTTAATACATGATAGACCATGGGTAAGCTTGGGGTCAATTATGACTTTAAGCACCGTGTTGCATCTAGGGGTAGTTTCGGAGTGTGAAAAACTTGGTATCAGATCCTCAGGTTCAAGTGTCCTAGGGTGTCTAAAAGCCGCATCGAGAAGAGTCTTTTTCATGGGTGTGAAGTGCACCACACTTATGGGAGAGAAGCTACGAAACATTTTTAGGAAAACTTCCCTTCTTTCTTTTCCATCTCGTGTTATAGAGTATAAACTCTATTAAATCTCTTTCTAACTCTTTCTCTACGCGCTACAGAAAATGCCTTCCAGAAAAGTGAATGGAAGGGGAAACGGAAACAGGAATGGGAACCAGCAAGCACTACCAACTCCAGCAGACCCTTTGAATGAGCAGGTAACTCATGCTGAGTTCAAAGCTTCTTTTCAGATGCTAGCTCAGTCTATGACTGCTCAGGTGAATCAGTAGTTTATGGAACCAGCCCTGCCATAGAATAACTCCACAGCGGCTAGAGTTTGAGACTTCACTCGGATAAATCCTCTAGAGTTCCATGGTTCTAACACTGAGGAGGATCCACATGAATTCCTTGATGACATCTAGAAGATTATAGAAATAATGTATGTCACCCCAGTTGAGAGTGCTGACATAGTCGCTTATCAGTTGAAAGGAGTGGCTCATATCTCGTACTAGCAATGGAAGGAGGCTCGAGGTGTGAATGCAGGCCCAGTGGATTAGAGTCATTTTATGATTGCATTTTTGGACAGGTATTTCCCCATTGATCTTAGGGAATCCAAGGTTCAAGAGATCATCAACTCAAAACAGGGTGACATAAGTGTGAAGGAGTATTCTTTCAAGTTCACTCAGTTGTCAAAGTATACTCTGGCAATGGTAGCTGACTCCAAATCACGTATGAGTAAGTTTGAGTTAGGTGTCTCTGATGATATGGTCAATGAGTGTAGAACTTCTATGCTGGTGAAGGAGATGGATATATCCATATTGATGACTCATGCCCGTCAGATTAAGAAGGAAAATATCAAAGAAAAGGGAAGGAACAGCAAGAGGGTTAGAACAGGTGAGTTCAGTTATTCTCAGCAAAGATCATAGGGTGGTAACCTCTACCAATTCCACCAGAAATCTTCAGCTCCAGACCCCTCATCTGCTAGTGCCCAAGTTTAGACTGTATCAACAGGATAGTGCACCAAGATCTAAGTCCCAGGGCAGTATCACTAGTAAGCGCACTCATCCAGTCTGCAAGAAGTATGGTAGGAACCACCCAGGCGAATGCATTGCAGGTAGTGGGAACTATTTGGGTGTAGAAAATTAGGAGTCACAGGATGAAGGATTTCCCCGCAGCTTCACAGAGGGACAAGGTTACTCGTCCACAAAATCAGGCAAGTTCTATAGCAGCTCCAGTATGTTTCCCAACTCAGCAGAGTGCCTCATCCAACGCAGGCGGTCAGCACGAGAATAGACTCTATGCTCTCCAGACTCATCAGGATCAGGAGGGTTCCCTCGATGTGGTCATGGGTATGTTACGAATCTTTCATATTGATGTGTATACATTATTAGATCTTGGAGCCACACATTCTTTTGTGACTCCCAATATAGCAGTAGATTTCAATGTCAGTCCAGAAATCCTCCAGAACCCTTCTCAGTCTCTACTCCTGTCACACACTGAGCTTACACCCTAGATGTAACACGATGCTTAGAGTCACAAATGACCCCAAGCTAACTCATAGCTTGGCATACTACTGAGATACAGATTATAGTATAATGTAAATGTTGAAATGTGGTGAGCTTTTCAAGAGTACTGTAATAAAATAAACATTTATGAACCAAAATACATAGTCATTTGAAAACTGGTACAACTAACTGACTGACTATCTAACTATCTATGAAGCCTCTATTAACACTGACTATAGTTAGCCGGGACATGACCCCCAACTATCTCTAATCAATATATCAAACTGAAAATAAATTGCTATGACTACTACTGACTGGATTTCCTGAATAAGGAGAACTAATCCTCAATTGTTGATTAGAAGTTGCGATCTGTCAGACTATGATCCTGGGAGCTAGCACTAAAACCTACATCATAAAATGATGCAGCACAAGAAATGTATGCAGTCACTACTTTGAATTTACCGAGCATGTGAGATAATGCACTGGCTTTGAAATCCTGAGAAAACATGTATATATACTGAAAGCATAACTGAAAGCCGGGCTAAGCATAGATTTCTGAGAATGCATAAGTCAAACTATAGAATATAAGTTTTTTTGCTGAAGAGGGTGTAAATTATATTTCTGAATGGTAACTGTGAGATCATGATATTTTAAGGTAAGTAAAATTGTTACTAGGGGATCCATAGACTGAAAGGATGATGTCTGAAACTCATGAAATAGTGCAACTGAGCTAAAAACCATGAGTCAAGCCAAAAGTCAAATTTAAAGTAAATCCTTAGGGAGTTTCTTCTACTGAACATGCTGAAAATACTGACATACTGTACTGAATACAAGCTAAAAGATATAAGTTAATTCAATGACCAAGTATAAAAACATGTAACTGTATATAATACTGAACTGAATTGAATAACTGAATACAAGGTCGTGCAAAAATGAATATGGACTGTGAGAGCTAATATTAACTGACATACCCCAAGCTGAGCTAACTATGGGGCCAGCCTATAACCCTAGTTGGAAGTGTGTTCATACCTTTACAAGGGTACAAACAAATCTGACGTGGATCCACTAAACTAATTTCCACAAGAGACAAGGGTGACCAGCCTAAAGCTGACAGCTGACCCCTTTTATACCTATGGTGGCGCCGTAGTTCTGGGACTTAGGGAATGCTACTAAAGGTCTCAGCCTAAAGTTGACAGTTGAGCCTTCATCCCTTCGTCCGCTCGGTACTAAGCCTACTTCCAACTGAATGTATAAGCAATGAATACAACTGAAATACTAGATAGCTCAAATACTGATAAATCTGAGAATAAAACATAATGGTAAGACTGAAAGCATTCTGTTCTTTTGAAAAGATGTAGGCTGAAAATTGATTGGTTTCATGCTTTAAAACTGAGTGCTAGTAGACTAGGCTAAATTCTGAAGAAAAGCCACTTCATGTGAAAACACTACAATTTCATGCTAAGTTCTTGAAAAGAAAGCTAATTCATGCAAAAGCTACTGTAAGTCCAGGTTATGTCTGTTTCATCTAATTTCTAAAGATTTTAAGAAAATATCTGTAAAACTTCATGAAACATCACTTAAACATGTACGGGAAACATATCGTATCATAAGGAGTTCAATTATGTAAAAACATGCATAGTTGGGTATGAACCCTAGAATCATAATTTATAGAAATCATAACTGAAAACTGATCTTTGGACATGAGGGTGAAAGGATATCCTCATTGAATACCTACATACCTGATTACTAAAGAGTTTTTAGGGCTTGAACTGGGGAATGAAAAACTTGGAGAAGAAATATGAAGGAAAACCCTTGAGAGACTTTCTTGCTTGAACTTCTATGCTCTTGCTTGCTTGAAACCCTAGGTGTCTTGCCTTACAGTTTTGAGAGAATGATTATAGAGATTGATCGATGTTATTCTAAGGAATAAACCCTTTTGGGTGTTTAAAAGATGTGGTGGAAGACCTGATGTAAGGAAAGGACCAAACTACTCCCAACATAAATGCTGATAAAAAGTGCAGAAATTTGCCAGACGGTGCTTCCCAAGGGCCGTCGTGGCTCCCACGCACCATCAAATCCAACCATCGGCCTTATGAGGGTAAAATAATCTTTATGGATGGTTCCCACACCCTGCCACCATGTGCCATCATGGTCACCACTGGCATCGGGGACGCCCATCAAAAATTCCCATGCCCGTCGCCACGCTCGTCGAATTTTTGAAAGCTGAAAGTGCTTCACTAAATCCCCATAACTTTTTACTCCGGACTCGTATTAACAAGAGGTTAGTGGCATTGGAAATAAAATTCAAATACCTTTAATTTGGTGGGTACTAGGCCACCTAAATCTTTATATTTTAGGAGAAATGGTCATCTGAAGTTGACCCTAGTTAGAACTTACATGAAAACTTAATCGGTAGAAAGGCTTTCAACTTAACTTTGAGCTAGAGGTTCTTTATGACTTTAATTCATATCTAATACACCTCCAAACTTAATAATTGATATTAATACATAAATTCATAGGCAATTCCTCTATTTGGATCTAACCATATATGAAGAACGGTTCAGATCTTAGCTTAGAATTTCTGGGGTATTACAAAATCTCCCCCCTGGGATCATTCATCCTTGAATGAAGACTAACTAGGCTAAGGTTGTGGGGAAAGATATGCAATCCCACCAATTGAATTATAAAAGTTTGAGTACTGACATGGTAAACTATTTCTAACTGAAATATGAACTGAGTTGGGTTTATGAGGCATGTATGCATACTGAGATCATAAGAACACTGATAGGACATGAAACTGAATGTCCAACATGATAACTAGTTTGGAGTGAGAGTAGGGACTTAGCTGGAACTCATAAAGAATGCATGCATTCTTAGAAATTACATTAACTGAAAGGAATATTAAACTGAGAGGAGTAACTGTACGAGAAAACTATTCTCTTCTAAATAGAACTCACTAGCATGGACTGAACTGAGCGTAGGGCCTTCTGGCCTTAGTAATGATTACTGGCAGGTATGAACTGATCTTTTATGAGGACTCTTGCAAAATCATGAAGAAGTAACTGAGCACGAACCATAAATGTAAAACTAGAACATATAACTACTGAGGTCTGAGCCTAACTGCTTGGTTTCACTATGTTCAAACTTAACTCTGAGGTACAAAGTGCTACACCTACCATGGTAATGCTAGTCTGATACCTGACCTGCAACTAGACGCCTATTCTTGATTGTGAAAACTGAATCTGAACTGAGCATCATTAACAAGGATAAGGGGTACTGCTGAATCTTGACTCATACATAGCGAGACTTAGTCACGTAAGATGATACTTAATGAAATGAGTGCAAAAGGCATGAGTACTTTACATACTGAGCACATAAGGACTAAACAGAGGATTATTCTGAGGATACATGTTATAACTACCCATCACTAGTTTGGGTGTAAGTACATAAAGCTTTGAGCAAGGAAATCATAAGCACTAGTCGTTCAAAAGATCAGATCTGAGGATCTACATGATATAGCCTGGTGGCATTAGCTATTTAGGAATAACTTGAGGACCGAGGGCATATAACTGAACATACTGTGAGACATGAGTTTACAAGTAATCAGTCTCTTGACATAAAGTAGAAATTCATGGAATCATAAAGTAAGACTGGGATTGCTGTCTGAAGCAATTTCTGATTGTTTTAGGAGCTGAGCGTGGACAGGAATCTGCATAGAGTGCATGAACTTAGTCATGAATAGGGCATAAATACGTCTCTGTATAGCGTCATCTTGACTGAAGTGCTAGGAAATCTGCTAGAATAAGAATGGATTGATATTCCATTATAGATCTTTCTAGAATTCTATACTAGTTGAGTCGCAAGACTCGACTTGTTTCCTCACTCCATCATCTCCCCCTTAGTTCAAAAGTTATCCCTATAACTTTGGGATGTAGGAGTTAAAAGAGTAGGGAAAATACTAGGATTCCCCTGACTTAAAAGGAAAGATGCAGAAATTTTCCGCTGGATGGTCTACCCAACAACCGTCAGACTTGCGACAGCCCATCGGAGCTGGCCGTCGGAAAGGGACAGTGGGCTAGCTCTCTCTGGGAATTCCCATGGTGGGGCCTATGACCTGTGGCAGCTCCCATGATGTATGGCCCTGGCTGTTTGGACTGGGGAGTGGCTTTAAAGCCACTGGAGGTTTCCCATGATGGGTTCCACAGCCTGTTGGACTTTTGACGCCCATCGAGGCTGATCCCTTCTATGTTTATGGATCTCTCTCCCAAACTAGTCTATAATCAACTAACTCTTGTAAGGTATGACATCACTATACTCATGGACACTAAACTCTCCTTGATAAGTTATAAATGAAGATGCTAAACCCTTGCTAGGTCTTCTTCTAAGGCACCCCTAAGTTCATATCCACCCAAATCCGCTGAATTAAAACCATACTAACGGTCTCAACATCGTATATCTATACTCCCCTGAAATCATTTCTAATAACACCATATAATATACACTTAGCCTTATCCAGAATCAACAACCTGAGAATTTCTAAACTAGTCAGGCATAATACAATAATTAATCAACTTAAAATTTCTGCATAAGGTAGGTCAGGCCTACTAAGTCAATTTCATAAAACTAACATCACCACCCTCATCTTATAGCTACTATACTTCTAAATTCATACACCTAGCTCTGGGGTCATTCTGCTACTCATGGCTCATAACACCTCGATTCACACTAACTCTTGAGTGACTGTATTACCCAAATGCTTAGGGAACCATACTTTTTGGCTAAGGCATTATTCATAGTAAAGATTCTGGAAGAGGATCTGAGAGCACATTCTACTATGGGCTTAATTTGCACGAATGGAAAATGATATATGCTTTTGGATTGGTAGACTTTACGGACCGGTGGGCTCCTCTTTTTGCCCTTGCGCAGTCTCTAACTTTTCTGATGACTCTATATGAGAGCATCTTACAGACAGGAATCTGAACTTTACTGTTTCCACCACCTTAAGGATGAGGCATGATCGGAGGAATTGGATTAACGCATGAATCTGCATAAGTTTCTGAAGGAACAACTTTACTGCATGATCTAGAGTATCAAAGAAGGGAAACATTTCCTAAATGCCCTGTAACCTCCTGATTATAAGTGTGGTGCATAACACACCCATAAGCAAGACTCTACTAGACACGGCTTCACAGACACCCTAGGACACTTGAACTATGTGCTCTGATACCAAGTTTGTCACACCCTGAGCCTACACCTTAGACACAACATGGTGATTAGAGTCACAAATGACCCCAAGATAACCCATGGCCTAGAATACTACTGAGATACAGACTGTAATATAATGCGGAAGCTGAATTATGCTGAGCACTTCAAGAGTACTCTAATAAAATAAACATTTATGAACTGAAATATGTAGTCATTTGAAAATTGGTACAACTAACTGACTGACTATCTAACTATCTATGAAGCCTCTATTAACACTGAATATAGTTAGCCGGGACATGACCCCCAACTATCTCTAATCAATATTTCAAACTGAAAATAAACTGCTATGACTACTACTGACTAGAGTTCCTGAATAAGGAGAACTAATCCTTAATTGTTGATTGGAAGTTGCGATCTATCGGACTATGATCCTGGGAGCTAGCACTAAAACCTACATCATAAAATGATGCAGCACAAGAAATGTATGCAGTCACTACTTTGAATTTACTGAGCATGTGAGATAATGCACTGGCTTTGAAATCCTGAGAAAACATGTATATATACTGAAAGCATAACTGAAAGCCGGGCTAAGCATAGATGTCTGAGAATGCATAAGTCAAACTATAGAATATAAGTTATTTTGCTGAATAGGGTGTAAATTATATTTCTGAATGGTAACTGTGAGATCATGATATTTTAAGGTAAATAAAATTGTTACTAGGGGATCCATATATTGAAAGGATGAATGATGTCTGAAAATCATGAAATGGTGCAACTGAGCTGAAAACCATGAGTCATGCCAAAAGTCATGTTTAAAGTAAATCCTTAGGGAGTTTCTTCTACTGAAAATGCTGAAAATACTGACATATTGTACTGAATGCAAGCTGAAAGATATAATTTGATGCAATGACCAAGTATATAAACATGTATCTGTATAATACTGAACTGAACTAGGTAACTGAATACAAGGTCATGCAATAATGAATATGGACTGTGGTAGATACTATTAACCGACATACCCCAAGCTGAGCTAACTATGGGGCCAACCTATAACCCTGGTTGGAAGGGTGTTCATACCTTGCCAAGGGTGCAAACAAATCTAATGTGGATCCACTAAACTGATGTCCACAAGGGACAAGGGTGACCAGCCTAAAACTGACAGCTGACCCCTTTTATACCTACGGTGGAGCCATAGTTCTGGACTTAGGGAGTGCTACTAAAGGTATCAACCTAAAGCTGACAACTGAGCCTTCATCCATTCGTCCGCTCGATACTAAGCCTACTTCCAACTGAGTATATAAGCAATGAATGCAACTGAAACACTAGATAGCTCAACTACTGATAAATCTGATAATAAAACATAATGCTAAGACTGAAAGCATTCTTTTCTTTTGAAAAGCTGCAGGCTGATAATTGACTGGTTTCATGCTTTAAAATTGAGTGCTAGTAGACTAGGCTGAATTCTGAAGAAAAGCCACTTCATGTGAAAACACAATAATTTCATGCTAAGTTCTTGAAAAGAAAGCTAATTTATGCAGAAGCTACTGTAAGTCCAGGCTATGTATGTTTCATCTAATTTCCAAGGATTTTAAGAAAATGTTTGTATAACTTCATGAAACATTACTTAAACATGTATGGGAAACATATTGTATCATAAGGAGTTCAATTCTGTAAAAAATGCATAGTTGGGTATGTACCCTAGAATCATAATTTATAGAAATCATAACTGAAAAATGATCTTTGGGCATGAGGGTGAAAGGAGATCCTCATTGAATACCCACATACCTGATTACTGAAGAGTTTCTAGGGAAGGAACTGGGGAATGAAAACTTGGAGAAGAAATCTGAAGGAAAACCCTTAAGAGACTTTCTTGCTTGAGCTTCTATGCTCTTGCTTGCTTGAAACCCTAGGTGTCTTTCCTTAGAGTTTTGAGAGAATGATTCTAGAGATTGATTGATGTTCTACTGAGTAATAACCCCTTTTGGGTGTTTAAAATACGTTGGGAAAGACCTGAGGTAAGGAAAATACCAAACTATCTCCAACTTGAATGCTGATGAAAAGTGTAGAAAGTCGCTGGACGGCACTTCCCACAGGCCATCGTGGCTCCCATGGGCCATTGGACCCAACCATCGGCCTTATGGGGGTCAAATAATCTTGCTGGATGGTTCCCATGCCCTGCCACCATGGGCCTTCATGATCATCACTGGCATCGGGGACTCCCGTCGGAAATTCCCACGCCCGTCGCCACACCCCTCAAATTTTTGACAGCTAATAATGCTTCACTAAAATACTCATAACTTTTTACTCCAGACTCAGATTAACAAGAGGTTGGTGGCACTGGAAATAAGATTCAAATACCTTCAATTTGGTATGTACTAGGCTACCTAACTCTTTATATTCTAGGATAAATGGTCATCTTAATTTGACCCTAGTTAGAACTTACATGAAAACTTAATCGGTAGAAAGGCTTTCAAATTAACTTTGAGCTAGAGGTTCTTTTTGACTTTAATTCATATCTAATACACCTTCAAAGTTAAGAATTGATCTTAATACTTACATTCATAGGAAATTCCTTGGTTTGGATCTAACCATATATGAAGAACGATTCGGATCTTAGCTTAGAATTTCTGGGATGTTACAACTCCAGTTGGTGATTCAGTCATAGCTAGCAGGTATACAAAAAATTCTCAGTCATAGTTTCTCAGAAATTCACCTCAGACAATCTTGTAGAGTTAGAAATGACTGACTTTGATATTATTTTAGGCATGGATTGGTTGCATTCTTCTTATGCCTCTGTTGATTGTAGAAATAGAATAGTCCGATTTCAGTTTCCTAATGAGCCAGTCTAATAATGGAAGGGTAACACCTCAGTGCCTGTAGGTCAGTTCATATCTTATCTTAAGGCTAGAAAAATAATTTCAAAAGGGTACATCTATCATCTTATTCGGGTCAAGGATTCAGATTTCGAGACCCCAACTCTTCAGTCAGTCCTTGTGGTTAGTGAGTTTTCTAAAGTATTCCTAGAAGATCTTCCCAGAGTTCCTCTCGAAAGGGAAATCAACTTTGGAATAGATCTCCTTCCAAATACCCATCCTATCTCAATCCCTCCTTATAGAGTGGCTCCATCTGAGCTTAAGGAGTTAAAGGAAAAGCTAAAAGATCTTCTAGATAAGGGCTTCATCAGGCCAAGCATCTCTCTATGGGGTGCTCCAGTTCTTTTTCGTGCATAAGAAAGGCGGTTCTCTCAGGATGTGCATCAGCTACCATCAGTTGAACAAGTTTACAATCAAGAATAAGTATCCCATCCCCAGGATTGATGACTAGTTTGACCAGCTTTGGGGTGCCAGTTGTTTCTCTAAGATCGACCGCAAATTCGGTTATCATCAACTCAAAGTCAGAGAATGTGATATATTGAAAACAGCCTTCAAAACTCAGTATGGTCACTATGAATTTGTAGTTATGTCTTTTGAACTAACAAATGCTCCTGCAACTTTTATAGATTTAATAAACAGGGTGTTCAATCAGTATTTAGACATGTTCAATCAGAACTCGTGTACTCCAGAAGTGAGGAGGAGCATGTAAATCATTTGAGGGTTATGTTGCAGACTCTCAAGGATCGCCAATTATTCTCTAAGTTAGAAAGTGTGAATTCTAGTTAAAGTTAGTTGCTTTCCTTGGTCATGTGGTATCTAGAAAGGGTATCTGAGTTGATTCATAAAAGATAGAGGCGGTGAGGAATTGGCCTAGACCCACTTCTCCAAAAGACATCAGGAGCTTTTTTGGTTTGGCTGGTTACTACAGAAGATTTGTTGAAGGATTTTTATCCATAGTTACCCTGTTGACCCGATTGACCCAGAAAAAGGTTAAGTTCTAGTGGTCAGACGAATGTGAGAAAAACTTCTTAGAGTTGAAAACCAAGTTGATTACAGCTCCAGTTTTGACTCTACCAGAAGGGGTTAAATGGTTTCATGGTTTATTGTGGTCCATACAGAGTTAGCTTGGGCTGTGTTTTGAGGCAGAATGGTAAAGTCATCACTTATGCCTCTAGACTGCTTAATATTCATGAGAAGAACGACCCAACTTATGACCTTGAGCTTGCAGCAGTTGTTTTTGCCTTGAAGATTTGGAGACACTACTTGTATGGTGTCTATGTGGACGTGTTTACTGACCATAAGAGTCTCTAGTACATGTTCACCCAGAAGGAGTTGAATTTTCATCAAAGAAGATAGTTGGAGTTCCTAAAATATTATGACATGAATGTGCTTTACCATCCGGTTAAGGCCAATGTAGTGGTGATGCCCTCAGTAGATTATCCATGGGTAATGTGTCTCATGTTGAGAAAGAATGGAAAGAATTGGCTCGCTTGAGTGGGATTTTCCTTGCGGACATAGCAGATAGCGGTGTGATAGTTCAGAATGGGTTAGAATCTTCTTTAGTAGTCAGGGTGAAGGAGAAACAAGACAGTGATCCCATCTTACTTCAGTTAAAAGGTGCGGCCCTTCAGCAGAGGGTAGAGGTTTTCTCCCAAGAGGGAGATGGTGTGCTTTGCTACCAGGGTCATTTATGTGTTCCTAATGTGGATGATTTGAGATAGTAGATCCTAATAGAATCCTATAGTTCCAGATATTATATTCATCCCAGTGCCACAAAGATGTAGCATGACGTATGGAAAGTCTATTGGTGGAATGGTATGAAGAGGGACATCGCAGATTTTATGGCTATATCCCAACTGTCAACAAGTGAAAGTAGAACATTAGAGACCGGGAGGCGTGACTCAGAATATTGCCATTCCTACCTGGAAGTGGGAAGTGATCAACATGGATTTCATTACGGGCTTACCTCGTATTCGCAGACAGCATAACTCCATTTGGGTGATAGTGGATAGGGTGACTAAGCCAGCTCACTTCTTGGTTGTCAAGACTACAGATTCAATAGAGGATTATGCTAGACTCTACATCAGCAAGATAGTCAGGTTGCATGGGGTTCTCTTGTCTATCATCTCAGAAAGGGGTACTCAGTTTACATCTCATTTCTGGAGATCCTTTCAAAAAAGTCTTAGTACTCAGTTAAATCTTAGTACAGCATTTCATCTGCAGATGAATGGTCAGGCAGAACGTACCATTCAGACCTTATAGGACATGTTGAGAGCTTGTGTGATCGACTTCGAAGGTAATTGGGATGAGAATTTTCCACTCATAGAGTTTGCCTACAATAACAGCTTCTATTCCAGCATTCATATAGCCCCGTATGAGGAACTTTATGGGCATAGGTGTAGATCATTCGTCGACTGGTTTGAAGTAGGTAAAGTAGCCCTGATTGGGACAGATTCAGTTCATGAGGCTATGGAGAAAGTTTAGCTTATTAGGGAAAGGTTGAAGATAGCTCAGAGTCGTCAGAAGTCCTATGTAGATGTGAGAAGAAGAGACTTGGAGTTTAAGGTTGATGATTGGGTTTTTCTGAAAGTGTCACTCATGAAGGGTGTGATGAGATTTGACAAAGAAAGAAAAGCTCAGTCCCCACTATGTTGGTCCTTACAGAATCTTTAAGAGGGTTAGTAATGTAGCCAATGAGTTAGAGTTGCCAGCCGAACTTGTAGCAGTTCATCCAGTCTTTCATGTTTCCTTGTTGAAGAAATATGTTGGTGATTCAGCATTGATTGTGCCATTAGAGAATGTCAGTGTAAAAGATAGCCTCACCTATGAAGAGGTCCCAATTGAGATTCTTGACCATCAGGTTCATAGGTTGAGGAATAAGGAGGTTGCTTCAGTGAATGTTTTATGGAGGAATCAGTCAGTTGAGGGAGCTATTTGGGAGGCAGAAGCATTTGTGATGAACAAGTACCCTCATATCTTTTCTTTCGATCCAGTTTTACTTTGAGGTAATTGTTCCTCTCCAGTCTCTCCATTTACTCACGTTCATTTCCGTCTCAGCATCATGTTTCCTCAACTATTCTTGTATTTCCAGTATGTTTTCAAGTCCTTAGAACTTGATTTAGTTAGAAATCAGCTTTTAGAACTCAGTTGGTAGGTATTAAAGCTCTTTCCCTACAAACTCAGCTTGTTTAGTCTTAATTCGAGGATGAATGATCCCAAGGGGGAGATATTGCAACACCCCCAAAATTCCAAGACTGAAACCAGCTTAGAAAAATCAGAAAGTGGAACTATCTAAGTCAGAACTGAAACCACAGATGGTTTCCACAGACCGTGGAAGGATCCATGAGTCGTGAAAGTCCTGCGTGGAAACAGACCTGTAGACCCCTTCTATGTATCAAAAACCATGACTAGCTTCCACGGACCATGGAATGATATATGGGTCGTGGATTGCTGTCGTGGAAATCAGACCAGAGGGTCATAAATCCCTCAAGAACCACGGACAGGTTCCACGAGCTGTGGATGGTTCCATGAGCTGTGAACTTGGTCCGTGGTTATCAGACCCGCAGCTTGACAAAAGCCTCAAGTACCAGGACAGGGTTCCACGGGCCGTGGATCCCACTCGTGGAACTCAGATTGTGAATTTCTCAGTAGTTTTCTTATTTAATTCCAGGGGTATTTTGGTCTTTTCCCTACCCTTTTAACTCTGACCCTTAATTGTTTTGGGAGTAATTAAAGAGATTTTTACCTTTTATTTCCCCATTCCCCTAAACCAAAGTGACACTTAGCAAGAATAGGAGAAAAAGGAGTGTTCTTCTTTTCAAACACTAACAGAGGGTTTCTTCAAGGTTCAAGCTTCAATTCAAGAATTCCTCTGTAGAATCTTCTTCCAGGTATGTGGAATTTTATCAATGGGTTCCTTTAACCCATTGAGTCCTTATTTTCAGCCCAGTTCTTTAGTTTCAGTTTAAATTCTAAGAACTTAGGGTTCCTATGATTGTGATTACTTCCCCATGTATTTCAGCTTCATCCATGCATTAAAGACTTTCGTTACATGATTCTTGTAGCCTGACACAATTGTACTCTCAGAACCCTAGCAACCCTGATTTTGTTACATCATCCTTGAATTTTTGCTTCATATGTATGAATTTCATATTTCAGCCAGATTCTAGTACCACTATGAGTAATTAAATTCTTTAAGATGGTGGGTTATGAACACCCGATCAGTTAGGTTCTTGCATGTTAGTCAGATGTTTCATTCAGTCAGGATTTCATGATTAGAATGCTATCATTTTATAGTACTACTATGCATTCTCAGAATAATCAGTATTTGAGCTATCCAGCATATCAGTTTGTATTTATTACTTGCATATTCAGTTGGGAGTAGACTTAGCACTGAGTGGATGAAGGGATGAAGGCTCACCCGTCAGTTTAGGCTGAGACCTTTAGTAGAAGTCCCTAAGTCCCAGAACTACGGCACCACGTGGGTTTTAAAGGGGTCACCCATTAGTTCAGGCTTGACACCCTAGTCCCTTGTTGGACATAAGATTAGTGGATCCACACTAGCTTATGTTTGTACCCTTGGCAATGTATGAACACTCTCCCATCCAGGGTTACAGGTTGGCCCCATAGTTAGCTCAGCTTGGGGTATGTCAGTTAACAGTAGCTCCCACATATTAGATTCAGTGTTGCATTGACCATGTGTTCAGTTATTCAGTTATGCATATCAGTTCAGCATTTTACAGTTTTATGTTTAACACTTTTTCATTGCATCAGTTTACCTTTAACCTCGTGTTTCAGTTATCATGTATATTCAGTTGATTGCATCATATCCAGCTTATCTATATTAGTGCATATCGCGCATACTCAGTACATTCAAAGTGTTGATGCGTACTTTTGTGCTACATCTTATTATGATATAGGTTTAGGCGCTCAGCATCTAGACCGCTATTAGTGCGATTCCCCAGCCCCTATACAGCAGCTCAGTGGTGAGTCCTCATGTTGACACCCATTTTTTGTCCTCCATTTACTTTTTAAAAAATGATAATATATATATATATATATGAAAATAAATATTTTGAAATTATCTTTTTCTTTACCTTAGTAATTTTCCACTCATTTTTGAGAAACTATCTCATAAATATTATTTTTTATAAATTCAAAATGTTTTGAATATCTACGAATATCTATTTCATGTTTTAAGTTCTTCAAAATTAATTTTACAAAATAATGTATTTTGAAATAAATAAACCGATTTTGGTTAATTAAAATTTCTACTCTTGCAAATAAATATTTTTTTTATAATTTAGGAAGCTTAATTAGTTAACTAATTAATAATTAATCTTATTTTATTTTATTTTATTTTAAACCAATTTTTTATAAATTAATTTGTATTAATTTGATAAATTGTGGCTAGTTGTATAAGAATTGATACAATTGAAATTGTTAAAAAAATGGTTTAAACTAGTTAAGTTTATTTGTGTTCTAGTCAAATAAATTTGATCGTTTGCTAATAAAAAATAAAATAAAATATAGTGACATGTTATCTTCATATATGCTTGTGTAATTACCAAAATAACATGGTTTGTTTTCCTTATCACTTAATTATTGGATTGGCATATTTCTCTTCAATCTACTTTTTTTGCAAATTTGGTTATTTACTTAGTTTCTAATTCTTTATCTTCTCTTATCGTCTCATGTACACCTCGGAGCTGGAGTTCTCATTCGAAACTCAATAATGGCCTAAAATATTAGGGCCAGCAGCTTTAAGTCCGCCCCGTCAAGTCAACCGCTTTGGAGTCTCGTACATTAGGAGTTGGGCTCTTTTTCAAGAGTCCAACATCTCTTAGCTCTTTCTCATCGTTTTAATTATGTTATTTTTCTTACACTAACTTTATGTGTTTATTTGGTTTTGCACTTATTTGAATTTGAGAACAGCAACTTCCTTATTAGAATTGTCTATGATAGATTTGTTAATGATTTGTTCACGTATAACGTTGCCTTGACATAATTTTCAGATTTGAAAGAACGAAGGAGTAGTAATCTATTCTTTTCCAAATTGAGGATGTTTCTCTCTACTTTATCCACGTTCAACCTTTTTTTTCGTTATCTACGTTAAAAAGAGATATTTGGCTCAAAAGCCTCTCTAAAAATGTGTTAAACCAATGCAGATTTTAAAAGATAGAATTGGGTCTTCAACTTTCCTTATCGAATTAGTAAGATGGTTTGAAATGGCTAAACCCAAAAGTTCAGGTTTCTAAGTAAGGCCCAAATTTACTAAAATCTGATTTTTGGTTCTAATATCTATCATATTATTCCTTGATATCTATTTTTGAGATTTCAGATTTTTAAAAGCCTCAAAACACAAGGTATATATGTCATATGCTATCTACTACAAGGTATATTTATATTTTTCTTTCCTACTCGAATTATACACATTATTTTATCGCAATTATATTTACATATATAATACGTTCTTTCATACTTGACGAATATTTCTTTTCACTTTACAAATAAAAGTCTTCTTTTATATGAAATAGATAAATTTTTATTTTTCTTCTCCACTCAAATTATACATACACATTATTTTTTCTCTATTACCACTATATTTATTTCCTATATATTTTCATCTATCGAAATCTCATAAATGATAAACTTTTCCCATAATTTCTTATACTTTGAATTTGCATACATTTATCTTTATTTTTTGATAAATATGTGGTAAACTTTCACGAGCTTCAAAAAATACATATATTTTTACTTTATAATAAGTATATTTGTATAAATAATATCTTCAATTTTTATAGCTTTTAAGTATATGTTCTTATAAAATCAAAAGTTCTATATATTTTAGTTATAGCTATGATAAAAATATTACTATTAAGCTTTCATATATTTTGACACATACATATACATTTTTAGCTACAAGTATATTATATTTTATATGTTGTAGTATCATGTCTCATATACCTTGAATTTTCTTAAAATTAATAAAGTGTTCTTATCACAATTTTTTTTAGCAAATAATAAACAAAATAATATTTTCTCAAATACTTTTTTCCTAAATTGAGTTTAAGGACTATCTTCGGATAGGCTCTGAGGGGGTGCTTAACACCTTTCCCTCGAGTAACCAAAACCCTTACTCAGAATCTCAAATGTTTTCAAAAGACCAAAACAGAGTTTTACAAAAAAAATTGTTTTCCTAAGTTTTCCTAAAATTTAGGTGGTGACTCTAGAAAAAAAAATCAAAAAACCAGAGAGTCACAACGACCATACGTTGTGCATTGTTTTGGCCGGTTCGAAAAAGGGCGCGACACCTCATAGTTCAAGGATGATACTTATGTTTATTTATTCCACTTTCCTTTACAGTTTTAGATTTTTAGAGTTAGCTGGGGGCTTGTCCCAGCAACTCACTTTAGATAGAGGATTTCAGACATAAGTATTAGTTTCAGCTTTTGTAGTCAGTATTTCTCTCAGACTTTTACATATATTTATACTTCAGAGATTATTGGATTATTTTTCCAAGACTACTTTATTAAAACCAACTTAGCTTTTGCACATTTAGTATTTTATTCAGATTTGTTTAGTACATGTCAGACCATGGGTTAGCTTGGGGTTACTTGTGACTCTAAGCACCGTGTTGTATCTAGGGGGTAGCCTCAGAGCGTGACATAAATTCTCAGTTGCCTCAGGACTACAAGTCAATATTGACAAGAGTTCAATATATATGCCTAGGGTAATAGGTGACTTGGAACAGGCTATTCTCAAGAACTTGTGCTTTAGTAAAGGCTCATTGTCTTTCATGTATTTGGGAGTGCCTATGTCATCTAAGAAGTTAATTATAGCCCAGTGTCTCTCCATGATTAAGAAAAGAACTGAAACACTTAAGTGTTGATCTGCAAAACTTCTCTCACATGTTGGTCGACTACAGTTGATAAAGTCTGTGATTTTTTATATGCAAACCTACTGGGCACAAGTGTTCATTCTGTCTAAGAGGGTCCTTAAAATGGTTGAAAGCTTATGTAGGTAATTCACGTGGACTGGGAGTGAGGTTATCTCCAGAAGAGCTTTTGTTTCTTAGGTGAAAACATGCCTTCCAAAATCTGTTGGAGGACAGAAAGTGTTGAATCTATATCTATGAAATCAAGCTACAATACTAAAGTAATTGTGGGTAATAGCTGATAAAAATATTGCCTACGGAATACACAGGTTCACACATACTGTATGAAGAATCAGGATGTGGAGATATGCCTTTTACCTGCTAATTCTAAATGGGTTATTAGGAAGATATTTGAGGCCAAGAAGTATATACTACAGGCTCTAGGCCTTCGACGGGACCTATTCTCTAGATTTTCAGCAATGATGGTCAAGTCTAAGTTCTCAATCAAGAAGATGTACAACTCCTTGATACCACTCCTCCCTAATGTTTTTCGAAGAGCATCACCCACTACAACAAATAAAGGATTTTGCAGCTTTTATTTAGTGGCAATAGCATAATTGCCGCCAAATGCTATTGTAAAGCCAATTATTTACCATAATTAACCTAATGCCAGTAAAAGAAGGTCCTTTATGAATTGTAAAATAACACTTTTAATGGCATTTAATTAAGAAAGCCCATAAAAAGTGGAAATACTTTTTTACTCTCAATTTCATTTCAATTCTGCAGCTCTTTTCCAATCACTCTTGTAATTTTTGCTCTCAAACACTTGACCAGAAGCTCCTTCTGGCTACAATGCATTCATCTGATGCTCTTTTCATGGTAATCTCTGTAACTCCCCAAAATTCGATACAGCTTTCAAACTTGGAAACTTGCAGAATTTTGAACTTCTAGGGATCACGTGTCAAGTTCACGGGTCGTGGATAGTTCCACAAGTCGTGGAAGGGACTCTTGATTCAAGTCTTGTAGACCACCCTCAGGTCTGAGAACCACAAGTCAGTTTCACAATTCGTGGATGTTTTCATGGGTCATGGAACTAACCCGTGGGAATCAGACAGAGAGTGGTCAATTTCCCGGTAGATCACGATGGGTTTCTACGACTCGTGGAAGTTTTCATGAGCCATCTTATTGAATCGTGGAAGGTTATCCGTAGCTTGAAATTTTGGGTAGTAACCACGAAAAGGAATCACGAATTGTGGTTAGGTCTACGGGTCATAGACTCCACCCGTGGAGCCTGAAGCCGAGTTTTAAAACAAATTTTTTTAATTAAATTCCAGGGGTATTCCTATAATTACCCACCCTTTTAACTCTTAAGTAAGGTCGTTTTGACCACTTTTAGTAGGGTTTATACTCTTATTAGCCTAAATCTTTCATTATTCCTCATTCATCTACCAAAAGAGGAAAAGAACTCCTTCAAGCTCCAAGTTCAAGCCTTTATTTCTTTTCATCTTTGTTCAAGCAAGCTTCAATAAGGTATATGGGTATTCAATAAGGGATTTTCTTCACCCTTATGCCCAAAAATAACCTATGTTTTACTTGATTTATGAAATTTTGAAATTAGAGTTCTTACCCAAATTGGGGAAAAGTTATGGGTCTTCTTCTAAAGCATCAATTCATGATTTCTTATTACTTATCTATGATATATTTGAGGTTTCTTAATTGATTTCAAAGTCCTATGTATTAAAGATGATTTCTAGCATGATTCCATTGAATTGCATGTTATCAAGTGAAAATTGGCATGTTTAGATAATATAACCTTATGTATTTATGAAATTATGTGTCTAATTCTTCAAGTATGAATTTAGAAGGAAAAGTAAGACATATGATATGTGAATTGTATGATATTAGATATGTCCTTATGCTTTTCAACCAGATTTGGCATTAGATATGTCACTAGTATATTATGAGCTATAAGTATGTTTTGGGAGTAGTATTTAGCACCGAACGATGAGGGTTTTAGATAACCCAAGTCCAAAACTATATTTCCAGTGTAGGTGAAGAGGGTCCTCGTTAGTTGAGAGTGTCTCCTCATGAAAAAGGGTCCTCATTAGTAGAGAGTGTCCCCCTTATAAAAGTGGTTCCACGCTATGATATGTATGGTACCACATTCATTGGTAAGGTTTGGGGTAGCTTTGCCAACTAGGGTTATATAGTTGGATTCCATGCTATTGTTGGTTATAAGAAACTCTTGTATGAATGTTTTCAATTTCTCTAACTCTTATGATATCTTATTTTGAGGTTTGACTTCTAACTCATGCATTACCTTTAAATTTTGGTATGTTCTTATGACTTCTCTACGTAAGCATGAACTCAGTTTTCAAGTATGTTTTTATCATGATCTTGCATATCTCACATACTCAGTACATTCTATAGTACTGACGCATATCTTGTGTTGCATCCTCTTGATAATGCAGATTCAGGCCCTCTATATCAGGCTCGTGGCTAGATGATGACGGATATCCAGATAGTTATTAGTGAGTCCTTGTTCCTCGAGGACTAGTATCAGTCTAGCTATTTTGTTCATCTTTTTTCAGATTTTTGAGTTAGTTGGGGTATTGTCCCATCAAATCTTTATGATAGTTAGAGGCTTTCATACATGGATAGTATTTGGGTCTCTCTTTCGAATTATGTTTCATCTTGACTTTATCATTTATGGATTGGGTTGCCTGTCTTTTTATTTATGCTTCCGCTATATTTTCTTATGAATATTTGAGAATGCTATGACCAAGGGTTAACTTGGGGCACTTGCACTCCCAAGTCCCGTCTTACATCTAGGAGGTAGCCTCAGGGCTTGACAAACTGGTATTTGATCCAGGTTTAAGAGTCCTAGGGTGTCTGAAAGCCGTATCGAGTAGAGTCTCTTTTATGTGTGTGAAGCGCACCATACTTATGAGAGAGAAGCTATGAGGTGTCTTAGGAAAAACTTCACTTCTCTCTTAATCAATATCGTGCGATGGAGATTAACTCTATTACCCTCTAATCCGTTCTTTATACAATTTAGATTATGCCTCATCGCTGTGCCATGCCTTTCCGAGCCGCTCAAAATATTGACCCTCCTTTCCAGACCCCGAGGTCACAAATGTGGAGTTCAAGAATGCTATTCATTTGCTAGCTCAGACTATGGTCGCTCAGGCCAATTAGCAGGTTCCTATCCCCATCCACCCTCAAGTTGGAATAGCGGCCCGAGTCTGAGATTTCATTCGCATGAACCCACCTGAGTTCTGGGGTTCGAAAGTTGGTGAGGATCCATAAAATTTCTTGGATGAGGTAAAGAAGATCTTTGGTGTAATACAAGTGGGTGGTGTTGAGTTAGCTTCCTATCAACTTAAGAATGTGGCTCACATTTTGTTCACTCAATGGAAAGATGTTAGGGCTAACGAGGTGGCTCCTATGACTTGGGAATTCTTTGAGAGGGATTTTCTTGACCGATTCTTCCCGAGGGAGTTGAGACAAGCTAAGGTCAAAGAGTTCGTGAATTTGAGGTAAGGTTCTATGTCAGTTTAGGAGTACGGATTGAAGTACACCCAGATTTCTAGGTATGCTCCTTCTATGGTGGCTGACCCGTGGGATGAGATAAGTAAGTACGTTTATGAAGTGTTGGATTTGGTAAATAAGGAGTGTAGGTCCGTGATGCTTTTGGGTGACATGGATATTTCTCAACTTATGACTCATGCTTATCAGATTGAGGGAGACAAGTTGAAGGAAATGGCAAAGGAGAACAAGAGGGGTAGACTAGAGAGTTCATGCTTTAGCCATCAGAGGTCCGGAGGCGGACATCGCTCTTCTTTTCAGAAGAAGTCATTAGGGCCTATTTATTATTCAACTAGTCCTACCCAGGCCCCCAAGCCTCGTCATGATCAGACTGGTAAAAGATCTGGTTCCTATTCACAGAGGAGTGTTGCAAAGGGGACCCCTTACCCTTCTTGCAATAAGTATGGTAGGAGTCATCTTGGCGAGTGTTTAGCTGGTTCAGGTGGATGCTTTGGATGTGGTCAGGTTGGAAAAAAGATTCGAGATTGCCCCTCAGCTAAAAAGGGACAGGGAGGTAGCAAGACTCAGTCTGCCCCAGCAGCCACAGGAGGTCGACCAGCCCAGTAGGGCACTGCTTCTAGTTCTGGTGGTCAGCGCCAGAACCACCTTAATGCCTTGTCCTCATGCCAGGACCAGGAGAGTTCACCGGATGTTGTTACTAGTATGTTGAAAGTATTCTCTTTCGATGTGTATACTTTATTGGATCCGGGTGCCTCTTTATCTTTCGTGACCCCTTATATTTCTTGCAAGTTCAAAATTTGCCCTGAACAGCTTTTAGAACCCTTTTGTGTTGCTACTCCTATTAATGAGTCAGTCCTAGCCAAAAGAATCTACCAAAATTTCCCTATCTCAGTCCTTCATAGAGTCACTTTAGCAGATCTAGTAGAGTTGGAGATGACTGATTTTGATATTATTTTTTGTATGGATTGGTTGTATACATGTTATGCCTCGATCGATTGTTGTACCCGAGTCATCAATTTCAAGTTCCCAAACGAACCTTTCTTAGAGTGGCAAGGTAGTCCTTCATCCTCGAAGGATCATTTCATATCTTATCTTAAGGCTAGGAAGATGATTTCTAAAGGTTATATTTATCATAAAGTTCGGGTTGTGGACACGAAATCCAAAACCCTATCTCTCCAGTCAGTTCCTATTGTGAGTGAGTTTCTAGAAGTGTTTCTCGAAGATTTGCCTGGAGTCTTTCCCTAGCGGGAGATCAACTTTGGAATAGATCTTCTTCCAGATATGCATTCTATCTCTATTCCTCCTTATAGGATGGCTCCCGCATAGCTTAAGGAATTGAAGGACTAGTTGAAAGACCTCCTTGATAAGGGTTTTATTCGACCCAGCATCTCTCCCTGGGGTACTCCAGTCTTATTCGTGTGAAAGAAAGATGGTTCCCTCAGAATGTGCATCGACTATCGTCAGTTGAACAAGGTCACAATCAAGAATAAATATCCCATTCCTAGGATTGATGACTTATTCGATCAGCTTCAAGGTGCCAGTTACTTCCCCAAGATCGACCTTAGATTTGGTTATCATCATCTTCGTGTTCGAGAGTGTGACATTCTGAAGACAGACTTTAGAACTCGGTATGGTCATTATGAATTTGTGGTTATGTCATTTTGACTAACGAATGCTCCTGCATCCTTTATGGATTTGATGAACCATGTCTTCAAGCAATATTTGGATATGTTTGTGATTATATTCATTGATTATATCCTTATCCATTCTTGGAGTAAGGAGGAGCATGCGGACCATTTGAGAGTGGTATTGCAAACTCTCAAGGACCGACAACTATTTGCTAAGTTTAGCAAGTGTGAGTTTTGGATACAGTCTGTTACTTTTCTGGGTCATATTCTGTCTAGTGATGGTATTCAAGTTGACTCTCAAATGATTGAGGCAGTAAAGAACTAGCCTAGACCCACTTCCTTGTCCGATATTAGAAGCTTTTTGGGTTTGGTTGGGTACTACAGGAGATTTGTGGAAGGGTTTTCTTCCATTGCTGCCCCATTGACTCGGCTAACTCAGAAGAAGGTGAAATTTCAGTGGTCTGATCTGTGTGAGAAGAACTTTTAGGAATTTAAGAATAGGTTGACCACAGCTCTTATGTTGACCCTACCCAAGGGTTCAGATGACTTTATGGTGTATTATGATGCTTCTAGGATTGGTTTTGTTGTGTGTTGATGCAGCATTGTAAGGTGATTGCTTATGTTTCGAGACAGCTTAAGATTCATGAGAAGAACTGCCCTACTCATGATCTTGAGTTAGTAGCCGTGGTTTTTGCTTTGAAGATTTGGATACATTACTTGTATGGTGTCCATGTGAATGTGTTCACCAATCATAAGAGTATTCAGTATGTGTTCACTCAAAAAGAATTGAATCTACATCAAAGAAGATGGCTTGAGCTTCTTAAGGATTATGATATGAGTGTGATTTACCATCTGGGTAAGGCCAATGTCATGGCGGATGCACTTAGTAGATTGTCCATAGGTAGCGTGTCTTCAATTGAAGACGGAAAGAAAGAGTTGGCCAAGGATGTTCATCGACTTGCTCGATAAGGAGTTTGTCTTATGGATTCGACAAAAGGTGGTGTTATTGTTCAGAACGGTTCTGAATCTTCTTTGGTAGCTAAAGTAAAAGAAAATCAAGACAGTGATCCTATTTTGCACCAGTTGAAGGGTGCAGTCCATCAGCAAAGGGTAGAGGTTTTCTCCCAAGGGGGATATGGTGTGCTTCGATATCAGGGTCGATTGTGTGTTTCGGACATAGATGGGTTGTGACAATGGATTTTGACAAAGGCTCATAGCTCCAGGTATTCTATTCACCCCGGTGCCACCAAGATATACTGTTACCTATGGAAAGTCTATTGGTGTAATGGCATGAAGAGGGACATAACATGTTTTGTGGCTAAGTGTCCCAACTATCATCAAGTGAAGGTAGAGCATCAGCGACCGAGTGGTATGACTCAGGATATTGATCATCCTAAACGAGTGGTATCACTCAGGATATTGATCATCCTAATTGTAAGTAGGAAGCGATCAATATGGACTTCATTACTAGTTTGCCTCCTACTCGTAGGCAACATGATTCTATTTGGGTGATTGTCGACAAGATGACTAAATTAGCCCACTTCTTGGTTGGTAAGACTACAGATTCAGTAGAGAATTATGCTAGAATCTACATTCGGGAGATAGTCTGATTGCATGGTGTTCCATTGTCTATCATTTCAGATAGGGGTACTCAGTTTACATCCTAGTTTTGGAGGTCATTTCAGAAAGGTCTTAGCACTGAGGTTAAGCTTAGCACAGCTTTTCACCCACAGACAGATGGCCAGGAAGAGCATACTATTTAGACCTTGGAGGATATGTTGAGAGCTTGTGTGATTGATTTCAAAGGTAATTGGGATGATCACCTACCTCTTATCGAGTTTGTCTATAACAACAGCTTCTATTCTAGCATCCAGATGGCTCCTTATGAGGCACTTTATGGGTGGAGGTGTAGATCTCCTATTGGTTGGTTTGAGGTAGGTGAGGCAGCTTTGATTGGCCCAGATACGGTTCATGAGACTATAGAGAAGGTTCAGATCATTGGGGAGAGGTTGAAGACCGCTCAAAGTCAATAGAAATCATATGCAGATGTGAGGAGAAGAGAGTTGGAGTTTGAGGTTGATGATTGGGTATTTCTGAAGGTGTCATCCATGAAGGGCGTGATGAGATTTGATAAGAAAGGGAAGCTTAGACCCTGCTATGTAGGTCCTTATCGGATTCTGAGGAGAGTTGGTATCGTTGCTTACGAGTTAGATTTGCCAACAGATTTAGAAGCGATTCACCCAATTTTCCATGTCTCTTTGTTGAAGAAGTGTGTTGGTGATCCAACCTTGATTGTTCCTTTAGAGGATGTGGGTTAACCTTACTTATGAGAAAATTCCCATGGAGATTCTTTATCGTCAGGTTCGGAGGTTGAGGAACAAAGAGGTCGCTTCCCTAAAAGTCCTTTGGAGGAATCAGCTAGTTGAGGGAGCTACTTGGAAAGCAAAAGAAGCCATGAAAGCCAAGTACCCTCATATCTTTCCTTTCTATTCAGTTTCAGCTTGAGGTAACAGTTTCCTCCTTAGTATGTTCCTCCGATTCTATTCCATCGGTTCCTCTTATGATCCTAGCATGCATTCGTGTTTTTCGAAGTTAGTTCTTGTAAAAGGCTCAGTTTTCATGTTTATTCTTCATTTTTCCTGTTTTGTTGCTTGGTTGGGCTGTTTTCTCTCCAGTTTTTCCTTGCTGAGCCTGCATTCGAGGACGAATGATTCTAAGGGGGAGATATTGTAACACCCCGGAATTTGATCCAGCTTTCAAACTTTGAAACTTGCAGAATTTTGAACTTCCAGAGATCACGGGTCAAGTCCACGAGCTATGGATGGTTCCACGAGTTGTGGAAGGGACTCGTGATTTTAGTCCTTTAGACCATCCTCAAGTTTGAGAACCACGGATCAGTTTCACGATTCGTGGATGTTTCCACGGTTCATGGAACCAACCCGTGGGAATCAGACAGAGAGTGGTCAATTTTCCAGTAGATCACGACGGGTTTTTATGACTCGTGGAAGTTTCCATGAGCCGTCCTGCTGAGTCATGGAAGGTTATCCGCAGCTTGAAATTTTGGGCAGTAACCATGAGAAGGAACCACGAATCGTGGTTAGGTCTACGGGTCATAGACTCCACCCGTGGATCCTGAAGCCGAGTTGTTTTTCTTAATTAAATTCTAGGGGTATTTCTACAATTACCCACCCTTTTAACTCTTAAGTGAGGTCGTTTTGGCCACTTTTAGTAGATTTTTTACTCTTATTAGCCTAAATCTTTCATTATTCCTCATTCATCTACCAAAAGAGGAAAAGAACTCCTTCAAGCTCCAAGTTCAAGCCTTCATTTTTTTTCATCTTTGATCAAGCAAGCTTCAATAAAGTATGTGGGTATTCAATAAGGGATTCTCTTCATCCTTATGCCCAAATAAAAACCCTATGTTTTACTTGATTTATGAAATTGTGAAATTAGGATTCTTACCCAAATTGGAGAAAAGTTATGGGTCTTCTTCTAAAGCATCAATTCATGGTTTCTTATTACTTATCTATGATTTATTTAAGGTTTCTTCATTGATTTCAAAGGCCCGTGTGTTAAAGATGATTTCTAGCATGATTCCATTGAACTGCATGTTTTCAAGTGAAAATTGGCATATTTAGATAACATGACCTTATGTATTTATGAAATTGCATGTCTAATTTTTCAAGTATGAATTTAGAAAGAAAAGTATATTTTGGAATTATGGCTATACTACGTTTTAAGACTTATGATATGTGAATTGCATGACATTAGATATGTCCTTATGCTTTTCAACCAGATTTGGCATTAGATATGGCACTAGTATATTATGAGCTATAAGTATGTTTTAGGAGTAGTATTTAGTACCGAGCAATGAGGGTTCTAGATAACCCAAGTCTAAAACTACGTTGTCAGCGTAGGTGAATAGGGTCCTCATTAGTTGAGAGTGTCTCCTCATGAAGAAGGTCCTCGTTAGTAGAGAGTGCCCCTCTTATGAAAGTGGTTCCACGCTATGATATGTATGGTACTCCGTTCCTTGGAAGGTTCGGGGTAGCTTTGCCAACTAGGGTTATATAGTTAGATTCCATATAGCTCACATGGTGTATTATCGGTTATAAGAAACTCACGTATGAATATTTTCAATTTCTCTAAGTCTTATGATATCTTATTTTGAGGTTTGACTTCTAACTCGTGCTTTACCTTTAAATTTTGGTATTTTCTTATGACTTCTCTATGTAAGCATGAACTCAGTTTTTAAGTATGTTTTTATCATGATCTTGCATATCTCACATACTCAGTACATTCTATAGTACTGACGCATATCTTGTGCTGTTTCCTCTTGATGATGCAGATTCAGGTCCCTCTCTCAAGCTCATGGCTAGACGACGTCGGATATCCAGATAGTTGTTGGTCCTCATTCTTCGAGGACTAGTATCAGTCTAGCTATTTTGTTCATCTTGCTTCAGCTTTCTGAGTTAGTTGGGGTATTGTCCCATCAACTCTTTATGATAGTTAGAGGCTTTCAGACATAGATAGTATCCGGGTCTCTCTTTCGGATTATGTTTTATTTTGACTTTATCATTTATGGATTGACTTGTCTGGCTTTCTATTTATGTTTCCGCTATGTTTTTTTATGAATATCTGAGAATACTATGATCAAGGGTTAACTTGGGGAACTTGCGGTCCCAGGTCCCGTGTTACGTCTAGGGGGTAGCCTCGGGGCGTGACAATCTCTATCTCTTAACTTGATCTCTCTCTTTCTCTTCTCGCTTGCTCTCTCTGTTTCTCTTCTCGCTTGCTCCTCTTTTTCTCTTCTGCTCACAATTCGATCTGAAGCTCTTTGCAAAATATGAATTCTCTTCTCGTTTCAAGCAGTGGATATGAATTCCATGGCTGCAAGCGGTGGATCTGAATTCTATGGCTACAAGCGGTGGATTGATCTCTCTTTCTCTCTAGTTTTTTTGATAAATGTATCCTTTTATTAGGTTAAACTATTTGTGTTGTATGTCTTTGATAAATTCCTGAAAAAAAATAGTTTTTATCAAATATTTAGATTTCACTTTTTCAAAACTTGAGTTTGATTTGATTAGCATAATATAGCTTTGGTGAAAACATAGCTGAAAAAAATCTGAATATATTGATCAGATTTCATTTTCTTCCATGTTTAGCTCGAGAAGACGATGCAAAATTCTCTATCTCAAGATCAGTACTCCAGGCGAGGTAAGAACATAAAAGTCGCTTGCTATTGATGCTTTCTCCTCTTCATATGTCTTCTATTGAATCAAGTGAATATTTGTACCTCCCGATACCGATTCTATGTGAATTGAAAACCCTTGTATCAATCATCTTTTTGTTGTTCCTTGCTTGATGAATGTTGTAGCTTTCTGCAAAAGTTTTTTTTTCCTCTGTTGTATTATAGACTTTGTTTCTTTTTAGAATGTTAAAATATGTGTAGAGTGATCCTGAATGTTTCCTTCTCTTCTTTACACTTTGTATTTTATCAACATGACTGACTTGAATGCTATACTTAACTTGTGATCTAAACCAAGCCATAGACATTTTTGAGGCGATAAATAATCTCATTTAGGGTAAAATAATAAATCTAAAGTTAAATTATAAATATAAAAAGGTGTTATTCTGGTTGAACAAACTAAAAAAGAATGTGTGCTGCATAAATTGGGACAGAGGGAGTATAAGTTACATAAAATATACTGCAACCATTTAAAAGTTGGCATTTAAATATCTGAAAAAGAAGATGAGAAAACCATGGTGATAGTAATATCTTAGACTCCCAAGTAAAAGGAATGGAGAGAGGACAAGTACTCTTTAGATACCGAAGGAGCAAGACTTGGCCGAAAAGAGAGCTACATGTTCGTTTATGCCTGCCGAGCCGATTAGCTCTGCCGACAGTAAATCCAAATATGATGTTTGACGAGATGGTCGAAAAAATGATGTAGTCACACTGTCTAACAAATCAAGAAATAGGAAAATATGCAATGGAGAAGAAAGGACTGCGTACAATTGCTATTAACTATTTCCTTGGCATTATTATATTTTTGCTTAAATTTATCTGATTTCCGCCAGTTAACCATGCATATAGACTGTGATACCGACGGGTCCGGAATAATGATCATTCCTGTGAAGTATGAATTTTAGGTAGATGTGTGCCTTTTTTAATATCGAGCAGTAGTTTACGATCTTTGTTGGCATAGAGTGCTTCATAAAGCTTGATAGCTTGTCTATATCGCCAAAAACTTTTAGCGAGTCTTGAAATCTATACTCAACAGAGGGAAACAACCTGTATACTCTTTTTTTACCTGAAAAACTTTACTAGTAATGAGAATATGAGTGATTTTCCTAATTGTGTCTATTTCCCTGCTTGATTCACAACTATATTGCTCGGACTCTTCACAAATATCGACATGTGCATGTTGGATCCTCCAAAAATAGTGCATTCTTAGAAGATCCGACATGGGTGAGGCAATATTTTGGAGAGTCCAAGCAACATAAATTCACATAGGTTATCATTAATAGAGAGAAACAAATATATAATGGACAGGCCATTCTTGCTGAATATTGGTCCTGCACTTTGCTGATATGAAATTATTGGTCGTTCTTGGTGGAAACTCCTCTGGAATCCTGCAGGAGATATCTGAGGCCAAAGATAGATGAACACGCTTATATGTTGTGTTTATGGTGGCGATGGATTGGGTTTATTGTCTTTGAGCCAAATCATACTCTCTGTGTTCTCCCAAATTGTTGGTCATAATTTTATTTAGACTCTCTAAATTTTTGACATCTGGTTTTTGATTTTTCTTATTCTCTCTTGACCCAATTATCTGAAGTTTCCTCGGCCTTTTGATGGGTGCACCTAAGCAGAAGTGGACTTCAGAAGAAGAAGTTGCTCTTAAAGTTGAGATACTTAAGCACGGGCCTGGTAAATGGCATGCGATTCTCAAGGATCCAGAATTTAGTGGAGTATTGTGTGTGTGTTCAAATGTAGATCTCAAGGTAGATGTTCCTGCTATCATTTTTTCATTAGATAATTATATTTAGTGCAGAGGAAATTTGAATGTTATTTGAACCAGATGAGAGCTGCGTGGTGTAGTCGTTATTTTTAGTTTTTTTATCTATGCCTGTCTATTCATCTTTGTTGATGTTCTTCAGGACAAGTGGAAGAACATGACTGTGATGACAAACGGTTGGGATTTTCGAGAGCAAGAAAGGTTACGTTGACTATCAGAAGGATGAAATAGGCCCATAAACAGGATGGGAGTCTTGTGACTGATACGATTGCTGCTGAAAGTGATGAGAAAGCTGCTGAAGTGAGGCCAGCCACAACTTCCAGTGGTTCTCCAGAGATACATGGTTCAAAAAGATCTATGATAAGGTTAAGCACTGCTTATTGCTTGTTGCAGCATTGCTCTTTGTGATAGTCGCTGAGTTTTTTTTGTGCTTATGGATATATTTTCTTGCTGGTTATTGCATGTCCTGATACTTCTATATGTACTAGTTTTTGGTACTCTGAAGGGGGTAGAAGTTGATCATGGGATCTCTATTTAGATCTTCACCAGAAAGTTTATTGAATTTTCTCTTCTTTACTCTGTACGAAATAATATTACCTGTCTTGATGGAATCATATATTATTCTTATTTTCTTACTTCGGAATGATGATTGTCTCTCATAGTTGTTGCATTGATAATGTTATAGGTTGGATAATCTTATAACGAAGGCTATAAGCAGCTTGTAGGAGCCAGGTGGTTACAACAAGACTACAATAGCTGAATACATAGAGGTAGTTGTCTTCTTATTTTAAAACATTAGCTGAATACTCACATCCCCCCCCCCCAGAACATTATCTGATTGTTTTGTGGTTAAATACAAGAAATTTCTAAAGTGGGTTAGTGTTTGTTCTTGTTCTTGATATTTGTTGGCAGGAAATGAATACTGTGAAAGATTGGCATATTATGGGATGAGCATATATCTTGTTCTGTATTTCAAGAATAGGCTCAACCAATGTAGCGCTACAGCTTCAAAGAATGTCTCAAATTGGTCTACAACATGCTACATTCCACCCCTAATTGGGGCATTACTTGTACTATCTAGGAAGATACTGGACAATTACTTTTTTCTCAATCATCATGTTAGACTCAAAATAAGATTAGCTTTTGAAATCACATGGTGTAATTTTTTTCGGATGAAAATCGTTTACACCCCCTAACTTTGCTTTAAAAATCAAATACTCCCTTCAACTTTAAACAATAATCGTTCTCCCCCCTTTATCTTATGCAATGTCTATTTTACCCTTAACATTTTTAATTTTTTATTTATGTAATATCTTTTTATATTATATATATATATATTCTTAACCTAGGTATTTACTATTTTTAGTTAAATTCATTAACATTATTAATAAAATAATCCTTTTACAAACTAATCACAAAATCTAATGCTATTTTTTATGATTGATATTTTTATATTATATGCATTAAGTGGGCGTTTGGTCATGAAAATAAAAAAAATTACTTTATTTAAAAAAATTATAGTTGGAGTTATGTTTGGCCATACCTTTTTTGAAAGACTTTTTAGAATTCAAAGTGTTAAATACAACTAAAAAGTGAAAACAAGTATTTAGGTGTTTTCACTTTTTCAAATACAACTTCAAGTTGTATTTGAAAATTTTATGGCCAAACAATATTTTTTTTGAATAATTTAAAGTGAAATAATTTTTTGAAAAATAGTGAAAAATTCTTATGACCAAACGGGCATATGTAATTATGTATATAGATGCATGTTTTTTTAGTTCTCTCTCTGTTATTCTCTAATGTCTATATAGATAAATGAGTTTTGGTTGTCAATAATAAAATATTTTCTAAATTATAATTTAAAATTTATAAACAACAATCATTTAATTTTATAATTACCTGTTAATTTTACTTGTATAATTAGATATTAGAGTTTTGATTATTATTAATATTTTTTTATTTTGCTCATTTATTTTATTATGAAATGTCATTAACTTACATACTCAATTAGTATTTTTTAATTTTCTTTTTTTATCTAAGAAATAATATATATATATATATATATATATATATATACAACATATGTTATATAGATTTTAAAAAATAAGAATTGTGATTACAAAAAAAAAACTAAAAAGATATAAACCTTGATAATACAAGGGCAAAATAGGCATTTAAAAAATCAATTAGGATAATGGGGGGAGAATGATTATTGTTCAAAGTTGAGGGAGGTGTTTGATTTTTAAAGTAAAGTTCGGGGGTGTAAACGATTTTCACCCAATTTTTTTCTTTATGTTGTTGACATTAAGACAATGAATTAATAGTTATTTTTTATTTATTGTGATTTTAACGAAGCACGACATTTTTCGATATTAGCATTTGTCAATTTGTGGACAGTTTTATTGCTAATAAAGTGTCATTAATGGCAATGTAAGATTCAAATTCTAGGTAGTTTTAGAGGCAATTATTATTGTCGCTGAATAAATGCCACTAAATTTGGAACCTTTTAGCGGCAATAGTTGATATCTTTACCGGCACTCTTTATAATTGCCGCTAAACCCTTCAGCGATATTGGATCCAATGGCAATTAACTAAATGTCGGTAAAAACCGCTAAAAGTCTTTATTATTGTAGTGACCTTGCACTATGTCATCCATCCAATATACAAGTTTATTCTTTGGCTTGCATTTGTGGAAAAGGTTGGCTACTGTAGTTTGAATTCAAGCCCCTGCTTATTGTGTGTTCTTCTCTAACACTTCTAAAACTTTACACTATTTACTCTTTGAGTGTTTTGTCACAAATGCTTTATATCAGAGACTGATCAAGTGGCTTGGGGTGTAGAAAATAATAGGCATTTTGGAGGAGAAAATTTAGTGGATCACAATATGTGCCAAGAAGAAATCAAGCAGGGGCGTCATTATCTGTTGTGTGTTTGTAATGATGGTTGGCTTTATTTGGAAGGAGATAATTTGATCAGGTTTCAAAAGGGCAGGTTTGACGCAGCAAAACATTGCAAGGAAATAGTTATACATGTTCACATACGAGGCCAAAAAATGACTAACAAGCAACCTATCTTATCTCAACTTGATGTCTGGACAGGAGATTAGTAACTGATTCAAAAGTATTACCTGCAATTATGTGAAAATAAGTCCCAAGTAATTCTGTTTTAGTGTTGTTTTTCTTCAGAATGTAAGTCCTTGAACATAGTGATAGTGTGTAGGCTCCTTGTACGTATGAGTATAGTTTTTTTCCTCTTGAGAAATAGGTGGTCAGCCCTGCTTGGCTAGATAATTATTCATTTTGGTAATAAAATTATTTTTTTATCAAAAGAATTCAAATACCCATGACTGAAATTTTAACTGATTTTAATATGCATTTCAGTTATGTATGACTGAAGCGGGCAGACATGCATGAAAAAAATTTAAAGGATGCTAAATGAGTTTGTTAGATTTGTTATTTTGACAAACTGATTATTGAGTTTTGTTCTATACGATATATGAAACTTATGTTTTAAATTTAAGTTTATTCGGAGAAAATTTGAGTGTTGAATTATTGAAATTCGAAGAATAAAAAAAAGTTTGGCGAAAAAATTCCAAAATACATGACTGAGATTTAAGTCAATTTTTACATGTACTTTAATCATGTATGACTAAAATTAGACAAAAATTATTAACTCCAGTCGCGTACGTCAGAATTATTCTCAAAGTTGGTATAAATAGACAAAAGTTAAATGGCGATTCTCAAAACAGGTATTTGTGCAATTCACCCTTTCATCTCGAACATTTTTACCCAAATATTTTTTATTTTGTAGAGTCAAATTGAAATAGCTTACTGAAATATTTCATCTTTTAGTATTTCAATGAAAAGGTTCGAGCAAGGTCTCATCTGTTTACACTTAATAGAGGTTTGAATTTAATACCTTAGGTCATTAAGTGTATTTATTTACATTAAGATTTAAACACTAATTTGATCTGAATAGTACTTAATCATTAACATCTTGAAGAAAGTCTTAAATCACTAAGAGATGTTTGCATGGATAATTTTGGCCATCACTATGTCGACAACTACCAACTACCATCACTAACCGTCTCTATCATCACAACCACCACCACCATAGTCGCCAACCATTAGCTACTACTATCAATCACCTCTATTATCATAATCACCACTGACAACCACTATTGTTTCCAACCATTATTGTCAAGTTGCTACCATATCTACCACCTCTGTCATTATAATTGTATTCACTGTCACCGTTATCACTATCAATTATTACCATTATTATGGCCAATCCCTATTACCAACTACCTGCATTATTACAACTAGCACCACTGACTATCACCAATACCATCATGGATCATCATATAATTATCCCACCCTTTTTCTTTAGCGGTTTCAAATTCCTTATCTTTCTCATTCACTCTATTCTTTTAAAAATGAATTTTATTTCTAAGCGTAAATACAATTCCACAATCACCACCATTACTATCACTACCAAACGCCATCACTATTACTACCAACCCCCACCATTGCCCCAGTCACTACAACACCAATCATCTTCACCATCACAATTATCATCACCAAATTACTACCAACCATCACTACCAACATCACCACTACAAACCATCTCCACAATCACTAGCAATATTTTATTTTTTATCAAATAATAAAATTATTTTATTAAATTTATGGATTTTTAATATTTAATTATGTTTTTATGTTTTAAAATAAAAAAATTACTCATCATTAAATATTAAAAAATAAATTATTTTAGTTATTCAATGTTCAAATTTAAAGATAACATTTTAATTATTTAAATATACAAATCAAATGTCTATTTTTATGCAAATAAACTAGCAAACAAATGAGGCCAAAGAGAGTGACTCGGATACAGAGGATTCATAAATTTACTCTGGCTAGTCTTGGATTAGGCAGCAGATTGATTAATTACACCGTAGGTAAAACTTTGAATTTGAAATCTTCAAATTTGTAATGCGGGTTGTTGATATCATTATTTTTATTTTGACTTATATATTTGCACCTGAATCTCAATAACATATGTGGTTGACTTTTGGACAATGGAAGTTGCCATTTTAGATTTACATTATTTTTTTGGTTGCTATTTTTCCCTTCTTTTAATTTATATGTTTTATTTTGTTTTTATTTTATTTTGAGAGAAGTGGTGAAAACACTCTTAAACTTAAATTTAGTATGAATTATTACTTTAATTCCTGATTTATATTTAATATTAAAAATACTCCTACACTTGACTAAATGCATTTAAAAATACTCCCAAACTACCACGTGACATAGCAAGTGATTTCAAACTCTTGTGAGCATGTGAGATACTTAAGAAAATGACACATAAACAGCAAATGGTAAGAAAAATTAATTTTTACTTTTCCTTTTAATTTTAAACCCACTCCAACAACCCTCTTCTTCCTATAAAAGTTTTCCTCCATTAAAACACACTTCAAGTTTGAACTCAAACATTTTTCTTGACCATTTTGTTTAATGGCCAAGATTTTCATGACACCATTAGAGTACTCTGTTTTAGAATTCAAAACATTGAACGAAAATTTATTAGTTTATATAATAGATTTATATAATGTATTTTTTTAATAATTATGAATTCATTTGAAGATTTAAATGCGATAAGTGACTGAGTATCGATCATTGCGAGGGCAATTGAATTAATTTTTCATATATTCAGCCATTAGAAGAAGACAAATGAGCAGTAAAAGTAATTGAAAGTGTGAAATTTATTGAATTGTAAGGATGATTTGAGAAAAGGAAAATTGGTGTAGTCGTCAATAACATTGATGGAGATCGACGCCGATGAAGACGAGCAATTGTGTGAAATTGCAGGGAAAAATTAGGAGAAATGTGATGAGAAAGATGAAAGGGAGAGTTTATAGATTTTGAGAGAATTTGTGAGATTATTTCACTAGGCAAGGTTATTTTGTGAAATTATTTTTTTAATGCCTTTTTTGTGGTTTTAAATATCTACTTGGATGACACATAAATACCACATCAGCAAATAAGTTCACTTGGACCGCAAGTGAATACACTTAGTTAGGTGCGGTAATTCAGGGGTATTTTTAAAATGCATTTAGCCAAGTGTAGGAGTATTTTTAATACTAAGTATAGATGGGGGCCTAAAGTAATAATTCATGCCAAGTTTGAGAGTGTTTTCATCACTTCTCTTTTTTATTTTTTATAAAAATTACTATTTAATACTCTCTACGTTTCAAAATAAATGAATTTTTAGGGTGTGACACACCCTTTAAAAAAGTTAGTTACTATTAATTAAAGATTGATTTTTTCAATATCCTTTTTTTGGTAAGTGAACGATTTCATTTAACAAAAGTGAGCCATTAGAAAGCAAAGCAGGGCTGATCCACTGCCTATCTCAAACAGCAACATGCTGTTATATACAAATAATTTCCATTCTAACTATAGCAACATAAATATAACCAAAATATAATAATAGAGAAACCTGATACAAGCTAACTACGGGTTCGAGTTTAGCCTAAGTAGAGAGCATTCTTCCACTTCACGAGCCTGCTCCCCCTGACATAAACAAGAATAGTCATTTCTATTCTTAATCGCTCAATATTATATCTTCCATTCTTGAATTTCAGGTTGTTGTGCTTTCTCCAGATGATTTAGATAGTCATAGCAAAACAGCAAGGGTCATTCGGTGTGAGGGATGAAAATAAATAATCTTGGGATAAAAAAACAGTCCAGGGATAAAATTTTAGTGTTTTGTTTGGTTATCAAATTTGGGATAACTTATCCCACCATTTTTACCATAGTGATGAGATAAGTTATCTCATATACATGGTGGGATAGCTTATCCCAAAATAGTTAATCCTGAGATAATTAATCGTGAGATAACTTGTTCCCGACCAAACGACCCCTAAGAGCTATAGAACAAATGCCCTGCCTCTTCTTCGCCATCGGACAAACCCAGTGCATTTCATCATTTCCGTTGCTAACATTGCGGGGAAGCCCCAGTCATTTATTTTGAACATAAAAAAATGTTAGAAATTCATTTATTTTGAATCGAAGAGAATATTTAGTAACTTTCCAATTTTAATGTTTTAAATGATATTGTAATCATTCAAATTCATTGGATGTAAATTTATAACATGATTCGAATTATATTAAATTCGAGATATATTCGTTCATATAAATATTGTGGATTAATATAATTAAATTTTTTTGTCTAATAAATATGGATTTAATTCAAGTCCAAATTTTTAGGCTAGTCCATTGATTTGGGCAACAAATTATGAGTTCACTTTGTTAAGTTCAAGATGTCATTTTATCCTATAAGCCCAATTTGGTGTTACATATCAAACGACCTGGCATGCTAAGTCAAATGAAAGAGCCACATATCAAAATAACATAGTATGCCTAGTCAAATCAAAGGCCAAAGAAAATGTGTCACATGTACAAGTGACATATTCTGACCAATCAAATATCACCATGACAACTTAAATACGATTGGTTGAAAGGAGTTTGTCCTCACCACAACTCTTTCATTCTACCACTATAAATAAGGGTCTTTCATAATTCAGAAAAGACATCAAAATTCTAACGAGAAGCCAGAGAGAGCTTGTGGATCAAACACCACGAATTTCTCTACAAGCTATAAGGATTCTAGCACTCAAGCATTTCTCTACGAGTTTCAGTTATCAAGACGAAGATTCAAGAACTAGCTCAAAGGTCCTTGGATTCAAATACAAATCAAGACCACCAAATTCAAGATCAAGCCCCTTGAATTCAAGTACAAGTCAAGATATATAAATTTCATCAAGATCAAGCTCAAAAATCATTGAATTTATATTCGAAATGAAAAATCAGGGGATTCATAGAGATTATAATACTCACTATTTAAAATCAAATATTATAGTTATTGTGATATTTTCATGTTTTGATTATTATTTTCTCGACACAAATTTTATATTCTACAGGCATATCCAATACTATATGATTCAAAATCTCCCTTACTATTTTAATTTTTCATCGTCAACTTATTCTTCATAACCTACTATTCTATTTGTGGAAATAAATTATGAAAAAAAGTCTAGTTACTAAACCTTACATCCTGTCATGACTTTCAGATACAAAGAAGTTAAGACTAATTTGTAACTTATATTGAAGACGGAGAGATTTTTTACTTATTGCATATGTTGACTAATATATCTCACTTATGGATAATTTCTTCAATTCCACGTTACTGTCTAAAGATAAAATCATTTTGGAAAAAATAGGAGCCGGGGTGGGAAGAAAAAAAGAATAATACAAATGTACTCCCTTTAATTGGTTAAGTTGTTCTTACTTTCAACTAGTAGGTAAGAATTTGAATAGTTTAATTCAGCCTTGAGGGATAAATAACTTTACCAGTAGTAGTTTAATTCAGACATGGAAGGCTGTTGATAAATAGATGATATTTATATTGTTATTGAATTGAAAAGCTAAAATGTTCACTGACCATGGCTGGATGTGACAACCTGCAACCATCAATAGCATCTCATTAATTGTGCAATTGCATTTTCAACATGCATGTGCCTACATGATTTTCAACTAATAAGTATTAAGTCAATGATTATCCATTTTAACAAGATAATAAATGCTACAATATTTGGCCACAAGGTAATTAGAAAAAGAACATCAGTACCACATATTAGGGGTGTATAAAGAAAATCGACAAATCATACATTAAATTGATAATTCAAGTTAAATTGAAAAATAAATCTGATTAATGATTTGGTTTGATATTAAAAAAAATTAGCCATAATTAATTTAGTTTGGTTTTAACTAAATAAATCAAATCGAACCAATATTACATATATAAAATCTTTTATTTTTTTTTGGTAATATAATTTATAAATATTTCTTAAACTTTTTTGATAGTTTTTGTTTTTTAATATGTTATTTCAAGTTTGGACTTAAGATTTGAATGATCCAGTAAGTTTTATGACCCATAAATTTTAGTAACTCAAATCTAAGCCAAATCAATATTAATGCTAACAAAAGAAATTCAATTCCATGTTTAAATACTCACTCTGTTTCAATTTATTTGTCCTACTTATCTTTTTAGTCCGTTTAAAAAAGAATTTTTTTTTTTGACAACTCTTTAATTTCAACTTTTCATATGATATGTTTAATTAAGACCACAAGATTAAAAGACATTTATCATATCTTTAACTTGATATCACAAAATTCAAGTCTTCTTTATTTTTTTAAACTTTCGTGGCAAGTTAAAATCTTTAAAAAAAAAGTAAAAAGTAAAAAGTAAAATTTATTGACAAATTTAAGAAACGCTAATGTATTCTAGCCAAAGAATATGAAGGCATATATCTCATAGTAGAAGGAAACTGGCGCCAACCATTACATTACACCCAAGAGAGTACAAATTAAACAACTATATATTAAAAATTTCCCTAGCTTCTTAATTACTAGTAGTACGTAGTACTACTTTTCACAGTTTCCCCAGTGGCCCAAAACATATATATGCAGCTTAACATGTTTGAAAAAACTATTTTGGTGCTTTGACCCTTATCAATTCCTACCAAACTGCCTTAACTCCACCAGCTGCACTTGTCAATTCATTACTCACACTTGGTACTACATATTTAATGTACAGAGACATATATATATACACAAGTTGTGGTGTTGAGACACGACCACTTCCAAAAATTAGATAAGAGTGTTGTATCCCATTTAAATGAACGCATATCTTACACGTATAATATTCTGAACCTAACACACACCAATTTCAGTTCCAAAACAAATTTGATCAACTGATTGACTCTGAATTCTACCTTAGATACTAATCTAGTATACAAATCTGCATGTGCATTACTAAACAGTCCAAATTTTAGGTGGTACCATACCATCACGCATGTTCTCCTTAATATTCCAACTACTATGGAGCTTTTAAATATTCAAACACATTTGCATAATCAAAAAAACATGACTAGCAAGCTCACTCATCCTGACCAAATATTGGACCACAAGTCAAACAAGTACCACCAACATTTCTAAATCCTATGCACGAAGATTTTCCTCCTTTTTGTGTGGGGCAATTTATAATAAGGTGGCCAAGTTATATTAATTAAATAGAAATCATTTAGTCTTCATAAATTCAATGATTAAATATATATGAGTCAAGACATGTGGATGGCTTATCTGTTTGCTCAAACGCCAAAATTTCTCGAAAATCTGTTACACAGTAATTGCGGGTCCAAGATGGATGGCATCTTTTCAAAGGATAATTTAAACAAGCCAAAATAACTCATAATTATACTTACAGAAAATTTTAGTGGATGATTCCCTTTGGAAAAATTATCAGTTTTCCCACCTTTTTGCAACACTGTGATGCTACTTTAAGGCATAATGGACGTTGATTACGTCGGCTTAGGTAGCATTTTTAGTTTTCCACCAAATTTTGTCTCTCTTTTTTTCTTTTAAATCTTTGACCAAGAATTCCTCCATTAACATAAAAGTCACAGCTTCCAAATGACATGCAACCCACCTTGCATTATAGTGCGTTATGTGGAAAAGAAAAAAAGGCATCCACTAAAATAAGGTTATTTGGATTAATAACTTGCCACATGCACATATACACACAATATTTTTCTAAATTAATATCCGTCTAATCTTGAACGCCCTTCATGTGTTGCTTAACATGTTTATTTTATCTTAGGAATACGTATGGTTACAAGGCCCATGAATGTAAGTAGACTGAAGCTAATTCACATAACTAATTATATGGTAAATTATCGAAAGAGCTTAACATCCTTACTATATTTATTAATTCTCTCACTACTTTATTTTAATTACTTAATATACCATAATAACTTCAGATACGCGGATACATGTTGTAACCGCACAGATACATGTTGTAACCCTCATATACATGCGGATACATGTTGTAACCTCTTAAATAAATGTGAATACATGTTGTAATCACTCAGACACATGCGGATACATGCGATTTAACCCAGATACATGCGGATACATGTGATGTATACGATGTATCCAAGACTAAATCATGTATCCAAATGCTTTTTAAGTGGTAGAAAGTGTAATTCACTAAACTAGTGATCAGGTGAGTAATTAACTCCTATACTAATGGGTTTTAGAAGTATTTATTATCTGGGAAAAGGAAACAAAATCTTCTAAAAAATTTCTCGAATTTATTGTTACACCCTTGAATTTTTTCAACACGGAATATATTTTCATTGGAAAGTCACACTCAAATCTGTGTTAAGTGGTTATATGCATGCACCATCACGTGTATATTCCCCCCGGTGGAGAGACGAGGTGGATGTGCGAATGAAGTGGGTTTTCACCCTTCATTCATTTTTTTTCTCCCTTGATTGAGTGTGGTTGTAGGTGATATTGATACTTCTAGATGCTGAGTTTTTGGTTAAATTATGGAAGAAAACGTCAGAGAATTGTGCCAATATGGTGGTGTTCTAACCGGAAAAATTGGAGAAAATCTCAAGGAATTTTCGGACCTCAATTCAATTATTTTCACCTTACCTTCTCCTCTCACTCCTACCTATTCTCCCTGAAATCCCACTTCAATAATTCTTTTATAGTCCCAACTCAAGTCCAAAACTAGAACTTTTGATTATCAGAACCAAGATAAAAGAAATAGGCAAAATATAGTGAAGCAACAGCTAAAAGAATGTCACCTCTTGGATGGAATCAATTATAAATTAAAGGTTTTAATGTCCTGAAATTCTAGTGATTGATAATAAGTAGGTGGAGGCACGATGATGAAAAATAAAAAATAAAAATAAAAAGACAAAGAAAAGAGATATGAAAAAAATATATATACATAATAAATGATAGGGAAAAAGCATAAGTACCCCTTGAACTAGGACCGAAATCCCAAGGACACACTCTATCTTTATGGGGGTTCTATTACCTCTTTGAACGTGTAATAAATACACTCTTAGGTGGTGATGTGGCACAGCGAGTGTGCTCACTCTCTTGCAAGCAAGTGAGACGCGAACAATATGAAAAAAAATTGACCAATATTTGACACTTGTCTTTTTTTTAATTGGACATTTTACAATTCATTAATACACATAATTATTAACATTGAAAATTATATATTTATAATTATTTTCCTTTCTTTCTTTGTGAAATATTTATTTTATTCCTCACTTTTAACCTCTCTTTTTTCTCTTTCATTAATTTCTTATTTTTCACTTTAAATTAATTTGAAAAGGCTACGTGTATTTTTTTTAAAAGAATAATTAAAAATAAATAAATTAAAGTGTCCTTTACTTTTAAAGTTTGAATTTTTTTTATTTGATTTCCTTCACTTTTTTTGGTATCCATTCAAAATTAACTTATTTTAAATACAAGGCATTATAATTAAATTTGAAATCAAATCTAATGATAAGGCAAAGAAAATATAAAGAATAAATAAAAGCAATAGAAAAAACAAAAAAAACATTGAAAGAAGGTAAAAAAAAAATAAGAAAAGAAAAAATAAAAAATAAAAAATATTTCTGTATTTGAGAAAATTTTAAATACAAGGCAAACAAATAAAAAAAATTATGTTTATTAACTTATTTTAAATACAAGGCAAAAAAAATAAGAAGAAAATATTAAAGAATCAAAAAAATACATTTATACACATGGCGGTGTGTGTATATCACCACATCTTATAGAATAGAGTCGCGGCGCCACGTCAACACGTAAGGTGCAAATAAATACAGAAAAAAATTAATTTAAGGGGGTAATAAGACCCTCGCAAAGATAGAGTGTATCGTTGAGATTTCGATCATAGTTCAAGGGGGTACTTATGCATTTTCTCTAAATGATATGAAATAAAATATGATTTTTTTTCGTTTTCACTATCTCTTTGAGAAAGTTGTATAGTGGTATGAATTCACGTAAAAAAACTGATAAAGACATACGATCTCTTTATCACATTAGCTCTTATTAGGAGGTAAATAATTCTACTTGAGATAATTCAGAGGATAATAGAATCTCACAAAAGAATAAAGAGTATAACTGAAAATCCAAAAAAGTGCAGGGACTGTGGTTGTTTGTGCCTTTTGCCCTTTATTATTCCTCATAAGCTTTATATTGTGTAAAAAAATTCAAGCTTAGGTAACAATGAGAGTTGTATACTCTCCCTTAGCTTGTTGATGAAAGAACTCGAGATTTAATAGCGTACCCTCCAATATGCATAACCTTGTTCTAGTTTTACACATGAATTGAGTTCTTTTTCTTTTTAGAAATTTATAGGAGTCAAACAAGCTAACGGGACTGCTAGTCGAAAATGACTAGCTAGGCTCGACAAGCTGAAGAAGAGATTGAGAGTAGAACCAAGTTATGAAAAGTTTTCATTGAAATCAGATATATAAAAAACTTTCTACATACGTATGAAGAGTATCCTAATTAACAATACATCACATTTTGATGGTTTTCGTGTCACAAGCTGTGAAAGAGCGCAGCGAGCCAGAATTAGGATATTTGGAATGCCGCCACAGAAAACGAAAGACTGTGGCGTATATTAATTTGGATAACTTCAACATGTTGGCGATCGAATTACGACACAGTTGTAGAGCTTGAGCATAGTGTATTCATGTCAAGTTTCAAACATTTTGCAAGAAGTCAATTACATGAAAGTGAAAAAAAATTGCTTCACGAATACTTCAACTTTTGTCTTAAAAGGTCCGACAAGTCATGCACCTCAACCAGCCTTGAAGAAGGAGGCATTTGTAGACATTTTTCATTGGATACATCCGTATTGAATTTTGGATTAAATCTTAAATCTCTAATATGTTGACCAAGTCAAATTTTAGTTAATAAAAGTTAAATTAACGTTTCAATTAAATTATGACTTAAATGAAGTCAAATTACATTCAGCTCAGTTTGTTAAGTTGACAAGACAAGTCCAACCCATGCTCTTTAAACTAAGCCCAAGGTCCGCTAAAATTACTTTGGGGAACAAAATACCCTCAAACCCTAACTTACTCCTATATAAAGGGGTCTTCATAAGGCCAAAAAGGAAGAAGAGAATACACATAGAGAAGATCTGTTCTTCAGTGGTGATCCGCAAGTCTTTCGCATACAAAGAAGTCTTCGCATCCATACGGGCTGGCCCAGCCCATCTGGGCTAGCCCTTGTGGGCTTTAGAATTTGACGGGCCAGGCCGGGCTGGCCGATTAAAATGATGGGCTCGACAAGCCCAACCCATCACTCTGTGGGCTACGGGCCTCGGCGGGCCAACTCATTTTTTTAAATAATATTATTTTTTAAATTTAAATTTAATTTTAAATTATTAATAACATAAATATTTACAAGACAGTATTACATAATGTTACTACTTGCAGATTAAGTTCAAGTTCACAAAAAAATAATCATAATAATCTGTGAAACTACATAACTTTTGACATGATATTGTTCGAATCTTACATATTTTATAAACATAATTAATATTTAAATATTTATGATAGTTTAAATAGACTTTGAGTTTGGACTCATCTTGTTCTTTTTAGTACTCTATTTTATTTTTATTTTTTAATTATTTTTATTTACCCCACGGGCTGGCCCAACCCATATTGCTAAAGCCCTACAGGCCAGGGGCTTATTCGGGCCGGGCTAAAAAGCCCTGTTCTTAAATGGGCTACAAAAATATTAGCCCAACCCTATCAAATTACAGGCTGGGCCGGGCCAGCCCAACGGGCCTAGCCCATATTGACGGCTCTACCCCCAGCCCCTTACCCCCCACCACCTCCATCCCACCCAAAACTCAATTTTTTAATTTTTATTTTTTAAAAAAGTAATATTTTTGGTACCCCACCCCACCCTCACCCCCAGCCCCCTACGCCCCACCACTTTCACCCACCCAAAATTCAATTTTTAAATTTTATTTTAAAAAAGAAATTAAAAAAAATAATATTTTTGGTACACCCCCATCCCCTACTCCCTAGCACCTCCACGCCACCCAAAACTCAATTTTTTAATTTTTTTTTTAAAAAAAGTAATATTTTTGGTACCCTCACTCATTCCCCCCCCCCCAGCCCCCCCCACCCCTCACCCCTCATCCCCCACCACCTCTACCCCTGCCAAAACTCAAATTTTTAATTTTTATTTTTAAAAAAAAAATTAAAAAAGTAATATTTTTGGTAACTCCCCCCACGCCACCCGCCCACACCCCCCAGTCCCCCCTCCCCCAACCTACCCCCTAGAAAATATTTTCTACTCTCTAATCAAAAATAAAAAAAATATTTTTAAAAAAAAAAAAAAAAAATAATATTTTTGGTACACCCCCTACCCTCCACCACCTTCACCCCACCCAAAATTTAATTTTTTAATTTTTATTTTTTTTTAAAAAGTACTCCCTCCGTTTCAAAAAGAATGACCTATTTTGACTTAATACGAAATTTAAAAAAATAAAGAAGACTTTTGAATCTTGTGGTCTTAAATTAAAGTTATGTCAAATTTATCAAAATTCTCTTTAATCTTGTGGTCTTAAATATGACATGTGGAAAGTTGAAATTAAAGTGTTGCCAAAAAAGGAAAGAGGTCATTCTTTTTTAAACGGACTAAAAAGAAAAGTAGGTCATTCTTTTTGAAACAGAGGGAGTAATATTTTTGGTATCTTCACCCAGCCCCCTTCCCCCCAGCCCATCCCCACCCTCCACTACCTCCACCCCTCCCAAAACTCAATTTTTTAATTTTATTTTTTTTTTAAAAAAAATAATATTTTTGGTAACTTCCCCCCCTCCCTCAACCTACACCTAAAAAATATTTTCTACTCTCTAATTAAAAAAAAAATTAAAAAATGTGTTCTCACTCATCAATCAAATAGTAGAAAATATTTTAAAAAGAAAAAATGGGTTGAAGTTGAGATATAATTGGGCTCAACTCAAGATTATTTTAAATGTGTTGAACTCAAATAGGTTGAAAGTTGACCCAATATCAAATTTTCATGAACTCAACCCATAAGATTCTGGGCGGATTGAGCGGGTTATGTGTTATTGGGTTCATGGTCTATGTGTTATTGGGTTCATTTTGACACCCCTAAAAAAGTCAAATGAGAATTTTCTTTAATTAGCATTGATGTTCAATAAAAGTTTGAAAAGACAGAGAAATTAATAATTGATGTATCAAACTTGAAATTATTGTGTTAATAAGATAAAGTGTAAGTTTCCATTAACCTCAAAAAGTTTTATCATGGGATGATGTTTGTCATAATCTAAAACCTATAATATTCTACCGGCATAAATTATCCAACGCTCTAAGAATTTCTTTGCCATATACTTCTCTTCAAGAAATTTAGTATTAAATAAAAATGAAATAATCAAAAAATTCAAGCAAATACTATGATTCACGGGATAGTATCGCATCATCATTTATGTAAAATCATCAGTAGCCATGTAAGGTATTTTTATGAATTCTTCAGAGTAACATAATTAGGAATTAATAGAAATGGTATTTTTTTAAGAGATTGTTTACAATCAATTAAATAATAAAGTATATTAGAGAGGGCAAATTAGTCGTATTATATATTTTTACATTAGTAATAAATATGCTAATAGAATTATTACAAATAAATCAAAATAAGTGAGGTAAGCGTAATATCGTAAATCACAAGGGAGATCAGTAAATAAAATCAAACCTGGAGGGAGGTCTGTGAAACGAAGTCAAACTTGGTGAGAGGTCTCTAAAATTATCTCAAATTTTAACGCTATAAATGGAGTTATTAACATAGAACAATTATAAACCTTTAAAAATCTATACACAACAAGCCGAGAAAAATGTGATATGTTTCCTAGTACGTATCGCATGCTAGTAAATCTTCATTGGCAAAGTTTGCAGGTTCAATAAAATCATACCTGAAATCATGAGCGAAGTTATAAAATTCGAATGAAATTCGATAGTCTTTGATTAAATCAATATTTATATTAAAAAATTTACTAAATATATATAAGTATTTAAATATGAATTCGTTAACTAAAATAAGTTATGAATTCAATAATAAATTAGAATTTCATAAATTCAAATCTTGACTTCGCATTATCTCTCAATACTAAGCACATAGTACATCATACCAAGATAGGACAATTGACATACGTTAGCTTATTTGTAGGTTAGTTTATATATTTATTTATTCGATCACTAATAATTGATTGATAACAAAATTAATTAGTCATTATTAGTGACGGAGTCAAAATTTTCATCAAGAGGGTTCAAACAAAACAAGTAAGCACGTTAATAATATTAATAAATAAGAGGATCGGATTAAATATGAGCGAACTATATAAAATTTAACTTTAGCTCAACTCAATTTCACAAACAACAAAAAGAAAAAAGATAACAAATCATATCACGGAGAGAAAGTAAGAATGGAGAATAAAGTCATATTCATATAAACCTGTAGCTGTATTGAAAGAAGTAGGGAGTTTTTCTGCAAGTTTTTTCAGTTCATTTTGAATTCTCTTCAGTTTCTATAACAAAATTATCAATATGTAAGCAATAAGAGTAGAATGCAGTTAAAGACCAAAAGTTTAGAAGAAGTAAGAAAGACCATAATATAAGCATAGATTTTCACATTCTACTATGATTAGTACAAGAAGTTCTTGGGCATTGATGCAATTCACTATCCAATAATATTCACACACAAACTAATCAAATCATCCAGAAAAATGCAAATTTTATCAAGAGGAACTAAATGGGAAACTAAACTGATCTCATAGAATATTTAAAAAGGCAATCTGATAAAGGTGGCACTACAAATCTACAATTACCACAACATTAATTCAGGACAAAGTTGTTTTAGAATTAAAAAAAATAACTTTAAACAAATTAAAGGAAATTAAGTTGATCTTTCAGAAGCAAAATCTCAGTCTTTTGGAGTACTCACAAGGAACACACTTCATATTTCCTATAAAAGAAGAGAAATCAAACTCATTTACATGTGATACTCATTGACCACTTAATGGTCATAACAGATTCAAAGAGAAAAGGAAAATCACACATGACAGATCATTATCACAGACAAATTCAGAGTCAGTTTTCGAAAAAATGCAAGACAACAACTATTTAATTGGTTAAATCAGACAACAACCCCAATGGAAGCCAAACTTGCTGTCAGCCTGCTAATACCAAAAAGCTTTGTTCTTTAACTTTGAATTTTTCTAATTATTATTCTTTCATGTATTTTCTTGAAATTACTTTAAGGATTGTGGCACTTTAATTTATTAGTACTGCTCTTGTTGCCCTCCCCACCAATTAGTCCACTGGCTTCAAGAACAGAAAAGAAATATATTTTTAGAATTAAGAAATAAAAGAAAAAAGGAAAAGCTTAACTAAATTTTAAAAAAAAATACGCGAAGAAGCCTATCAAAACATAGTTTTACTATTGAAAATGCAACTACATACATTATTACAATTGTACTCTACGAGGTTTCATATCTTGAAATGTCTTAATAATAGCATCATTAAAAATGTTATCAAATACATCTTTTTCTAAATAAGGCACCAAACAACCACAAAAAAGATCATCACTCATTTGACTTCGCAAGTCATTCTTGATAAACATCATTGCCGAAAAAGCTCTTTCAACGGATTTAGTGACAACTGGTAGAAGTAAAGCAAGTTTCACTAAGCGGAATACCAGAGGATAATTTGAATATTTCTTTGTTTGAACTAATCTTTTGAAGAGATCACAAAGCCCATTTAGATTGGAGAAGTTTTCATCATAATCACGAACATCAATAATGTAACTTGCAAATTGATTCTCAAGAGTACCCATACTATATTCATCAAAGTCATCTGGATATAATTCAGCCATTCTCATTATCTTTTTGATGTCAAAACTTGAAAATGAGTTAATTGAATTCAAACAAGCAATTCCATGTAGCAAATCAGTCGTCACCTCATCAAATCGATTATTGAGCTCTTGAAGTTGCCAATCAATAATATTGCAAAACACTTCAACACGATAATGATGTAAGACTGTATAGTCAGCAAGTCTTCGTCGAGATCTTAAAGAGCTAACATATGCCTCCTCAAAGGTAGGTATCAAAATTTCATGTTTGTTACAAAATATAGATACCTTATCAATAAGAGAATCCCATTCATCATCCCTTAAAACTTGCAACCTTCTCTTTGCTACTTCAACAAGTAGCATGGCGTTTGCAACTTCTTGTTCTTTTTTTTGTAAGCATTTATTAAGCTCATTGGTGATTGTCAAAATATCTCTCATCAAATGCAACATGAACGCAACCTCAAATGTTCTACAAGCTTCGAGATGTCCCATTGCCTTGGCTCTTTCATCCATATTTCATGCATCAAGAACAAGTGATTCAAGAACATCAAGAATAGAACCAAACATAAGAATAAAATTGCTAAAGGATTTATAATGAGATCCCCAACGAGTATCACAAGCTCTTGAAAGATCAAGTTGTTGATTCAATCCCCTATCAGTTGTAAGTTCACCCATATCTAATGCTTCTTGAATTTTTTATTTTTGAGAATCTCGAAGTTCATCCATACGCTTAAAAGAAGAGCCCAACACATTTAAAATATTTGAGACCAACACTACAAGTTTTCCTACTTCAATACACTTTTTAGAGACCCCAACAAGAGTTAGTTGAAGTTGATGAGCAAAACAATGGATGAAATGAGCCGATCTACTTTCTTGCCTAATCAATATTTTAAGTCCATTGATCTCACCTTGCATGTTTCTTGCCCCATCGTAACATTGTTCACGAACATGTGATAGACTCAAGGAATGTTGAGCAAGTAAATTAACAATTGCACTCTTTAGAGATAAAGCACTAGTATCTTGAACATGAACAATGTCAATAAGCCGCTCCATCACAAATCTCATTCTATCAATATATCGCAACACAATAGCCATTTTCTCTTTTCGTGACATATCAAAAGATTCATCAACTAGTAAGGTAAAGTAGTCACCATTTAATGCCTCAAGAATAGCCTTAGCTGTCTCTATCTTACAAGCAGTCACAATATCTTTCTGAATCATTAGAGAAATCATTTGATCATTTTGAGGAGCATGTTCTAGCACATAATCACAAATTTTATCACATTTTTTTGCATACCGTGAGAGAATTTGAAGAAAGTTACCCCTACTAAGTGATGATTTGGACTCATCATGACCTCGAAATGCAAATTCCTGAGTTATGAGAAGTCTTACTACATCAACCGAAGCATTGAAGCGGATACAATATTCCTGCTTAAGTTGATTAGATTGCCTCTGAAAGCAAATCGAATAGACTGTTGTTGACGTAATAAATCTTGACATTTCTTCTTTGACTGATTATGTGTGCTATTTGGCAGACCAATATATTTCCCAAGACTACTTTTTTTTATGCCAACTTCTAAACCCTGTAGTTGAAAATACTTCACCTCCACCTTAATGAATATTATGATCTTTAAAAAGATAACAATATAAACAATAAACTGCATCAGTACTAACACTATACTCCAACCAATCATGATATACATCATCAAACCATTCAGGATTAAAATGACGCATTGATTCAGAAATATTTGTTTGAGGATATTCATTCAACTTCAGATGAGGTTGACAAGGACCATTCAGAAGGTATCTCCTTCTAATAACATCGCGATAATTTGGAGGATGGTCCAACATTGGAGTTCTTTCACCCGGATCAAATTTTAAAGATTTCAAATCAAATTCTTGAGAAGAATGTAATGGTACTTCTGAATGGTTGACATTTCCTTTTTGGTTAGATTGACTATGATTATAAGAGGCTAAACTTAATTTTGGTACTGTAATAAAATACTTCTTCACTGAATATTGAGACTGAATCGTAAAGTAAGAACTTATAGTTAGAAGTTAGAACTTAGGAGAATTTTAAATAGATAAACAATTTGAAACTTTGTAAAGAGGACTGAATCATAAAGTTTCTTTTTTCCCCCAATTTTAGATTAAGAAAAATTAATATAGCAGGGAACCAACAACCAAATTAAAATTTTCATATGAAAAAATATAAATTTGTGAAGAGGGCCAAATGGGTGAATGTCCAAGTTCAACCAGTCAAATAAAAGGCTTTTAAGTTCTAAACACATAAACAATAAATACCAAAATTTAACTAACAAAGTACATGAAATTCTGGAGAGAAAAAAAAAGAGGGGAACCAAATACTTACCGAGGAAGCCATGATTTCAGAGAAAGGAGAGACGATTGATGTTGATGAAAGCAGTGGCGAGCCAACCAGCAGCAATAGCAACAACCACGAGCAGCAATTGAGAAAGAAATCAAGAATTTGAAGAAGTGAAAGAGGAGAGACGGGAGACTCGAGAGAAAAAAAGAGAACTGAAAAGTTTTTTTTTATTGTTTGACTTTTAATTAGGGATTTAAATTATGTAACTTGCAAACAAAACGGTGTCGTAGTGCATTGGTTTTTAGAAAAACAAAATAAGAAAATCTAAACTAAAATATTGAAAAAAAGAAGCTCTAAGCCGGTTTCGAACACGCGAACATGCGTACATAAGGTGAAATTCTGAACCCCCTTTGCCATTGAGCTAAGCTTTTGACTTATGCTAAGGGGGTTCAATATTAAATATATACACATAAGTAAAAAATTTGATCCTATATATACCGTGTAATTTTTTGACGAAGGGGGTTCGGATACCCCCTTGACTCCATGTAGCTCCGGCCCTGGTCATTATTTAACCCAAAGTCCAACATTCAGTCCTGTAAATAATAGTAGTACCTATAATATCATATCAATTTGTTATGATATTATAGTTCCTTAAACGGAAAAGAGCTAAAAATACCCTCAAATTATTTGAAATGGAGTAAATATATCCTCCGTTTTATTTTTGGCTTAAAACTACCTCTGCTGTTAATTTTTTGGGCCATAAATACCCTCCAACTTAACACCTCCTTTAACCGCTGATGTGACATCTGATGTGTTTAAAAAAAAGTCACCTGGCTTGACACGTAAGCATTCTACGTGGAATAAAAATCCAAATAGCTGCCACCTAAGCTATCCTGCCCATTAACTCTTTAGTATTTTGAAGGACTCATTTAGAAAGAAGCACTCATTATGGCAACTTGAAGTTCCTCAATATACATCTTTGAAGTATTTAAACAACCAAAATGAATATGATCTTCCAAAAGTAACAAGCTAAGTTGCGTCCGAGCATTGTCAAGGATGAATCACTAAATCTTGACAAGCAAGTAAAAATGAAGCAAAAAAACTGCAGTTGTATTTTCTTTCACTGTCAAGAGTTTTCGAGGCAAGTTTCCTAATTAGCTACTGGCAAATAAGATTTACTACCATTGCTACAATTAGGAAGATACCCATTATAACGAATGAGATGCAGCAAATTTTTCATAGTCTGGCTTTTAGAAATGTGATAGTGAAATGAAGGTTTCTTGGCAGGAAAAGCAAATTTCGAACGAGTTGGGTCTTTTTGGTGGGAGAACTAAAGGGTTAATGAGTAGGGTAGCTTAGGTGACAGCCATTTAACTTTTTATTTCACGTAGGATTCTTACGTGTCAAGTCATGTGGCATTTTTTTAATACATCAGAAGTCACGTCAGGCGGTTAAAGGAGGTGTTAAGCTGAAAAGTATTTATGATCCAAAAAATTAACAGCAGGAGTAGTTTTGAGCCAAAAATAAAACGAAAAATATATTTACTCTATTTTAAATAATTCGAAGGTATTTTTGGCCCTTTTCCGTTCCTTAAATAATAATAATTGGTAAAAGAGTATAGAATGATTTAACCCAAAACAAACAAATGGAATAAGGAAGTGGACCCTCCTGTCTTGAGTAAGCAACCACACTTGGCAAGTGAAAAAAGCATCATTTTGCCACCACCAAACTAAAAAAATCTTTTTCAAATACTTATCCTTCTAGAAGGAAGAAGGTAGAGAAAGAAAAAGGTAGGTGGTGATTTTGACATTATTTTCAACCGACTGAATTGATACATGTATTTTAGAAAAGATGAAAGATTATCTTAAATACGTGTCACTCAACTTCTAATTTTTGTAGTTTATTGAAGATTAATTATGCTTCTTAAACTTATAGTTTGACTCAAAGAGAGAAATTAAGAAATAACAGAACTAGAATCCAACCAATAATGCAACAATTTTGTATTTCTCACACAATAGATATAAAGTGGTTGTTCTTTACTTCTTTTTCTTTCTCCTCCATCACTAACTTTTGTAATTTAGCTCATTATCTTTTAGTCCATGAATTTGAACTACTTCAAATATATTATTATCACCATATTTAGTGGGGCATGTCTTCCATTTTTAGATTGAGTCGTCTACTAGTCAAATAAGCGTAACCGAACACACAAAAAAAGTAATCTTTCTTTTTGGTTCAAAGAAATCGTGTGTGTTGTTTTAATACCAAAAGTACTTTATTTCCTTTAGATAAATACGAAACAATTAAAACCATTTGGAGAATTATCATTTGTTGACTAAAAAAACACATTACATCACCTATGACAGAAATAGTAAAGAAAAAGTGAAATACGTGTATGAATGGATAAATGAAAATTCATATTGTATAAAACTATAGTAACATCAGAAAGTGTTACTTAAGTGATATTCCAGGTCTGCTTAAAGACAAAATTAATAAGCTACTCCATCCAGATCGATTAGACTTTTCCTTTGGTTAGGTGAATTATAACGTTAATCATTGTTTAGTAGTACCTTTATGAGTATTACAAATATATATTATATCTTGTTTGCCACTTTTACAAGGTTGAACTTCTTTTTGGATATGGTTTCGCCTTTCAGAGGGAACTCAATCGCTTGCACGTAATTACTTTATAAGTAAATGAGAATAGACTCGTATTTTGGACGTGGCTTTAGTTTCTCCCACAGTCATAGACATTTTTCTGGACTTCACTCTAATCACTGCATCGGCTGTGGTTAAGAATTTCCTACCAAGAATGATAGGTACATCTTTGTCAGCTTCATAATCTAGTATGATGAAGTCCACGGGGCAGAATAAATGACCCCACCTTCACTAAGACATCTTCAATAATTCTCTCAGGATAGGTCAAGGAGCGATCTACTAACTGCAAGGTAACTGTCACGACCCAACTACCGGGCCGTGCGGGCACCTACTCTAAGCACCTAGATAGACGAACCCTTATCACCCAATCCAACAGGCAATGCGGAAAATAAAGTAAAACCATAAAGTAACCTTCTTTTCAAATCAGGAAAATATTTAAAACTCTTATTCCGGGAAAATCCTTTACAACATTTGAATACAACCCTCCCTAGGAATCTGGTCTAAACAGGTATAAGAGCTACTATAGGAGAAGTACAAGTAAAGAAAAGAAGACACAGCTTCCACCAAGATATCGAAGAGTAGAAGTTGTTGGAGATCACCACCGTTATGTACCTATGAAACATCACTGACCCTGCAACCAGACTATACCCAAAAAGGTATAGAAAGAGTAGTATCAGTACAACCACACGTACTGGTAGGCATCATCAGTCGACCCGAATCCACTCCATACAATCATATAAGAAAACATGAGAAAATATGCAAATAGCTACAACACTACAGTCCTTTAACACCCACCTATATCAAAACCCAACATCAACCCGACCACGAGCTTATAATCATGACATTTACACCTATGGACTTACTCGTTCCATCCCCAGCGTAAGTCTTTCTTAGTTTAGACTTCTAAAGACTGCTTGCGCCCCTTGTTCCTGCTTTAGCCTGTGAGGTATTGCTCTTGTTGTTCTTTTGACCCCTCGCCTTGGTCTCCAAATAAGTTTTTATAATAGTAAAAACTAAAAATGTCTTCCTATCCCATTCCGCTGCCAACTCCCCCACTCGTAGACTCCACACCCTGACACCTAAGACTTCCCAAATCACACTTAATCCTTAAACTTCCCAAGTCACACTTAATACTTAGACCCATTACTATGTCCAGACCCGAACTACCATCCCATGACTCAAGGCAACCTCTACGACTCAACAACCAGAAATAAACCCAGTCAATAGCCAACTAGACCACATACGTATGTAAATTCTACTTACAATGCCTGAACAGCTCCAGAGACCTCTGGGACGATACCCAACAGACAACGACAGTCAGCAATACAACTAGACTCTAGTCCCTCCTCTAGCTTACCAATCACATGTAACAAGTTTGACAGCTATTGCACAATACACCTTGACAATAACATATACCCCCTTTTAATAACCCGGACCAACTACGGATCCCTAAGACAACACCTAAGTGTTTGACATGCAATTCTGATCTACATTATGACCAACCCCACGGTTACGTACAACCATTCGGCCTCTCAAGGACCATCGTGCAACAATCACATATCAAGAATACAACTCGATCCACTCATGGAACCATCATTAGAATACAATCAATGCAAGTAAAATCAAAACTGTACTAGGTATTGTACCCGAGCTAACCATTATAGAACCTGTACCAGGCGTGGTACCCGATCCAACAAATAAATAAACTCATACCAGGCGTGCTATCTGAGCCAACCAATAAATAAACCCATAAAAGGTATGGTACCCGAGCCAACCAATAAATAAATCCGTACCAGACGTGGTACCCGAGCCAACCAAATGTCACACACATTTCAACAAGTCAATAATTAATGAACAACATCATACTTGTAAACTAACAAGCAACCAAACCCAGTTCATTTCACATAATTGACACATAATAGCTAGACATTCATAATCCCATTCCCTAAGCATGCAAACTCATACAATACTAAGTGATAGTACATGAATATATATTGCATATTGAAAAAAACAGTAACCATCACCTACCCATAAACCGGATCCATGACCCCAATATTGACTTCTTGTACAGAGACTAAATCCCGGCTCACCCCCAAGACATGCATCTAGCAGACACATCAAATCTGAATCCTTCTCTTAAGACAGATACAACATGGAAAATAAATCCCCTAACATTATGTCACGCCCCAAACTATAGGGGAGGTGCGACTAGCACTCGATACATTATTCGACCGAGTTAGCCACTGAAACATATAAACTGACTCAATTATGGGCCTAAAAGGTTGGGCAGCATAAAATCTGAAATACTAAGCCTGGACCATTAAGGTCATAACCTGAATACAACATATCATATAGACAAAGATATACAAGCCAAAAATAATAAAGTATTGGCTGGCCGACGAGGCCACAATAGAAAACGTACATACATACCTACATATACATGTCAACCTAAGGGAATAAAGAGTGGAAGCTACAGAAAGAAACCCAGAATACTGTATCCATAATAGCCTCTAAGAGTATCATAAGCACTATACGGGATAAGACCCCGACTATATCCAAACTGTATAATAAAAGTAAATATCCTATGAAGGCTCTAGGAAGAGGTGGAGCATACCAACTCACCGTTGAACCCTGAATCCTAGTAGAGGGGTTAATAAGAATCCTTACCTGGACCTGCATGCACGAAATAAAAATACAGCATCCCCAGGCAATGGGACGTCAGTACGAATAAAAATGTACTGGTATGTAAGGTGGAACGTAGAATCATAGTTAGCTACTGTAAAAAGGGTAATAGAGATACCACTTGAAACTGAAACTATGATAGCCTCAATGGACAACATATGACCTTATAAAAATCAAATATGCAGAGTATGCTCATGTAATCGTATGTCGTGAATATATATATATAGATGCAAATGCATGATGTACACAACCAAGTGCTCACAATGGTGGTATCTTCCTGTAGCTAACCGAGATTATACCTACCAAATCGTGGCCATCTGTGTCTCATACATATAAATAAAGGCGATAGGCCCCACACTTCCCGATTATAGCTCGAGAGTTGAATGCATAGCATGTCATGTCATTATGCATAATGCATATAACACCCCAAAAATCCTAAGCTAAATACCCGAACCTTTTTCCATGAGTGTAATGATTGTTTTCCTAGTGTGGGGAGTGATTTGTATGCGAATCATGTTTATAAGAAACTCCTATCATCAAGTTAAGTCGCAAGCACCTCACCCAAGTAAGTTTTCATGTAAGACTAAATTAGGGTCAATTTCAATCAATCATTACTCCTAAATATAATGAGTTAGGTGGCCTAGTACCCACCAAATTAAAGGTTTTTGAGTCTTCTTTCCAACGTCATTGACCACGCATTAATCTGAGTTTGGAGTAAAGAGTTATGGGCAGTTTACTGCAGTGCTGTCAGTGATGACGGATCGGATGACGAACCGTGGTTCTGAACCACGGTTCGTACTATGAATCGTCATTTCTGAACTGAATCTTAAAATTTTTATCTTCAAAATCACAGGTTAGTTCACGACCCGTAGACTAAAACCACGGTCTGTAGAATGACCCGTGGTTTGTCAAAATTAAGCTTTTCTGCCCAGTTTCCACGAATGACTTGACGGGTCATCATTTTGAATGACGGTCCATCCTATAACCCGTAGAATCACCTTCAGAGAGGTACCAAGTCCTCTAAATTCCACGAGTGGGTTGATGACTCGTCAACCTCTTTCATGACCTATTCTTCCACTCATAATCCCTGAGTATCAGAGGATCCTCATATCTTAAAGTCGGAACCACAAGTCAACAGGACGGTCCATCGTCCTGAACCACAGACCGTAGAGTGACTCGTGGTGTTGAGTTCCAGTAGACTCCTAAAAGTGGAATTTGAAACAATGGATCGGTTGACGGCTCGTCCTTTAGGATGATGGGTCGTGTACTGACTCGTGGTCTCTGAAGTCGACTTTTCCAGCTTTTTCCAAGTTTTAATCCAGGAGTACTTTTGTAATTTTTCACTCTTTTAACTCCTATACTAAGTTTTTTTAAGCCTATTTAGGAGGATTTTTATTCCCACTTGACCTAAGTTCTCCCCCATTCTTTCAATCAACTTCCAAAAGAAGAAAAGGAGTTCCATCTTCTCAAGCTTCAAGTTAGGGTTTCAAGCTCCAAGTCTCAAACTCCAAGTTCAAGTCTCCTAAGTCTATTCAATTCAAGTGGGTTAGCTTCAATCAAGGTATGTGGGTAATCAACAATGGGTTCCTTTCACCCTTGTGCATTTTGATTTCATGGTCTTCAAATTAGGGTTCTTATCCAATTCTCATGGGTTTTGCTAAATGTGGTCTTCTCATGATTTGATTATGAAATTTCTATTAAAATTACATGATTTCACATGGGTTTTTACATGTTAACTCTTATTTCATGAATTGAAGTTTAACCATGGAAATTTCTACATGCATGAAGTTGATTTAAGAAAATTGGATTTTGATAGCATGTTCCTTATGGATTTTCAAGCATGAGCATGCCTAGTTCCTATGTTCTATGAACGTATATATTTTATGAAATTGAACTAGAACCATGTAAATTTTATAAGTCATGAAGTATGCAAGTCTTTCCATGTTATGAAGTATTATGCAAGACAAGACACCCGATGTTCCATCAATGCTCATGAATCGATTTCTAAATCAAAATTCATGAGTAGTATGACGATCCGGGGTATGAACAAGTTATGAACACGTTATGAACAAGTTTGGCACCATATATGCCACATGTATATGAGCCTCATGCTATATATATATATATATATATATATATATATGTTTTGGGAGTAGTATTTAGCACCGAGTTGGACCGGGTGAGAGTACCCTTAGTCCTATAACTACGTGTCATCGTAGGTTGCCCTTTGAGGCTTATGAAGACAGGATCCTGGTATGAAATGGTTCTAACTTTGTAAGGTTAGGAAAACCTTTTTTGGTGTGGGGCAATGACATTGGACTCTTTGTAGCTCAGCATGGTTTAATGTCGGTTAAGAGAAACTCCCACATGTTTATTTTTAAGCTATGAAGTTATATGATTCTATACTATGAAACTTAAGTTTTATTTTATGTTTTATGTTTTATACCTTGATATTTATTCATGGACCTTCTTTAAGTAACAAGTTCATTCTTAAGCATGTTTTAAACTGTTTTTATCATGATTCATGCATCGCTCATATACTCGGTACATCCTATAGTACTGACACATATCTTGCACTGCATCCTTTGATGATGCAGATTCAGGTGTTCCTTTCCAAACACGTGGCTAGAGCTTCCGAGCCACTCTATCTGTCAGTTGTTGGTGAGTCCTCTTAGGTCGAGGACTAGTTATGTTCTTAGCTTATGTTAGATTTCATTTTCGTACTTCGGGTTAGCTAGGGTCTTGTCCTAGAAACTCCTTATGTCATGGGTAGAGGCTTTTCAGGTATAGACAATATGTTGAGTCTTCTTCTGGATTTTGTACTTCTCTTTGACTCGAATATGTATGTATGCTATTCTGGCTTTATCTATTATGCTTCCGCTTATCCTTGTTATGCTTGAGTATGCTAGGACCAAGGGATTAGCTTGGGGAACTTACGGTCCCAAGTCCTGTGTTACGTCTAGGGGGTAACCTCAGGGCGTGACAAACTTGGTATCAGAGCCTCAGGTTCAAAAGTCCTAGGGTGTCTGAAAACCGCATCAAATAGAGTCTCTTTTATGGGTGTGAAGTACGCCACACTCATGAGAGGGATGCTATGAGATGTTTTAGGAAAAAACTTTACTTCTTTCATATTCACTATCGTGCGATAGAGTTTGACTCTATTTTCCCTTCTAATATGTTCCGTACGCATTCCAGATAAATGCCTCCACAAAGAAACCCCAAGAGGAATATTAATCCTCCTGTTCCAGACCACGAGGTTATGAATGCGGACTTTCGGGAAGCCATCCGTATGTTGGCTCAAGCCATGACTGCTCAGTTGAATGAAAAAGAGAAACTAAAGAAGTGGAAGAGGAAAAACAAGAGGACCGGAACATGGAACTAATCGTCTTCTTAGCAGAGGTCATCCAGACCAACCCCATCTCCAGTTATCACACCTGCCCTTGATTCTCAGTCTTGTCACCATAAGGCTCCGAAGACCTTGAGATACCCTCGTCGTAGTAGATGCGGTAAGTTTCATCTAGGTGAATGTCTTGTGGACAAAGAAGGGTTTTTTAGGTGTGGTCAGTTAGGCCATAGGATAAGGAATTTCCCCTCATCTAAGTGGAGCAACTGTGGTGTTCAGCTCCAAAACCAATTCCTTTCATTGCCTAGCCAGTCGGGTCAGGGTATTCCTCTAGAAGTTGAATCTGGTTCGTCACTAGATTTTCTTCCTTTATGCACCCATAGCCCCCAGACCCCTATTCTTGTTTGGTTGTGAGCTGTCTTGACCTAGAACAGAGTGGGGATAGGAGGGTTGAGGCCTAGAATTTAGGTGAAGGAGAGTCTTAGACTATAGAAGGAAGTGGGTATTCATGCTAGATTCCGGAGTAGTGTATGTTCTGTTGGGGTAAAACAATCATAGTTCCATGAGAAGTTTGTGAGAGGTTCATAGACTTAGAAGGGTAGCATGAACCTAGGAGGGAGATGGTGGAATATAGAATCGAATAGATTTTTGAAGGCTCAAGTAGCGATGTCTGTGGGTTTTAGAACAAAGTCAAGAGGGGAGGCAGAAGCTTATCTCCATCCTAGCATCCCAAGTACAATTCTGCCATTACGATACCTTTTGCTTGCCTTTTGTGTCAGCGCCATGGTCCTATTTCAAAATTACGCACCCCTTTTAGATTCACGCTCATATCCAGTTTCTAGAATGACAAATATTTGCTTCAGACAACGACTCTACTCTTATCCTGCGATTCTATAAATTTCAGCTTTATGCCCTAAAGGTTTGTATCTATGTAAACTCATTCCTCTCAGTATGCTCAGTCCTATTTACTCAGTTCAATCCTCAGACATGCCTTAATGGCGAATCAAATCATATTACATCATGTATATGCTCAAACCTAATTCTTGAAATGATTCGCGCTTATGATTTCCTTGATCTAAAGCCCTTGACATTTGCCTTTGATGACGAGGGGTGGTGATCCCCACCATTCATGCCTTACGTTCCCAGTATGTGAAATACTTATGCCTATTGGGATCAACTCCCCAAGCCTCACCTTGAGTGCCTAGATCACGCTAAATGTAAGTCTAGATCAATCTGTAATCCTTCATTTGTGACGCTCCTGCTCCTGCTCTTTTCTTTCAATGATTCTGGTTTATGTTGTTATAAGTGTTAGGGGAGAAGGCCTTGTAGTAGCCTAGCTGGGAGGTAGAAAATTCCTTTTCCTTGTTAGTATACTTGTTCCACCTTGACTTTTAGGTGTGGGTGAATTGTGAGGCAAGGATTATTCGTGCGAAATAGTTAGATAAGGAATTTTAGAATGTCCCTCTATAGAAGTTCTTGAATCTGAAACTCCTAGTTATGATAAGGAAGAAGAGAAAAGTCTTAAATAGGGTAAGCTACAAAACCATAAGGTGACCATAGTTATAAGCTTGAATATCATGGTGGGATTCATGTGGATATCTATTTTGCACAACTAGTGACCCTTTGGTTGGAAGCCCTAGGTTAGTTGGATGTTGTGATAAGAGGGGATCCTATCCTTAGAAGACATTCTTGAAGCAAAAGATCTGTTTGAGATAGGTTTGAACATAGAGAATCGAGTAGTTAGACTCAGACCTTAGTACCCTTATGTACGCTGTTGAGGTTGTTAGTTGCAAATGGTAGGGTGGTATTTAAAAGAGAATAGTTTTCCCGTATATCTACTTCTCTCAGTTTGGTGTCCCTTTTGGTTAACTGCAATTTCTAGAGTATGTTTGTTCTTTATGAGTTTTAGCTGAGTTCCTACTCTCATCCCAGACCAGATATCACGTTGGATATCAAATTCCTATCCTATTGGTCATTTTTACATTCTCAGCATGTATACGTGTCTCATGAAATCAGCTCAGTTTTTATTTCAATTAGAATTCGATTACCATGATAGTACTTCAGCTTTTGCAACACAGTTGAAGGAGCTACTTGGGAAGCAAAATCATCCATGAAGGCCAAGTACCCTCACCCTTCCTTTCCGATCCGGTTTCAACTTGAGGTAGTATTTTCATCCTTAATATGTCCTTCCGAATATATTCCGTCAGTTTTCCTCACGATCCTAGCATGTATTCATATTTTCAAAGTTGATTTAGCCATTTTTAAGTTCAAAAGTTCAGTTTCATGGTGATTGTTCAATTTTCATGTTTTGTTTTTGGTTGGGCTATTTTCTCTCTAGAGTTCCTTGCTTAGTCTTCATTCAAGGACGAATGATCCCAAGGGGGAGATATTGTAACACCCCAAAAATCCTAAGCTAAATACCCAAACCTTTTTCTATGAGTGTAATGATCATTTTCCTAGTGTGGAAAGTGCTTTGGATGCGAATCATGTTCATAAGAAACTCATATCATCAAGTTAAGTCGCAAGCACCTCACCCAAGTAAGTTTTCATGTAAGACTGAATTAGAGTTAAGTTCAATCGATCATTACTCCTAAAATATAAAGATTTACGTGGCCTAGTAACCATCAAATTAAAGGTTTTTGAGTCTTCTTTCCAACTTCATCGACCGCGCATTAATCCGAGTCTGGAGTAAAAAGTTATGGGCGAATTACTGCAGTGCTATCAGTGATGACGGATCGGATGACAAACCGTGGTTCTGAACCATGGTCCGTACTGTGACTCGTCATTGCTGAACTGAATCTTAAAATTTTCATCTTCAAAACCACTGGTTTGGTTCACGACCCGTAGACTAAAACCACGGTCAGTAGAGTGACCCGTGGTTTGTCAAAATTCAGCTTTTCTACCCAGTTTTCATAAATGACTTGACGGGTCATCATTTTGAATGACGGTCCATCCTATAACCCGTAGTATCACCTTCAGAGAGGTACCAAGTCCTCTAAATTCCACGAGTGGGTTGATGACTCGTCAACCTATTTCACGACCCGTTCTTCCACTCATAATCCCTAAGGATCAGAGGATCCTCATATCTTAAAGTCGGAACCACGAGTCAACAGGATGGTCCGTCGTCCTGAACCATGGATCGTAGAGTGACTCATGGTGTTGAGTTTCAGTAGACTCTTAAAAGTGAAACTTGAAACCACAGATCAGTTGATGGCTCATCCTTTAGGATGACGAACCGTGGACTGACTCGTGGTCTCTGAAACTGACTTTTCCAGCTTTTCCAAGTTTTAATCTAGGGGTATTTATGTAATTTCCCACTCTTTTAACTCCTATACTAAGTTGTTTTAAGACTATTTAGGAGGGTTTTTATTCTTGACCTAAGTTCTCCCCCATTCTTTCAATCAACTTCCAAAAGAAGAAAATGAGTTCCATCTTCTCAAGCTTCAAGTTAGGGTTTCAAGCTCCAAGTCTCAAACTCCAAGTTCAAGTCTCCTAAGTCTTCTCAATTCAAGTGGGTTAGATTCAATCAAGGTATGTAGGTAATCAACAATGGGTTCCTTTCACCCTTGTGCCCAAAACCCCTAATTCAAATTTTGATTTCATGGTCTTCAAATTAGAGTTCTTATCCAATTCTCATGGGTTTTGCTAAATTTGGTCTTCTCATGATTTGATTATGAAATTTCTATTAAAATTGCATGATTTCACGTGGGTTTTTACATGTTAACTCTTATTTCATGAATTGATGTTTAACCATGGAAATTTCTACATGCATGAAGTTGATTTAAGCAAATTGGATTTTGATAGCATGTTCCTTATGGATTTTCAAGCATGAGCATGCCTAGTTCCTATGTTCAATGAAAGTATATGTTTTATAAAATTGAACTAGAGCCATGAAAATTTTATAAGTCATGAAGTATGCAAGTCTTTCCATATTATGAAGTATTATGCAAGACAAGACACCCGATGTTCTATCAATGCTCATGAATCATTTTCTAAACCAATATTCATGAGTAGTATGATGATCCGGGGTATGAACAAGTTATGAACACATTATGAACAAGTTTTGCATCAGATATGCCACATGTATGTGAGCCTCATGCTATATATATATATTATATATATATATATATATATATATATATATATATATATATATATATATATATATATATATATATTAGGAGTAGTATTTAGCACCGAGTTAGACCGGGTGAGAGTACCCTTAGTCCCATAACTACGTGCCACCGTAGGTTGCCCTTTGAGGCTTATGATGACAGGATCCTGGTATGAAATGGTTCTAACTTTGGCAGGTTAGGACAACCTTTTTCGGTGTGGGGCAATGACACCGGACTCCATGTAGCTCAGCATGATTTAATGTCGGTTAAGAGAAACTCCCACATATTTAGGGAGGTGCGACTGGCACTCGATACCTTATTCGACCAAGTTAGCCACTGAAACATATTAACTAACTCAATTATGGGCCTAAAAGGTCGGGCAGCATAACATCTAAAATACTAAGCATGGACCATTAAGGTCATAACCTAAATACAATATCTCATATAGATAAAGATAGACAAGCCAAAAATAATAAAGTACTAGCTGACCGACGAGGTTGCAATAGAAAACGTACATACATACCTATATGTAACACCCCAAAATCCGATCCAGCTTTTAAACTTAAGAAATCTGAAAATTCTAAACTTTCCATAAATGACGGGTCCAAACCACGGACTATGGTTTGAACCATGAGTCGTGGATGGATTCGTGATTTAAGTCTGCCAGAATTAGTCTCTAGTCTTAGAACCACGGGTTGGTTCTACGGACCGTAGTTCAGTCTACGGCCCATCCTGTCAACTCGTGGAACCAGACCTGAGGCCTGCCAAAACCCTTAGCAACGACAAATTAGTTCTACGAATCGTAATCCTTTCTATGGGTCTGTCTTGTTGACTCGTAGAATATCTTCTGCAAGTTGGTCATTTGTCCAGGAACCACGAGCGGGAACCACAAGTCGTGGTTCAAACTACGACCCGTGGAATCGACCCGTGATTCCTAAAGCCGACCTTTTCTATTGGCTTTTCTTAATTAAATTCCAGGGGTATTTTTATAATTACCCACCCTTCTAACTCCTAAGTGAGGTCATTTTGGCTATTCTTAGCATGATTTCTAACCCTATTAGCCTAAGTCCCTTCTCATTACCTCATTCATCTCCTAAAAAGGAAAAGAACTCTTTCAAGCTCCAAGTCTCAAACTCCAAGTTCAAGTCTCCTTTTCTTTTCAATTTCAAGTGGGTTAGCTTCAATCAAGGTATGTGAGTATTCAACAATGTATTTCTTTCACCCTTGTTACCAAAACCCCAAATCTTTATTTTGATTTCATGAACTTTCAAATTAGGGTTTTTACCCAATTCTTATGAGTTTTGCTATAAATTGCCTTCTCATAATTTTATTATGAAATTACTACTAAATTGCATGATTTTACATGGGTTCTTACATATGAACTCCTATTTTCAAATTGAAGGCTAATTGGCAAATTCTACATGCATAAATTGATTCAAGTAAATTGGGTATTTGATAGTATATTTTCATAAATTTCAAGCAAGTGCATGCCTAGTTCTTATGTTTTATGAAAGTATATGTATCATGAAATTGAACTAGTGTCGTGCAAGTTTTCAAGTTATGAACTATTATGCAATGCAAGACACACAATGTGCCATCAATACTCATGAACTATTTTCTAAACAAAGATTCGTGAGTAGTATGAAGATCTGGGTTATGAACATGTTTATAAACAAGCTTGACATCTAGATATGTCACATGTATGTGAGCCTTATGTTATATGTTTTAGGAGTAGTATTTAGCACCAAGTGATGAGGGTTCTAGATAACCCAAGTCCAAAACTACGTTGCCACCGTAGGTTGCCCTCTGTGGCTTATGGAAAGATCCTTATGAACCATATTGGCCAGTTATGACAATCTTTTTCAGTGTGGGTGCATGACACTGGACTCCATGTATCTCATCATGGTTTAATGTCAGTTAAGAGAAACTCCCAGATGATTATTTTCAAGTTATGGAGTTATATGATACTTTACCTTGAACCTTGGCTTTATTTCATATTTATGCCTTATATCTGGATAATTTCTTATGCTATATTTTATTTCAAAAGAGCTCATTTTAAGTATGTTTTATCATGATCATGCATATCTCACATACTCGGTACATCCTATAGTACTGACGCATACATGCGCTGCATCCTTTTGATGATGCAAATTCAGGTTCCCTTCTTCAGGCCCGTGGCTAGAAATCGCAGGCCATTTCCAGTCAGTGTGAGTGAGTCCTCATGGTCCGAGGGCTAGTTATGATTCTAGCTAGTTGTTGGTTATTTACTTCCATAGCTCGAGTTAGCTAGGATCTTATCCTAGCAACTCCTTATGTCATGTGTAGAGGCTTTTCATACATAGCCAGTATTCAAGTTATTTTTTTAAACTATGTTTTGAATTGACTTATCATTTATGATTTTATATTGCCTAATATTATATCTATGCTTCCGTAATGCTTTCTTATGAATGAATGAGTATGCTATGACCAAGGGTTAGTCTAGGGCACTCGTACCCCGGATCTCGTATTACGCCCAGGGGGTAATCTCGGGGCATGACAAACTTGATATTAGAGCCTCAGGTTCAAGAGTCCTAGGATGTCTAAAAGCTGCATCGAGTAGAATCTCTTTCATATGTGTGAAGCGCGCCACACTTATGAGAGGGAAGCTATGAGATGTCTTAGAAAAATCTCACTTCTTTCATGATCACATCGTGCATTACAGTTTAACTCTAATATCCCTCTAATCCTTTCCTTGTACATTTCAAATTATGCCTCGTGTGCTATGCTTCACCGAGCCGCTCAGAATTCTGCTCCTCCAATTCTGGCCTCCGAGGTCACGAATGATGAATTCAGGAATGCCATCCATATGCAAGCACAGACCTTGGCCGCTTAGGACAACTATCCAGCTCCTAACCTTGTCCACCCTCAAGGTGGGGTAGCAGCTCCAGTTTGTGATTTTATCAGTATGAACCCTCAAGAATTCTGGGTTCAAAGGTTGGGGAAGATCCGTTCAACTTTTTGGATGAGGCAAAGAAAATCTTTGATGGTATACAAATGGAGGGGGTTGATAGCATTGAGTTAGCATCCTATCAACTCAAGGATGTAGCTCATATCTGGTTCACGCAACAGAAGGAAGCTAGGGCTAGGGACGAGGTCCCTATGACTTGGGAGTGATTCGAAAGGGCTTTTCTTGACCGATTCTTTCCGAGGGAGTTGAGGCAAGCGAAGGCCGAGGAGTTTGTGAACTTGAGACAGGTATCCATGACAGTCCAGGAGTACAGTTTGAGGTTCACTCAGCTCTCCGGATATGCTCCTACTATGGTGGCTGACCCACAGGATCAGATGAGCAAGTATATCGATGGAGTCTCAGACTTGGTGAAAAAGGAGTTTAGATCTGCTATGCTGTTGAGTGACATGAGTATCTCCATACTTATGACTCATGCTCACCAGATTGAGGGGGACAAGATTAGGGAGATGGCTAGAGATAACAAGAGAGTTAGATACGAGGTTTCAGGTTTTGGCCATCAGAGGTTCGGTGGCAGACATCGCTCCTCATTTTAGAAGAAGTCATCAGGACCCATTCATTCTTATGCTAGTGCTCCTACCCAGGCCCTGAGGTCTCATCATGATTAGACTGGTAGAGGATCTGGGTCTTATTCGCAGTCTCAGGGGTGTGTTGCTAAAGGATCCTCCCATCCTATTTGCAACAAGTGTGGGAAGAATCACCCGGGAAGTGCCATTTGGGCACGGGAGCATGCTTTGTGTGTGGAGAGGCTGGAAACATGATTAGAGATTTCCCTTCGGCTAAGAAGGGGCAGGGAGGTAGTAGGGCTCAGTCTGCTCCAGTAGCCCTAGGAGGTCAACCAGCCCAGCAGCGCACAACTTCTAGTTCTAGTGGTCAGCGCCAGAACCATATTTATCCTATGTCCTCTCGTCAGGACCAAAAGAGTTCACCAGATGTTGTCACTGATATGTTGAAAGTCTTATCTCTTGATATGTATGCTTTGTTGGACCCCGGTGCCTTCTTATCTTTTGTGACCCCTTATATAGCATGCAAATTCAAAATCTGTCCTGAATTGCTTTTAGAACCCTTTTGTGTTTCTACTCATGTTGGTGAGTCAGTCCTAGCCAAAAGAATCTACCAAAATTGCCCTATCTCAGTTCTTCACAGAGTCACTTTAGTAGATTTAGTAGAATTGGAGATGACTGACTTTGATGTTATTCTAGGTATGGATTAGTTGTATGCTTGTTATGCTTTGGTTGATTGTCGTACTTTTAAGTTTCAAATGAACCCATCTTACAATGGTAAGGTAGTCCTCCTTCATTGAAAGATCATTTCATATCTTATCTTAAGGCTAGGAAGATGATTTCTAAGGGTTATGTTTATCAAATAGTTTGGGTTATGGACACGGAGTCTAAAACCCCATCCCTTCAGTCTGTTCCTGTTGTGAATGAGTTTCCAGAAGTGTTTCCCAAGGATTTGCCTAGAGTCCCTCACAAGCGAGAGATTGACTTTGGCATAGATCTTCTTTCATACACAAATCCCATCTCTATTCCTCCCTATAGAATGGCTCTCGCAGAACTTAAAGAGTTAAAGGATCAATTGAAGGATCTTCATGATAAGGGTTTCATCAGGCCTAGAATTTCTCCATGGGGTGCCCCATTCTTATTCATGTGAAAGAAATATTGTTCCCTCAGACTGTGTATTGACTACCGTCAGCTGAACAAGGCCACAATCAAGAATAAGTATCCCATTCCTAGGATTGATGACTTGTTCGATCAGCTTCAGGGTGCTAGTTTCTTCTCCAAGATCGACCTTAGGTCCGGCTATCATTTAGCTTCATGTTCGAGAGTGTGATATTTCGAAGACAGCTTTCAGGACTCGGTATGGTCATTATGAATTTGTTGTGATGTCTTTTGGTCTAACAAATGCTCTCGCAGCTTTTATGGATTTGATGAACCGTGTGTTCAAACAATATTTGGATATGTTTGTGATTGTTTTCATTGATGATATCCTCATCTATTCTCGAAGTGATGAGGAGCATGCGGACCATTTGATAGTGGTGTTGCAAACTCTCAAGGACCGGCAGTTATTTGCTAAGTTTAGCAAGTGTGAGTTTTGGATGTAGTCTGTTGCTTTTCTGGGTCATATTGTGACTAGAGATGGTATTCGAGTTGATTCTCAAAAGATTGTGGTAGTAAAGAAATGGCCTAGACCCACTTTCCCATCTGATATTAGAAGTTTTTTAGGTTTGGCTGGTTACTACAGGAGGTTTTTGGAAGAGTTTTCTTCCATTGCTGCCCCTTTAACTCGATTGACTCAGAAAAAGGTAAAATTTCAGTGGTCTGACCTTTGAGAAAAGAACTTCCAAGAATTGAAGACTAAATTGACCACAACTCCAGTGTTGGCTCTACCCGAGGGCCTAGATGATTTTGTCATGTATTGTGATGCTTCTAGGATTGGTTTGGGTTGTGTTTTGATGCAACGTGGTAAAGTGATTGCTTAAGCTTCGAGACAGCTTAAGACTCATGAGAAGAACTACCCTACTCATGATCTTGAGCTAGCAGTCGTAGTTTTTGCCTTGAAGATTTGGAGACATTACTTGTATGGTGTACATATGGATGTTTTCACCGATCATAAGAGTCTTCAATATATGTTCACTCAGAAAGAATTGAATCTCCATCAAAGGAGATGGCTTGAGCTTCTTAAGGATTATGATATGAGTGTGCTTTACCACCCGGGTAAGCCAAATGTTGTAGCGGATGCACTTAGTAGATTGTCCATGGGTAGTGTATCTTCAGTTGAAGACGGAAAAAAGGAATTGGTTAAGGAGGTTCATAGGCTCGCTCGGTTGGGAGTTCACTTTATGGACTCGATAAAAGGTGGTGTTATTGTTCAGAATGGTTTCGAATCATCTTTGGTAGCGGAAGTGACAAAGCAAGACAGTGACCCTATTTTGCTTCAGCTAAAGGGTGCGGTCCATCAGCAAAGAGTTGAGGTTTTATCCCAAGGGGGGATGGTGTGCTTTGTTATCAGGGTCGATTGTGTGTGTCAAATGTAGATGGGTTGAGACAACAGATTTTGACTGAGGCTCATGGTTTCAGATATTCTATTCACCCTGGTGCCATCAAGATGTACCGTGATCTACGGGAAGTCTATTGGTGAAATGGTATGAAGAGGGATATAGCCGGTTTTGTGGCTAAGTGTCGCAACTGTCAGCAAGTAAAGGTAGAGCATCAGCGACCGGGTGGCATGACTCAGGACATTGACCTTCCTACTTGGAAGTGGGAAGCGATCAATATGGACTTTATCACAGGTTTGCCTCGTACTCGAAAGCAACATGATTCCATTTGGGTGATCGTCGATCGGATGAATAAGTCATCCCACTTCTTAGCTGTTAAGACTACTGATTCAGCAAATCATTATGTAGACTCTACCTTCGAGAGATAGTCAGGTTTCATGGTGTCCCATTGTCCATCACTTCAGATAGAGGTACTCAGTTTACTTCTCAGTTTTGGAGATCGTTTCAGAGAGGTCTTGGTACTCAGGTGAAGCTTAGCATAACTTTTCACCCACAGACGGATGGCCAGGAAGAGCGTACTATTCAGACCTTGGAGGATATGTTAAGGGCTTGTGTGATTGACTTCAAAGGTAATTGGGATAATCACTTACCTCTTATCGAGTTTTCCTATAATAACAGCTTTCATTCTAGTATCCATATGGCTCCTTATGAGGCACTTTATGGTCAAAGGTGTAGGTCTCCCATCGGTTGGTTTGAGGTAGGTGAGGCAGCCTTGATTGGTCCAAATTCGGTTCATGAGACTATAGAGAAGGTTCAGCTTATTAGGGAGAGGTTGAAGACCACTCAGAGTCGACATAAATCATATGCGGATGTGAGGAGAAGGGAATTAGAATTTGAGATTGATGATTGGGTTTTTCTGAAGGTGTCACCCATGAAGGGTGTGATGAGATTTGGCAAGAAAGGAAAGCTTAGTCCCTATTTTATAGGTCCTTATCGGATTCTGAGGATAGTTGGTAGTGTTGCTTATGAGTTGGATTTGCCATCAGATTTACAAGCGGTTTTCCATATTTCCTTGTTGAAGAAATGTGTTAGTGATTCGACCTTGATTGTCCCTTTGGAGGATGTGAGTGTGAAGGATAGTCTCACATATGAGGAGGTTCCCGTGGAGATTCTTGATCGTCAGATTTGGAGGTTGAGAAACAAAGAAGTCGCTACGGTAAAAGTTCTTTGGAGGAATCAGCGTGTTGAGGGAGCTACTTGGGAAGTAGAAGCAGCCATGAAGGCCAAGTACCCTCATCTCTTTCCTTCTGATCCAGTTTCCGCTTGAGGTAGTAGTTTTCTCATTAGTACATCTATCCTACTCTATTCCATTAGTTTCCCTCATGATCTTGGCATGAATGCAAGTTTTTGAAGTTGATTCAGTCATGTTTTAAGTTGAAAAGTTCAATTTTTATGTTTATTCCTTGGTTTCCATGTTTTGTTGTTGGTTGGGCTGTCGTTCTCTCCAAGTTTCCTTGCTTAGTCTTCATTCGAGGATGAATGATCCCAAGAGAGAGGTATTGTAACACCTCGAAATCTGATCCAGTTTTTAAACTTAAAAAATCTAAAAATTCTAAACTTTTCAGAAATGACGAACCACGAGTTGTAGAGTGGATCCATGATTTAAGTCTTCCAGAATCAGTCTCTGGTCTGAGAACCACGAGTTGGTTCTACGGACCATATTTCAGTCTACGGCCCATCCTGTCAACTTGTGGAATCAGACTTTGAACCCTTATCTAAAATCTAACTGATTTTATAGACTAAATTTTCTTTAATTAATAGGTTTTCCTAATTATTCTAAAATTAGGTGGCGGCTCTAAATTTTTTAAAATTATTATTTTTGAGTCTTGAAGTTATGTCTTATTGAAAAATAGGATGTGAAATAATGTAGAGTGAGAATTTACAAGCTGACTCATACTTGACAAGTCACTACTTATTTCCTTGATACCTATGTCTGTAGACTCTACTCTTCTCAATACTTTGACAAGTATATCGTCCACTTTTGACCTAGCTGTGTCACTTACTGACGGTTGATTTTAACTCTATTGATTTCCTCTGGGAGGCACATATGTGTTAGCGTTGCAGTTGTTATAGCTCTAGTCTTTATCGCGTCAATTTTCTTGCTCCTTATCATGCCGATCAGACCTCTCTTGATTGTTGTCCCTTCAATTCAAATTGTTCTGCTCCTTGTTTCAACCTGGGTTCTCTTAATCCTGCCTCCATGAACCTTGATTAGATTTTTGTGAGTTCGAACAGAAACCCACCCTCTGATTATTTACAAAGTTTGCCTTCTCATAACAGTTAGAATAGCCATCATCACTACGAGGCGCCTTATCATGCGAACTAATTGCGTTCACCTTTTAAATACTCTCTCCCATCAAGTGTTTAGTGATCAAATCCATTTGGGTTTCCAGGTGAGCCATGTCTTAGTCACGAGCTTTTTTTCTCTTTAATTTCTCCTAGATATACCTTTGTATAGACCACCGTTGTTGACTTCTAACTTCCGTGTATGCCATGCTTTGTTAGTTTTGGTCATCTTATCAAGAAGGTCAGTAGCATCAGTAAAAGTGTGGTCTATCATAGACCCATCAGCAATAGTATTTTCACTGACTTATTCAACGTATTCAATGACTTGTAGAAAATCTCAAGGAGCACATGATCATGCAATTGTGATTCGGACACTGCTTAATCTTTTTTTGAACCTTAACTAGGCCACATATAGGGCTTTTCCTAGCAGTTATCTAAAATTATTTATCTTATCCCGTAATTGTATCATTCATAATAGTGGGAAGTACATGTCAAGGAATGCTTATGTTAGCTTAGCCTATGTGGTAATATAGTTATCAGGTAGCTCTCCCAACCATGTAGTGGCTTTCACCATTAATGAGAAAGGGAAAAGCCTCAATCTGATTGCTTGGAGATGTATAGTAACCTGTAAGCCTTGCAGATCTCAGTGAAATTCTTCAGATGTTGATTTGGGTATTCATGATCAAGGCCCCCAAACAACCTTTTCATAATTAGCAAGTGCATTTTGATGCTGGTTATGTCAAACTAGGCAGTTCCACCGAGTGGAGGTGGTCTAATGACACTTGCAAAATTAGTCTGCTCCAAATCAATATCCTCCATTGGGGCCATATTGTACAGGGGTGTAGGAGAAGGCAAGTCCCACACAGGTGGTGCCAACGACCCCAATTGTCTAGCAGCATTTGTTGCTGCAGCTGCAACTGCATCAGTATTTTCAACGTTCTCGTTCCCATTATGCTCAAGATTCTCCTGGCCATCCATTACACCTAAATAGCACAACTAGAAAATAGAGTAATATAAGAAATAAGGACTACAAGTAGAATGTAACACTAAATGATAATTCTTAAATCATATTTTCTGGTAATGGTTCTAACATTTGATATGCCCAAATTACACCTCCAAAAGATATAAAGTGGTAGTTGTTCAAATGTAGAACCCAACAAAGTTGGGATCGAATCCCATAAATAATAAGGCAAGAAATTAATCAATAGTGAAATTCAAGCCGGTAGTAATATTTATTTAAGGGGGTTTAATATAAAATAAAAAAGGAAAAATATGACAGATGATTGTTGTAAATTGTTATTTATTTTCAATAATTGAGACAAGACTAGGGTTGTGTTCACCAAGATTTCATAACTTCAAAGGGTCTATTTCTAATTATGATTTATTCTAGTGTTTTGCATGCAAAACTGACAATTATAAAGTTCATCTAAAGTCTTTTGACCCAATTAGAGAAATTTTGCTCTAAGTGATTCCGACACTTGGGTGTTTATTGATTAACCTTCGTCATATATTTTGGGTTGACTCTTTTTGTGACAGCTCAAGTCATTAGAAGAGCGTTGATAATCTCAAATACCCGTTACTAGTTCTTTTTTCTAGTCTCTACCTCTTTTGTCAAGCAAGTTTAGACTATAAGCGAGTTCTAACGTTTGCAACCGGCAAAAAATATTTAAAATAAAAAAACTAGCAATACACGTAAAAACACCATCCTAAATCACTATTTTAGTAGATTCATTATTGTTATTCTATCATAATTTTTACAATCCTAGTTATGGGATTTAGTTGCTCATGGCAATGGTAATCATATTAAGAGAAGAACAATATTGATATAACATAAACTTACAAAAATTGCAAAAGGAATAGGAGAATTAGATTGCCAAAATCAATGGAATACTTTGAACTCAGAGAAAATATTTTGTCGTTCCTCTCTCCAACGAGATAGTTTAAAAACTGACAAGATACTGAATATATAAACCTAGAAAGTATTTTAATAGTCATAGAAAATCATGCAATAAAGTTAACAAAATTGCCCCCGTCAGTGTGTCCGTGGCCACATTTCCATCGCATTTGGTGGAATGCAGCCCGCGTGTCCACTAGTGTTTGGCTCAATTTCTTTTGGGATTTCTGACTCAGGATGCACTGAGGATGCGGTCGCATTTCATGAACCGCGGGCGGCGTATCCACATTTGCTCTTGATTGATGGGCATACACTGTTCGCCTTATGTGTGCCGCATCTTTCGGTTCGCGACCGTGTTTGCTTATACGCGGGCTGCATTTCCTCGCTCACTCAACTCCATTTTCTACTTGGTGTATTTTGTCTTTTATCTTCACCTTTTGGTCATTTTTCAACTCAACTATGCTCATGCTTCTTCTAACTCATAAATACCTGCAAAAAGGGAGAAACGGTATTAGACGCGCCCTTTTCTTAACAAAATAAAGAAAAAATTCAAGCTTAGATAAGAGATAAATTCGTAAAATCTGAACTTATCAGTATACAGTTTCATGTATTTATATACAGTAAGTTGAACATGATAATATAGTCATATAAGGATACTACAATCCTAAGCCTAACTAAAATCAGTCAAACTCGTGGAAGAGTTCATAGTCGAGCGGGACATCGAGGTCGAGTAGGATTTCGAAGATGGACATGTCTCAATAGGCTCGAACTCAGGATTTTTGCCTACTCTGATACTATAATAAAGTGTGCGATCATTTTATCTAAATTTAAACTATTCAAAAAAGCACGTAATTATTTATTTAATTATATTAATATCACAATATATATAACTTAAACTCAAAAATAAAAGAAGTGAAGAAAGAGAGTTGGACAATGATCTAACATAGTGGAAGACAATGGAAATTAAAGCCAGTGGAGCAGCAAAATGCTGTAATTATTGCTTGGACCTTATGGTGAGAAAAAAATTTGTCCTTACCGAAATATAGATGTTACCTATGTCATCTCAGGGGGTAGAATATAAAGGCTAGTTTCCAAAATCGTGCAATTCCAGTTGTAAATATCCTCCAATCTCTATCAACAGACTAACCTACACCAACCACCCTACTTAGCCCTATGACAATTATCATTATTAATTCATTGGTGAATATACACTTGTATTATCTGCATGGGAAAGGTAGACTTTGACAACCAAACGGTAGGGTAGAAATGGATGGAATTAACCCTTTCACCCTATTGATTTAGAGCTTTATGAATAGAGAAATTTTTGGCAATGAGCGTTTCCCTCTTTAATTGTCATGTAGCGAAAATTACAATTAATCGGTCTAGTTTATTCTGAATACCTTAAAGACTCAAGAGGGAGAAAAAAGCCACGATATGATATTGAACTTTAGTACCAATTTAATTTCATTTTTGAATAGTTATGTGATTTGCCAGTATGGATGTATACAAAAAAAGATGTTCTTATGGAAAGATGAAGGTCTACGTATTCGTATGGGAAGATGAAGTGGTGAGTACGGTTTGATGAGACATGAGTAACAATTGAAATCTCTTAAACTTTACCTTAATTCAGATATTTTAATTTCTAGTCTGCACTTAACATGTTGCTTCTACTCCAATAATTTCTTGATAAATTTTAATAGACTTAAATTTTACATAATGATGATAGAGACCAGACAGGATTAGTGTCTCAAAATTTTAAAAAATAACGGTTGGGGAGGAGGCCGATGATTCATCATTCAAGACAAATTATATTGACATTGAAAACTTAATAAGGCGAGGATTAATTGGACCAACCAAAAAAAAAAAAGATGCATTATAGGGGTCCACATATTAATAGAAGGGAAATTAAAGGGGATGATGCATAAGATGTTGGGAAGTTGGACTAGTGAACTATTTAAGGCAAGGATATATCAAATAATGAGTCCATTGATAGAGAAATATGCAATAATTATATTTGGTAGCAGTAATAAGTAGTACTCCCTTCCTCCGTTTCAATTTATTTATCTTAGTTTGATTCGACATGAAATAATTTTTTTAAAACAAAATCAAATTTGTGATCGTAAATTAAAAATTTGCAAAATATATTAAAATACTCTTTTAATTTTGTGATTTTAAATATGTCATATAAGATGTTAGGGTTGTAAAGAGTTACTAAAGATTAAAAAAAATAACATTAAGACAAATAAATTTTAAAAAAATAACATTAAGACAAATAAATTTTTTTTAAAAAAGTACATAGCATATGAGTAAATATGAAAAAATGAATAAATATCTTATGGAAGCTTTTAATGTCTCTACCTAACACATTTTTCTTTAAGAAAAAAACAATGGAAAAAGCAAAAGCAGATAGGAATAAAGGTTGAAAAGTTAGCCCTTTTGGTTGTGCGAAGGGCCATTCATTTGCTTAGAGGAATATGAATATGATATTATGTGATACGTCTTTTTGTTTTTGATTGGATATGTGTCATATGTCACACACACATGGTTTTAGATTGCGTTTTCAGAAGGTTTTTTCTTTCTTTGGAACATTTCAACCAATTATTAATTAATTAGTGGACATATCAAGATACCTAATATGCTTTGAAAAAACTAAACGAATTTATCAGAAAACCATGAAATTAAGTCCAAACCAAAATTCCAAAATGCATGGAATTTAGGGTTAAGTAGTAGCTATCTCGGGTTGAAGCCACATGAATAAAGAAATTTTCAATAGAGAGCGTTTTACTCTCCTTATTGAACTTGATTATGCAAATTCAAATCTTTTGAGTCGATATATTTTAAATACAAGATGGTTATACTTCAAAAAAAAAACTTAAACTTGGAGAGTAATGACAAATGAAAAGTCAAAGAACCAAAAGCACTTAAGTCCATTCAGCGGAAATTTTAATTCAAGTTCAACATTGACCGACTGCCACCCTATATATTTTGATCCTTAATTATTAAAAGGACTAATGTGAAAAAAAAGTGCAGAAAATATTCTACAAATTTTAACAGGTATAGAACATGTTATGTTTGATATGTATTATTGAACTAAATAGCTGAAACGTTGATATAATTTTCTCTATTATTATAACTTAGAACTTTTTGTTATAATAATATTTAAATTGTAATTCCAATATAATAGGAGTCTGTTAGTACAAGTCAACTTAACACTGCTTTTGATGTATGTTAGGTCCAAAAAGTAAGCTTTGCTGTTATTAATAATAATAAGTGATCACAAAATATCATAAGCTTATAATGTGACACATAGTTAACAGTATCATAATCAACAGAATATCAAATGAGACTTGAAGCAGGAAATACAAAAGCTACTGATCAATTATGTAGATTATGAAATTCTTTTATTTTGTAATCTATCAATTATAAGAAGATAATCCAGAACCAAGTTCATGGAGTATTTGCATTGGGTAGACCAAAATGCTTCCTATCAAAAAATTCTTTATTTTCAATGCTTTAACCTAAAATGTCTAATTAAAAAAATGGAAAGATACCGAGTACCCCAACATATACCTTTTGATGGAAGGTATCCTTTCGTTATTTTTCATTAATTAAATTAATAAGATGTTATTTTGAGATATGACTATTTTAAACATATTATCGGGATATAATTAAATAGTTAAATTTGTACTTTTTGTAATGATTGATATCAACTAGCAGTTTTCTTTAACTAAGTTTCAGAATTTTTGAAAGATTTTAAAAATTGTTTCCACAAATCTTGAAAAAACTAAAAAAAGAAAGAAAAAATCTTACAAAAAAGTAAATCTCGTTATCTTTTAAAAACACTAATTATTCTTCATTAATCATATTAAAGATTTGAAATGAACCAATGAATTCCTTTAGTTAAATGGTATTAAAGTTTAAAGACATCTCTTATATAATCAACTTATTAAACGAGTCGAATTAATAATGAATTGGGTCCGTACTAGTAGTCGTAGTGCTATGTGTGTAGTATCTGGTTTTTTAGAGTTTTCGTAAGGTTTGGTGTTCCGGGTAGATGGATTGTAGTATTATTTTGTGGTAGTCTTGTTTCTGTTACTTATCTGTTTTTTTACTACCTATTGTTTTTTGTTCTTGTATTATTGTCCTTTTCAAGACTATTTTTATTTTGAGCCGAGGGCCTATCGGAAACAGCCTCTCTGCCTCACTTCTGAGGTAGTGGTACGGACTGCGTACACTCTACCCTCCCCAGACCCTACTTTGTGGGAATACACTAGATATGTTGTTGTTATTGCATTTTTTTTTCTAAAAATTTACAGTTATCACATTATTAAATAAATATCAAAAATTATATTTCTAAGAATCTATGAAATCTAACTTAACAAATTAAATGATTTTCAAAATACAAAATAAAATTAAAAGTTGATTACCCAAGATCGGGTGCCATCTAAACTTCTAACCAATAAGTTTTGGGAGTAGAGCCTAGAGGGGAATGGCAGGTTAGTTAGATCACAACTAGAATACTAATTGATAGGTTGGTGGAGTTATGGACAGTTGTTAGCTTATTCACGCATTTTATATTGGCACTATAGAACATTTATATTATTAAATAATGAAATTACTTTAAAAACTCTTCATAATTATAAGTAAAGTAATAAGATAAATAACTTTTTACAACAAATTAAATTGTATGTTTGTATCAAATATGAATATATATATACTCTTCCGTCCTAAATTAGTTAGTATCATGTTTCAATTTTCAAGAGTCAATTCAATTAATTTTTTAAGCTAAATCGACTTAAATCAACTTAATAATTGTTATACGAAGAATAATTATAACTTTTCTCATATCAATTTGATGAAAAATATATTTGATCAAAATTAACGTAATTTAACTTTTGAAAAATAAAACACGACAATTAATTTGAGACAAAGAAAGTAAGATAAATACAATATTTTATATTAGTTATTATTATAAGTAATAATAGAGGAGATAGGTTACCAACCTCTTGCCATCTTCTTTTCTTCTCATCCTTTCACTGCTTATCCAGTTGCCCCAAACATGAGCAACCCCACATAAGAGACATACAACTAACAATATAAATCTTCTCGATCTCAAAAAAGAAGAAAGAATAAAAGAATCTACATATAGAAAAGAAGAAGAAAAAAGTATTGGTCTAATTGAGGCCTTCAAAATTCGACCGGCGTACATACATTATACATATATCATATAATATCCAAGATTCATCATAATGGACCACATAAGATAAGGACCAACAAAAACCTTATGTTACTGTTATCAAGATTTGAGAATTATTATTATTATTAATTGAATCTTCTATTTACTGTTACATACCTCCTTACCATATTTAATAACTTTTCTGAATTACTTTATTTTAATTACTTAATATACCACATGTAAACACTCTGATACATCGCTCCAGGTCGTGATACATCGCTGCAGGTCGTGATACATTGCCTCACCTCGTGATACATCGCCTTGATGTATCAAAGGTAATTATCCAGAGGTGAGGCGATGTATCACGCCTTGGGGCGATGTATCCGAGCGAAGTGAGGTGGGAAAAAGAGTAATTAACTCCCAAAAATGTGTGTTTTATGTAAGTTACCCAACAAATAATGTTAACAATGTTAGATAATATTACGGTGAAAATTGAGAAAAATCACAACTATTACGACACAAATAAGATATACTTTGTGCCTCCTTTTATTTATGCGCGACAATTTCTCTTTTTAGTTTGTTCAAAAAAATAACACATTTCTCTTTTTAAAAAATTTATATAAGAGAAAAGGTCTCAATTTACCTCTAAACTTTGCAAAATAATCTAAATATGATCTCTCTTAATATGTGATGTTAGATTTACCTTTCTCACTAGGTTAGATTTGTCCTTATTAAATAACAGTAAATGCATTTCAACACGTAAACCTCTTTATAAAGAAAAGGGTTAAATTTATCCTTAAACTATCCGAATTTTACCTTTGAACTTTGTGAAGTATTGACCACAAAACCATCTCATTGAGACGAATTCTCTAATATTTTCATCTTTGTCACTTTTCCGTCACCATTTTACTTTAGCTAGAAGATTACTGACCCTTGACTATTTGTAATCCCACCTTGACCTTCAGAATATTACTGCAAAAGATTTTGGAGTTAAATTGTGTGTACTTTATCTCTTTAGCTTTGGGAGGTCGATGTGAAGTATTTGTGTTACTATTGGTGATCTGAGAAGGATCGGCGTTGAAGTTCTAACAATAATGGAAATTCAATTTGATAGTGCCATTGATCATTATTGAATTCCGTTTGGGCTAAGTTGAGGCTCAATGCTGGTTAATTTAGGCTTGGGACATAGAGACTAGTCGTTGGAGGTTCTAAGGGGTGAAGAAAATAATGATGTCGTTTTAGAATTATGAGTCTGTTTTTCAAAATTCATAGGCAAATTTGGACTATTTTTCATAGAGAAGAAATTTTTACTTTTTTTCCTTTGAGAAAAAAGGCTCACGTATTAGAAAGCTTATATCGTTAGAAAGTATTAAGAGCAAATGTAGCCCATTTTGGTGCGGTAAAAATTGATTTGACCTCAACTGTTAAAGTAAAAAAAAAATCCAGGTTAGTTTGCAAAGGTCAAGGGCAAATTTAACCTTTTTATCCTTAATGATATATAGGACTTGTTGGAACACGCTTGGTATAAAAATTTATTTTTGTATATATAAAAAGCTAGAAAATAAAATGACATGTGAAACTCTCACCATCACTCATTTAAAAGGATAATTTTGTATATATATTATGTTTTAACAAAAATTATTTCCATCATTTAAATATATGTGATACCTTTCGGATTTTGAGATTCAAACAAGACTTTCTTTGACCGTAATTTTTTCGTATATTTTTTAAATATTTTAAATTTATTGTGACTCATAGTACTTTTTACGTAGTTTTCAAATATGTAGATTTTATTTCAGAAAACTTACAGATTCTATACTCGAATTCACAGTCAAAATTAAACTGTTTGATTGACGAAATTAGAACCGTGCCACATAAATTAGAACAAAGGGAGTAATATAATTATCAAAATCCATGCCCAACATGAATCGGAGGGAAGAATAACTAGCACTAGAGTGAATTTTTTTCAAAAGCAGCTCACTGATATTTACTTCTCTGAGGAAGAAGAAATAACAAATTAAGGAAACAAATACTTTATTTTACTGCTTTGAACTAAATGTAATTATAGTATATTTTACAACCAAGAGAAAATTAGCTAGAAGAATAATATTCTCAACTCTCTTTTTCAATTATCTCTTGACATTCTTACACTTTTTTCTTTTTTCTACACATACAACAAAAGATCATATAATCCGGATCTGATCACTTAGTTTCCAAAGTTCTATAGTCCAAAAGACCATTAGTCTTCAAGCCCAAAAAGTCATAACCTGCTATAATGTTCATACTTACAATATTATTACTGCATCCATTTCCATTTGTTTGATCACTGCAACTGCAATCTTTACTGTTTTGTATCCCCAAACTACATGTAAAACATAAAGAGCTTGATCTTTGATGATGATGATAATTATCCAGTTGTTGATGATGTGGAGGACTAATTCTGAGCTCAAGATTCAAGTCAGGAAGACATGACTTTTCTTGAATTTCATTATTATTATCTTCTTTGCTCGTTTCAACAAATTCGACTTTGATATTAATCTTCTGATCTTGATGATGATCATCTTTAGTACTGTGATCAGCAGCAGCAAAAGAAATGGTTGTTGTCACTTTTGGTGTAATAGGCTCGTTGATAGACCGATGTGTTGTTGGATCAATACCCCGACTCAAAAGCTTCCTTCTTATATGCGTGTTCCAATAATTTTTTATCTCGTTATCTGTTCTTCCCGGTAATCTTCCTGCTATTAGCGACCACCTATCATAAGGGGAAAAAAAGAAAATAATTTAGTACTAGTCCAGGGCTCTTGATTACTCTGATACCCTACGACTCATCTAAGAGTTTAAACAGTTAGAAGGAAGGGAAATTTAAATTTTGAATGGCCAAGTGTACAAGTAAAAAAAAAATCACTAAAATTTCAACAAAATATATATATTAAATTTTGAACTAATAATTTAAAAATTAAAATAGGCTCACGAGTGATAACAACATAAAATTTAAATTCTGAATCTGTCAAGATTTAACAAGTAGGACAAAATAGAAATGTTAAACATACTTGTTTCCAAGGAGGCTGTGGAGTTTGATAATGAGTTCATCTTCTTCTTCAGTAAAGTTACCACGTTTAAGATCAGGTCTCAAGTAATTAATCCACCGGAGACGACAACTTTTACCGCAACGGAGAAGTCCGGCAGCTTTAGGAAGAGACCTCCAACAACCTTCACCATGAGTTCTAATGTATGCAATAAGCCTTTCATCTTCTTCTTTAGTCCATGCTCCTTTGTTTGTATGTGCCTTCTCACAACAAGGTGACCTTCCCATTAAATTAGCCAACTTAAGAAAACTCTACCTTGTTTTACTTTTTTCTTTCAAGTGTAGTATGGTAGTAGTAGTAGTACTAATAGAGAGAGAGGGATATTGGAAAATATTAATGGAAGTTTTAGCTTTGGTGGTGGTGCTTGAGAATCAAAGGCTGCCTTTTTAAGACTTGAAGTGGGGTTATATAAGCTTTTGACTCAATAGACTCCCTCTGGGGGTGGGGGGTGGGGGATGGGGGTGAGGGGTTAGTGACACTAATTGCTTCTAGATGCGAGTTGGTGAGACAGGTTTGTGGGAGTGGCTGATGAGCATTTCCTTCTTTTAAAATAATATTTGCATAGATATTATCATGACCATATATTTACGTGTATAATTTATATATCGATCGAAAAGAAAAATGGGATAAGATTCTTCAAATACCAATTATGAAAATATATCGGATATGTTAATGTATAATATAAAAGATTACGTTAAAGTATTTACCGGTTACTATTTATAATAGACGGGATAAGTTGTAATCTGAAAAATAAAGTTAATGATCTTCTACAGAAGACAAAATTGCAGTGATGGTATAAAAATTCATTTTAACTAATTGTGAATATAAGATAAATTAAGTATTTATTAAAAAGTTTAAATTTTATGTACTAATGATGCAAGTGATATCTACACAATCATATCACAAGTAAGTCTTTTGACAAGCATTAATTGGTAATATGATAAAACTAATAACTAATATGTTCGTCACAAACAAAAAATTTCAAATATAAAAAGTATAGTTACTATGTCAATAGATATATTTTGAGATAAATGAAATACTTCCTCCAATCCAATAAAAATATATTGTTGGTGTGTACACACACTCTTTTAAAAAAATTATTTAAAGATATTAATTAAATAATAATTTATCAATATTACTTTTTTATTATTTCCGAACTCTTCTTAAAATAGAAATAATCATTATTGAGATATAAAAATAGTTAAAACCCCCATTAAAAAGAGGGATAATTTTGGAAATTAATACATTTTTGAACTTCAAAAAAGTTATTTATTTTTTACCATAAAAAAGTCAATACTAATTTATTTATATTTTGAACTAGAAGGAATACTCTATTTGGACCACTTTATTTGCCATTTTTACTAAAAAAAGATGGTCCAAAATAGTTGTCATTTTAAAAAATCACGGTATAATTAGTCATTTATTTTTATTTTTATCCTTAATTATAAATATAAAGAGATATTAATGTAGCGCAAAAGAAAGAAATATTAAATATTAAGGGGTAATAAATAAATATAATTTTGTTAAATTATACTCTAGTTATTTATTTATTTTTTAAAACGTATAAATTAAAAATGCGACAAGTAAAATAGTTCGAGAAAGTACTACTTTTAAAAGTGATAACAAAAGGAGTAAAAGTGACAAGTCATTAACTATCAGGTAGGTATAAAAGTGAAGAGTTATTAAATTTTTGGTTAATGAGGACAGGGAGTGTGATCTGATTTAATTTGTCTCTTTTTATTGTTTCTGTCCAAACTCTGAACAACCTGTTATTAATAATTTAGCTAGCCATATACCAAACCCAACCATATGGGCAACATGTACCACAATAATTTACTTTCCTACCAATATTATTAAATTATTATTATTTAACAAACAACCTTATCTGATTTAATTTATGGTGATCAATCTAGATAAATTCTAAACTTTTTACCCCACAGATCACAAAAGAATGTATATCATCAATGATCAATCAAATTTTCATATATGGTGATTACCTGCAGTTATTTTTTATTATTTTAATAACAAAAAAGATTAATTTGCCTGTTGTAGCATGTATATTGCTTTATTTTTTAGGTTATTAATTCCAATTTTTGAGGATGGTTACATGTAGTTATCGAATTTAAATGAACTTATAATATGAAGCTTTTTTTACACTATTAATGTATAGAAGTTATAAACTCTTTTTGTTCCATTCACTTCCTCCATTTCAATATAAATAAATTTCTCACACTTATTTTATGATCCTAAATAAATAATTTTTTTAAAGTTCAAACATATATTAATTAATTCTTTTTAAAATTACTCTTCTCTTCAATGGACTATCTCTAGTTTTAAGAAAAATTAGGGAAGAAAGGATGATATTAATAAATTAGTCCTTCCATTTCTAAATAAATAGTATTTTTAGTTTGGACGCACTCCATAAGAAACTACTTATTCCTAGAAAACAAAAAGTGTTCTTATTAACTTACCCTTAATCATACCTTGAAAAAGATATAACCTTTTAGTAATTTCTTGGTTATGTAAGAACTACTTATTCCTAGAAAATAAGAGTGTTTTTATTAATTTACCCTTAATAAATATCTTGAAAAAGATGTAACTCTCTAGTAATTTCTTAGTTATGTAAAACTCTGTTTATTTAAAGAAGGATAAAATTAAAAGAACATCATTAAATTTTTCTTGATTATCTAAAATAATTACTTATTTAGAAACAAAGAGAGTATTCTTTAATTAATATTTTTAATTAACATTCTCATGGGTCACCCCAAAAAGGTAAGTTAGTTACGAGCATTTGGTGAAGAATTGTGCGATGTGCTTTTGGTTTACAGTTTTTTACTAATTAATACAAGTAAGAGTTAGATCATAAAATATGGTTGAGTTAGATCATTTGGTGGGGGAGTTTTTTATAATTATTTTGGTACTCTAGAGAGAGAGAGGGGATTGAGTTTGTGTGTATGTTGCTAGAGTTTCTAGAAGACATAGTACTCTACCTAGAATAATATAAAAGAAGGAAAAAGTAGAAGCATAGGAACTTTGAAAGGAAGAAAATTGTGTGTGGGGTGTTGTGGTAGTTGCTCGTGGCCTTTGGTTCACCTTCCACTTCTCTCTTTGTTTAAATAATTATATAAATCGTCAATGTGAAAAAACAAAACAAATTACACTATGAAATTATCCAAGGAATATTTATATATAAATTTTCCTAATCTTAAAAGCAAGGTAGATTATCTATTATAATAGCTAAAAGAGATGTAATTATATATAAATTTCTTATACTAACGATATATATTAAAGCGACTCCTATCTCAAACCTTGTGGTTCAAGTTTTGGCAACAATGTAGGGATAATATAGTGGGGGAGGGTTGTTGTTTATTCACCTTTTGTTGTTGTTCTTTTCTTTTTGCTATATGATTAAGTTGTTGGGAAAGGCAAGGCACTAACAAAGAATGCACAACAGGGTAGCAGCGGAAGAATACCCAAGTCTAAACTTTCCCTTTCAATTTGAACCAAGAGAAGACAAACAAACCAAGCACAATGGTAATAAGGCAGCAAGTATATCAACCAAAAGAAATACGACAAGACAAAATAAACCAATCACACGAGACACCAAGATTTACGTGGAAAACCCCTTCGGTGTGAAGAGTAAAAACCACGGGACCAAAACCTCCACTATAATCACCAAGAGTTACAATAATGTTCTCCAAAATGGCCACCAAAGAAGTGCCAACAAACGAGCAACACTACATAAATCACAACACCAAAAACAAGAGAATAAAAGGAGCAAAAGCACCGAAAAACGCAGCTACTGTTCACGGATGCAAAACTGGAGCTACGGGATACCAAATCCAACTCTGTCAGTTTCTAATCAAAGATTGAGATGAGAGGAACAAGCTGTCCAAAAATCAGATCAATCGGATAAGAAACGAAGCGGGAATCGCAATTTGAAGTTGGCAATTTAGGGCTGAAATTGGGTGCGAAAATCTGCTCTCTCTCTATGTGTGGCTGCTGAAAAATATTATGTGGATTATGAAATAAGACCTAAAAAAGGTCTATATATATGCCCCATAGAATTGGGCCTATGGGCAAAAGTGGGTTGGTCCAAATTGAGCTTTATTTATCCACATAGGAAGGGAAAAAGACCCATAACCCCAACAATTCTCCCCCTCACGACTATGTGGAGGAGACCGCCATCCCGGCGATCATGCAACAATCTTCAAATTTCCATCTTGGCAAAGCTTTAGTCATCATATCGGAACCATTATCATCCGTATGAATCTTCTCAAGTTCAAGCAACTTAGAATCCAACACATCTCGAATCCAATGGTATCTCACATCAATGTGTTTAGACCGACCATGGAATGTAGAATTCTTGCCAAGATGTATAGCACTTTGACTGTCGCAATAAAGCACATACCTCTCTTGAGCACAACCAAGTTCCCCCAAGAATCTCTTCATCCAGAGCAACTCTTTACAAGCTTCAACGGCAGCAATAAGCTCAGCTTCTGTAGTAGATAGAGCAACACATTTTTGCAACCTAGATTGCCAAGACACAGCTCCCCCTGCAAAAGTAACCAAGTACCCTGAAGTAGACTTGCGAGTATCAACATCACCAGCCATGTCTGAATCAGTATAACCATAAAGAATAGGCTTCCTGTACCAAAACACAAACTCAGACTAGAAGTGCCACAAAGATATCTCATGATCCACTTCACAGCATTCCAATGTTCTCTTCCCGGATTAGAAAGAAAACGGCTAACAATACCAACAGCATGAGCAATATCTGGTCTTGTACAAATCATTGCATACATTAAACTACCAACAGCTGAAGCATAAGGAACTTTCTTCATATCTTCCTTCTCATCATCACTGGAAGGACACTCTTTCGTGCTCAACTTGAAGTGCATAGCTAAAGGTGTACTGACAACCTTAACATTATTCATGTTGAACCTTCGAAGTACTTTCTGAATGTACTTCTCCTGTGATAACCACAACTTCTTGGCCTTTCTGTCACGGACAATCTGCATGCCAAGAATCTGCCTTGCTGGTCCTAAGTCTTTCATAGCAAAAGACTTACTCAACTCTTGCTTCAACTTTTGAATCCTGCAAGCATTATAACCAACAAAAAGCATGTCATCAACATAAAGCAACACAATAATAAAGTCACCATCAGAGAATTTTTGCACAAAAACACAATGATCTGAAGAAGTCTTCTTGAAGCCCTGCTGACTCATAAAAGAACCAAACTTCATGTACCACTGTCTAGGAGCTTGTTTCAAGCCATACAAGCTCTTCTTCAATTTGCAAACATAATTCTCTTTTCCCTTGACTTCAAAACCTTCCGGCTGCTCCATATAAATTTCTTCATCTAAGTCACCATGGAGAAAAGCAGTTTTAACATCCATTTGTTCAATCTCTAAATCTAGACTTGCAGCTAAGCCTAGAACAACACGAATGGATGACATCTTCACAACTGGAGAGAATATCTCATCAAAATCAACTCCCTTTTTCTGGTTAAAACCCTTCACAACTAATCTAGCTTTGTACCGTGGAACTGGATTGCCATCTTCATGTTTCACCCTGAAAACCCACCTGTTTTTTAAAGCTTTTCTGTCTTTAGGTAACTTAACCAAATCAAAAGTATGATTATCATGTAAGGATTTAATCTCATCTTCCATAGCATCAAACCATCTTTCTTTTTCTTCACTATCCATGGCTTCATCAAGACTCTCAGGTTCTCCCCCATCAGTCAAGAGTACATACTCATTGGGAGAATAACGAGATAAAGGTAGTTTCTCTCTAGTAGATCTTCTGAGAGAACTCTCTGGAGCATCAATAGCAGCTGGTTGCTGGCCAACCACATCCTCTTGCACTGGAGCGTCAACAACATCCTGGTCATTCTGAACATGATCATCATCTTCATTATCAACTTGATTTTCATTATTATGAAGATTTTCTTCAGGTGCAGTAGTCAAAGAAACTGGATCAATATCAACTAGACTCTCACTACTCTGAGAATCAACCTTCTCAGTTTTGTCAAAATCTTCAATTGTTTGGTCTTCAAAAAACACAACATCACGGCTTCTAACAAGTTTCTTCTCAACTGGATCATAGAAACGATAGCCAAATTCATCTTGACCATAACCAATGAAGATACACTGTCTAGTTTTAACATCCAGCTTTGACCTTTCATCCTTAGGAACATGAACAAAAGCTTTACACCCAAAGACTCTAAGATGATCATAAGAAACATTCTTACCAGACCAAACTCTGTCAGGGACATCACTATTCAAAGCAACAGCAGGAGATAAATTGATAACATAAGCAGCAGTATTAAGTGCTTCTGCCCAAAAGGAATCTGGCAGCTTAGCATCTGAAAGCATACATCTAACTCTCTCAACTAGAGTTCTGTTCATCCTCTCTGCTAAACCATTTAACTGAGGAGTCTTTGGAGGAGTTTTCTGATGCCGAATACCCTTCACTCTACAATATTTATCAAAAGGACCAATATACTCACCACCATTATCTGAGCGGATGCATTTCAATTTCTTCCCTGTCTGTCTCTCAACCAAGGCCTGAAAACCCTTGAACACATCAAGTACCTGATCCTTGGACTTCAAAGGAAATACCCAGAGTTTGCGAGAATGATCATCAATAAAAGTCACAAAGTAAAGTGCATCGCCATGAGACCTTACCTTAAAAGGACCACACAAATCAGAATGTACCAACTCCAGCAAATCAAGCTTTCTTGAAGGCGGATGACTCTGAAAGGAAACTCTTTTCTGTTTACCGGCTAAGCAATGAACACATTTCTTCAACTTTGCTTGTTTCACTCCAGAAAGTAAATTTTTCTTAGCCAAATTGTCAATCCCCTTCTCACTCATATGACTTAGCCTTCTATGCCATAATTCTGATGAAGTATCATTCTCCATCAAGTTTACTGAGTCTCTAGAGATGGAGCCCTGAAATACGTACAAGTTAGATAACTTGTCACCACGAGCCACAACCATTGAACCTCTAGTAAGCTTCCACTGGCCAGCACCAAGGGTGTTAACATAACCCTCATCATCAAGGTTCCCCACAGAGATCAAATTCAGGCGAACATCTGGAGCATGCTTGACATTGTTGAGAACTAATCTCGAACCATTGTTACTTTCTAAGCAAACTGTTCCAATGCCAAGAACTTCAACTTCATCATTATTACCCATCTTCAACATCCCAAAATTACCTGGAGTATAAGAAGAAAATAATTCTTTCTTGGGCGTGACATGAGAAGTAGCACCAGAATCCACAAACCAGCTAGACTCATCACGAACAAGATTAATGGCATTCTCACCACAAGCAACAAGAAGATCATCATTAGCAACAACAGCAACACGATTCTCATTATCGCCTTCTTTCTTTTGTCGTCTCATATCTCTCTTGTGCTTGTGACAATATTTCATGATATGTCCATTCTTGTGGCAATAGTCACATGTAACATTCTTGTATCTGGACTTTGACTTGCTTCTACTTGTACCTCTATCATTCTGACCTCTGAACTTATTTCTCCCCCTATCTTCAGTAACCAAAACATCGGAGTGTGAAGCTGAAGAAGATGAGGCCTGTGATCTTCTTCTCATCTCTTCATTCAAGACACCACTCTTAGCATATTCCATAGTTACAACACCACTGGGAGCAGAATTAGTCAAAGAAACTCGAAGAGTCTCCCAAGAGTCTGGCAGAGTATTGAGAAGCCAAAGTCCCTGAATTTCTTCATCAAACTTTACACCCATTCCGGACAGCTGGTCAAGGACACCCTGAAAATCATTTATATGATCAGAAATAGGACTACCCTCTTTGTACCTGATATTTATCAATTGTTTCAGCAGGAACAACTTGTTGTTGCCAGTCTTCGAAGCATAAAGTGTCTCAAGCTTATCCCACAAACTTCTGGCATGTGTCTCATTCACAATATGATTTCTAACATTATCTTCAACCCATTGTCTGATATAGCCACAAACCTGCAGATGCTCAAATTCCCAATCCTCATCATTCATAGATTCAGGTTTGTTAGAAGCAAACACAGGTAAGTGCATCTTCTTGACAAATAGAAGATCTTTCATCTTGCCTTTCCAAGTATGATAATTACTACCATTCAAACACACCATCTTGCTCATATTTGCCTCCATCATTCAAATTGACTATCAACAACAACCAATGCTCTGATACCACTTTGTTGGGAAAGGCAAGGCACTAACAAAGAATGCACAACAGGGTAGCAGCGGAAGAATACCCAAGTCTAAACTTTCCCTTTCAATTTGAACCAAGAGAAGACAAACAAACCAAGCACAATGGTAATAAGGCAGCAAGTATATCAACCAAAAGAAATACGACAAGACAAAATAAACCAATCACACGAGACACCAAGATTTACGTGGAAAACCCCTTCGGTGTGAAGAGTAAAAACCACGGGACCAAAACCTCCACTATAATCACCAAGAGTTACAATAATGTTCTCCAAAATGGCCACCAAAGAAGTGCCAACAAACGAGCAACACTACATAAATCACAACACCAAAAACAAGAGAATAAAAGGAGCAAAAGCACCGAAAAACGCAGCTACTGTTCACGGATGCAAAACTGGAGCTACGGGATACCAAATCCAACTCTGTCAGTTTCTAATCAAAGATTGAGATGAGAGGAACAAGCTGTCCAAAAATCAGATCAATCGGATAAGAAACGAAGCGGGAATCGCAATTTGAAGTTGGCAATTTAGGGCTGAAATTGGGTGCGAAAATCTGCTCTTCTCTCTATGTGTGGCTGCTGAAAAATATTATGTGGATTATGAAATAAGACCTAAAAAAGGTCTATATATATGCCCCATAGAATTGGGCCTATGGGCAAAAGTGGGTTGGTCCAAATTGAGCTTTATTTATCCACATAGGAAGGGAAAAAGACCCATAACCCCAACATAAGTTACTAAGTATTATTTATCTCCTGCTTGGATTTTTCTTGTTTTGTTTTTTAACCACCCACCACCACAAAACTCCTCTATCTTTGAAAACAACTTTGATAACAACTTGTGCCTATGAATGAAAGTTCCTAAAACCTTTTCCATTATCTTGGCTTTGATGGTTTGAAAGAGAGAAATAAAGAGAGAGAGAGATGTCCACTTTTCTAATTCCATGTGTGTAATTTTACCTACCCGTTTCACCTTTAGGATTGCTTTCGAGTCATATTCTAATTAAAAGAAGGGGCTACCCTACCTCTTTATATTTGCACTAGTCATGAATTTTATTCCAACACTTACCCCTAATTAATTTTCTTATGTACTAATTTACCATATAAAATATGATTGACTTTCATGAAATTATTACTTGCTACTAAAAATTGGTTACATTTCAAACACCATCTTTATCTCTCAGTCTTTGGTTTCAATAACATAGACGATAAATTTTCTTTTGATGGTAATTATAGATAGATCTTTTGGTAAATATTACTCTCTCCGATCTGTTTTAGTTTTTGTATTTACTAAAATAGCTAGTCTAAAATAATTGTTAGAAAATTAAGATATAAAATTAATTATTTTTTTCCACCTTTATTCTTACTCAATAAATGAGGAGGGAGATTAATGTGGTGAAAAAAAGAGTAGTATTAAATTGAAATCAGAGAGTAAATAAGGATAATATTGTCAAATCATTCTTTTAGTTAATGTTTTCTTAAGAGACGTACAGAGAAAAATATGACAAGTAAAATAAATCGGAGAATGGAGATAGTAATTAAAACCCAATGAAAATAAGTGTAAAATAAAATATTAATTCTATAGTGTATACAATTTCAAAATTCAAACTGAATTGGTCATTTCTCAGTTAGTTCCTATCTAACATCCAAGCATTAATTTTGTGTCCTTTTTCTAACTTCCCCACCCCACCCTCCACCAAAGTAAGTTGAGTTAGGTTCATTTATAGAGAGTAGTAAAGTAAGTTGGTGCTCCCTCAAGTCGATCTTTCCCTTTCCTCACTAATGGGACTACAAAAGAAGAGTGTTGAAAATGAGTAAATAACATTTATTTGTTCATAAATATCGAGGCAAGAGAGTGGATGAAGTTATTACATGCATGATTGGTTGAGTGAAGGGGGTAAAGAGGGGATGCAGAGCGATGATATCAGATTCATCTGAACTCAATATTTTTGATATAGAGTATATATTTATATGTAAAAATTCCTAAAATTTCTATTCTCTTCGGACCATTTTGTTTGTCACATTTTTTTATTTACATAACCCTTAAAAAAAATATTAACTAGAGTGTAATTTGACTACACTATCCTTATTTATTACTCCATGTTGTTCAATGCTCCCTCCGGACCACTTTACTTGTCACTTTTTTTAGTTTACACCTCCCTTAAAAATATTAACTAGAGTGTAATTTGATCAAATTATCCTTATTTATTACTCCACAATATTTAATAATTCTCTTTTTTGCACTACATTAATACTCCCTCCGTTCAACTTTACTTGTCACTTTTTGACTTGACACATCCATTAAGAAAATAATGTTTAACATAGTTATTTTACCACATTACCCTATTAATTAATGTTAGTATTAAGTCTTGAAAAATGATTTTAGGAATAAGTAATTAATGCTAAGGGAAAACATAGAAAAAAATAATTGTCTTTTCTTGATATGTCAAAATTGACAAGTAAAAATGGAAATAAAAAATAGAAATAAGTGACAAGTAAAGTTGAACGGAGGGAGTATATCTTCATATTTATGACTAAAGGTAAAAGTTGAAACAAACAACTAATTATACCTTGATTTTTTAAAATAATAATTTTTTTGGTCTTTGAATCATCTATTTTTTAGTAAAGACAACAAGTAAAGTGCTCCGGAAAGCGTAATAAATAGTATATATGAACGCATAACTCTTAAAATATAATGAGTTGAATGCTAAGAAATTTAGAAATTAAATTCATAAAGATTAAATTCTGAATCCACCTCAGAAAGAAGGTGGATATTATTATTATTATTATTGGTTGGGAGGGGAGACATGAATCGTGAAAGAGAAGTGAGGGTAGGCAAATAATAGTGAAACAGTAAGGTAAGAGCCAACTCATAGGGCTGTGGATATCATGTGCTTAATTAGGTATGCACAACAAGACTCGTGTGGCTGTCCTAAAACACCCTTACCTACCTACCTACCTCTTCACTTTCTCTATCTCCTTTCCATTTGATACTCCTAATTCTTTTTTCTCTTTTTTTTTTTGGTGAGTGGACCTGGCCAAAAGAAAAAAAAGATAGGAAAACTTTTGATGGAATTAGAATTCTACACTACGTAAAGTTAATATTCCCAGATTCAATAATGGGATCCTGAGTTTGGCAGAATCAGGTGCTTTGAAATTGAACCTTACGCGTATGTACCAAAAAAAGAAGGAGTATGGATAGAGCTGTTATCAAGATTAATTTAAAGTATAATAGTATTAATAGTATCAACTGCCCATTAAGTGTGAATTCAATTCTCATTATTCTATATATCTGCACAAGGTGATTCAAGGGTAAGGCTAGTAAAGCATTTGCTTTAGACCCCAAAATTTTGAGGCCCCAAAAAAATTTAATAGCGAATTTTATTATTTTAGTTTCACTTAAAATAATATTGAAGATTGTAAAAAATAAAATGTATAAAATTTAAATAAAAAAAATAAAAAAAGAAGAATTTACTTTTTATCAGAAAATATTTTAGAACTTTGAATTAAACAACACAAGTCATCATATTAATAAATAAAATTTTTGCAACAACATCCAAGATAATGAATTACAAACAAATGTTTAACATCTCATTAACTAGAATTAAACGTTACTTCTATAAATAATAATATTATTATATGAAGTTAAACGCTTAGTGACTTTTAAAATACTACACAAAAAACAAGTAGCAATATCTAAAAACAAAAAAAATGATTCTAAATTATTATTATTATTATGTGTATGTGCATATACTTAAGGCCTCTTATTAAAATTTGGCATTTTAGACCACTAATTTTACTGAGACGCTCTTGTATCTGCACATAGTTACTCCAATTTCTCTTGGATACATTTTTTTTTTAAAAAAAATAATTATATTACATGAAAAGAGAAGAAGGGGAAAAAGGAAAAGAATGTAATGGTTACGCGCTATCGATGGATTTGAAGCCTTTACCTCAATTGCCGAAGATACGAAATACATCATGTGAGCTAGCCCTTGACACGGGATCAAGTTTCAATACTTTTTTCTAGAATTTTATTTTATTATTTTTGTCATTTTTTTTCTTTTACCCGAGACATGATTCTCACCTCATTTAATTAAAATTGGGTCTTCCCACTTTTTCATTTGCGATATTTTTCCTGTTTTTGGTATTACTTAAAGAAAGAAACTGACAAGAGGAGGTCTGATCAGGGTAAGTACCTTCTATCTCCGATCCTAAAATTATGAGTTCAAATCATTAAGGGAGCAAAAAAGTAAATGCTCCAGAAATTGGATAAAGTTGTCAATTTTGATGCATAATTAGGGGTTACAAAATTAACTTATAAAAATACGTACACACCTAATCCCTCATTTTTATGGAAGGTTACACAGATACATTTGTTCGGACAACTAAAAATAATTACATTTGCTAATAAATACTATACAAAAAAAATATAAAAAAATACTATTATGTATAAACATGTATATTAATTTTCATATACAAAAACATACATTTGTTGACTATTATTTTGATGAGCAACTATATAACATAAAAATCTCATTTTTAACTCAGATCATTTCGACCGCCCAATTCAATCCATCTAAAAATTGAGCACATATTTAGCCCAAATTTATCCATGGAAAAACTGTCAATAAACTTTTAAAACTTTTTTATTTGATATGTTATATAAAGCCATAATGTGTTTTATTAGGTAACTAGACAAATTATAAGAAACACAGATCAAAACTTGGTAAGAGGGACGGATCAGATTACAACCCAATGTTCAACTCATTTTTTATACCATTCATTTCAGCTCAAATACCTTTGAACAAGTCATTTTTCCACCATTTATTAACCCATTGCATCTTGACCTGCCTAAATTCACACAGCCAAATTCAATATAATCTGTCTATTTGACACCCCCAGGCATAATACTAAAACTGATACACCTAACACCCCTATTTGGATACACACACAAGTGATACTAAGCACCTTTTACCTGGCAAAGAGGATTAGGTGAATGACAAGGGCCAGATGCTATATGACCCAGCCAAAAGAGAGAGCAAGCAAAACAGACAAATATTGAAGTGCAGTCACCCCATTTTAGGAAAAACTAGTACTACGACAATCCCATGACACTGTTAGGTAAAATAAGCAAGTGCAACTCAATAATTTGCACATGGGAAGCACAAACAAATAAATGGCACATAAATCTCCAGTTAGTTTATTATGCAATCTGCTTGTGAGGTTCAAGTTAAAAAGGCCATCTTCATGTCTAACTTACCTTTTTCACTTCAAATTGTAACTGGATTAAGTCAAGCATCTGAGGAAAGCCAATATCTTTCTTAACCTGCTTCTATCAAAGCAGCGGAAAGGAATCAGATAACTCCAAAAAGTCCGCCAAACAATTCTGAACGTTTATTCAATAATGGGACAACCAGTTTACTACTATAGTTTTCTATTTAATTCAATTTGATGGCTCTGCAGGCTGTAATTTCAGAGAGGAGAGTGAACACCAAAAATGAGGTATACACTAACCCATGTAGTTGGTACAGGTCACTTGATCCTTTTTCGGCCTTCATATAAGTAGCTTAGTACCACCACCGCAGCAGCAACAGCAATGCCTACAACACTTTGCGCATATATAGTGCTGTCCTTCACTGTCACCTTGGAACCAGATGAACTTGGGGTAAAACCTAGCTCAGAGAGTTTCTTGTGTGATATGGCATAATCCCTAAAGAAAGCTTCTTCATCCTGCAAATTCACCAAATTGGAGTTGTTTCTTTTCATAACTGTCACAAAGCAATGCAAAGAAATGGCCCACTAAACAGGAAAGAACGTGATGCTGCGACTCTCCGTTTAAAGCAAGAATAAGGTGCTGGTAAGACTAGCAAATAGCCTGTACAAGTATAACCAATAAGTTGGACCATCCAGTCTCGCATGTTTGCTTCAGACTAACAGAACAAGTACCAAGGTTCACTTGGCTAGTGTATTGAGGATTTAATTAGATTAGATGCATAATATCCAGCCAATAAGTCTGAGGCACAGTAACAACCGTATTATATGAAATGAAGTGAACAGATGTAATTCCACATCATACTTCATGCCCCAATTTGTCTCTTTTAAGATTAAAATAACCTTTGAACACATGAAGAAAACCCAATTAGCCACTCTAGAATTTTATTTTGTTTGACAAGTCTACCTAGTCAGTCTTGATTGAGCTCTAAACTGTCCTATTTGTACTTGATTCCAACCAATCCAGCACTATTCCAAAAAGTTGTTTTGAGATTATCTTCTATGTCTCATTTGAATATTGAAATGAGACATGGAAGATAATCTCAAAAAAGATTCTTCCATGTCTCCAATCTCCTATATATGAGTTTCACTTTGTCCTTCCCTATTATTGTTTACATGGTTCTCCTACCCTCTTGGTCCCAAATATCACCTTCAGCACTTATGCTTTGTTGCAACATTTAACACCATTAACTCACAATTTAATTTTTATATGTCCTAATCAACCCCAAGGGATACGCACATGGGTGGATCCCCGTATCATCCTGCTCTAGGTCTACTATAGTAGGTGAACATATGAAAAGTACTTGCTTCCTTCCGCTTTCATCATCAAGTGGGGAGAAAATAGCAATTAAAACTCAGGATAATAGCATTTTTCATCCCTCAGTTATTAATAAATTTTGTGATTTTCTTTTTGTGATATGAGTCTACATATTTAACCTTCAATTAATTAAACAGTGTAATTATTTGTCCATTTATGTAGAAAATATATTATATTTGGACTACTTTTAGAAGTATATACCGTCAAATGTTTGAGTAACTGTACAAGCTTAACATAACACATGGGTATTTAAATGGTGGAATAGATAGTAATTCTTGAAATATGTGAATATTCAAAAGCAAAGGGATCAAAAGTGCACATTTCAAGTAATTGAAAGTTTTATTCTTAGTTAGATATTACAACTCACAAGGACTAAAATTGAAATTTACCACCAAAAGTGCTATTAACCTTCAAAACTGAATAAACTCTCCAATTCAGCCGATTTTCATTGTTGTCTCATCTATGCCAAAGGTGCTTTCTCAACACTTGTACAAATTGCAAGTAGATAGAGAAGACATGAAAATCTAAAGGCACATAATGGTGATCTTCCATTTTACCAAACATCAAGTGAGAGTAAATTCATTTCTTTTCAAGTTAAAGGTAAAAGTGACAGTAAATTCGTATTTGGTACAAGTTTGCAAAGTTGAATAATTTAAACCACAAACTTTTGTCAACCAGTTGAAATGACTCAGTCACCTTAGCATACAGCTCAACATATTGTCTGAACACAGATCTTCCAGTAAAGCTTTGTCAGTGGGAAGTTTCAGCAGGGCCTCATTTTCACCATTGAGCAGCTCCCTGGTTGAAAAGATCAATTCCACTCAGGAACAACAACTATGAATAAGAAAAAGGGGGAGAGGGATAGCTTTTGCCCATTTGAATAAAGATTTAGAAAGCATCCAACAAATACCACCAACAGGTTCGCTTGTTGTCGTCCCGATCTTATACCCGCATTGAAAGCAATTAAGAAATAAAAAGGTGAAGATATTGCTTCAAAGTCTGAATATTATATTAGAGATATTTTAGTGAAGCAGGCTTGTGTGCGAGCTTGGTCCGGTTTGATCCCTAAAGCCCACGGACAAGGGTGTGGAGCCTCGCTTTCCATGCTGCTCCCCCTGCCAGTTTGTTGCTGTCGATGAAGGTTTAAAGCCTCCTTCTTTCAACACCGAAAAGCTAGTAAATTTTATGGGTCTTCTTGTGTGAATGAAGTGCTTCACGAATGTGGAGCATGAATGCAATTTTTTTTGCTTTTCCTTTCCTTAACTTTCAGCTCCTTTCCCTTCCCCCCTTACAGTTACTTCCAATTCCAACCAATTTCTAGTTAATGCACCCATAAGAACCCGACAATCCCCCGTATGGAGCCACCATCGTTTCGGCTGGTATGTACAAAAAAATTTGGGAACATATGACTTCCATGACTTCCAAAGGTCAAACTGTCAAATGATGCCTTTGGTCAACCATCTTCGTCAGTTAAATGCACTTTTGCACAATAGTGACAATTACTAATAGTGTATAAGAAGTAATGTCTTTTCGGAGTTATGACAGGTAAGTTATTACAGTTTGTTAATAAATTTGCTCTTATACTTGTTGATTTTGATAGGCAGTTCTTTTGTACTCATTCTTCTGTAATGCCTATGTTCTCATAAGATTCAGATTTTCAGATCTTGCAATTGTTTGTAAAATAACATGTAAACCTAATTGACCTCTGTTGCGTTTGTAATTGATGGTAGGTGTACCACATCTAAAGGAGGTATTTTATCGGATGGGTTTGTCTGACAAAGATATAGTGGCTCTATCAGGGGGTCATACACTGGCAAGTTTATGTTCTGTATTTTTGGTGAAGTTTTTGTATTGTTAGGTTGATTTTGTTTTCACCATTTATGCTCTCCTCTTCTTGGGTCACAACATGTTTGTCCTTAATGTAAGTCGAAGAATGCACCAAAGTACATATGAATCAGTTCAAAGACAGAACCTGACTTAACTCTTCTTTTGTGGTTTCAAGTAAGAAATACCATGGGAAAAAGTAACAACGAAATTGGCAGTAATATTAAGAAGACAGTAAGTCTGAATATATTTGAAAAGAAATTGAATGAGTAGTACTACTTGTCAAAAGCAAGCAATTCCTGTACCATCAGCAACTACTCTTAAACTTAATGAGGCAGAAGGTCCTTGGATGCTGGTGAGTTACCAGTGAACAATGATTAAACTTTAAAGTGGACAAAAAGCAAGAGTGAGAACTAACATTTTCACAGCAGGTGGAACAATATCTCAGGAGAAAAAACAAAAAGAGAAAAAGGCACTGATCACCCTTGATGGCATCTCATCCGGATAACCAATCTCCTGCCATACGATTTCCTTTCTCTCATTTGTTACATTTGATAGTATTTCTGCTAAATAACCACTCTCTTTCCTGCTCCAATTTCCTTTTGTCCCCTCTTTCCCTTTTAAGTTACAATTTTTGCCTTTTCTGAAGGGGTGTTTCGCTTGTTTATCCATTTTGGTTACTGCAGGCTTGCTTGAATAAAAACCACTGCTTTGTTTGAGTTTGGTTGGAAAGAAGGCGGAGGTGCATGAGAGAAAGATACTTGATATGTTAGTTTGGAAGTAAAAAGAAAGTTTGGCAAGCCATGCATGTCAAACAAGTGTATCCCGACGATTATATTCAAAGGAAGAAGTAACTCTTCAACTTATAGAACAGTCATACCAAACAAGAAGAGGAAAGAATAACACATCATATTATAAGAAAAAGATCCAGCAGTCCCCATCACACTCCTATTCTTTCATCTAACATAATTGCTAGTTATTTCATGCAGTTTAATCCTATCTATGAGAAAAGTAATAGAAACAACATCTAAGATACTGTCTATTTGGTTCTTCAAAAAAGATACTTTCTATTTGGATATAAGGCATTTAAATTTCCACGGGGAACCTAAAAATCAGAAATGTGCAACTTCATAGCCTTTCCTGCCCAGAGAGCTGAATAATAATAACTTAACTGAGAGAGAAGCTTGAGAAGTAGAGAGAATTGTCAAGAAAAGATGATTGTTTGTTACAATACATTTAAAAAGGAAGTGGTACTCTGGGAAAACCTTGTTTTGCATCTGGAAGCCGTCCTTCCATCGGAGAAATCTTCGAATCCTAGTAAAAACAGCAGCGGTACAAAGGCATCAACATTTGAATAATCTGTTATTATCTGGTCATCAAATACCAAATCCAAAACTTTGTGCCCATGAGGTGCATGAAAATCCACTTACCCTCCTACCAGGGACAAAGTCAATGGTAGGACCACCAGTGACCTCAACTGCTACAACACCTGCAAGCTACAAGATTTATGGCAATAATTAAGCTCAACTGCGTCCATCAGCACCCTTATTAGAAGATAAATGACAATTTCCTGAAATGTAACATGATGCAAGATAGAACATGTCAGCTATTCAGGGAAAATTCGGGGATCAATTTTCTAGAAATTATCAACACTATATATGTCTAATCAAACAGAACCAGCTAGCTTGTAAGACTGTGAAAGGTGCATATTCATCAATCCCTATGAATTTGACTGTCAAGAGGCATCTCAGCAAGAAATCATTTCTTTGTTCAAGGAATTTATTCAAAAAAATGCCTTCACATTACAGCCAAGAGAAAGGAAGGATATAAGAAGTTAAACAAGCTGCTCGGCATTTCCTTTATCTATTCATTTATTGCATATGGGTGCTATGGGTTAGGAAAGTTCTTCACCTCCTTTTACCATATTACAGTCTAACTAGAACCTTTATCAACAATAATTAGTGTTGTAGCAAGAAAATAAATTATCTACTGGCTTTTACTAAGAATCTGTATCCACTTATAGTGGAAATAGATTCTCAGGTATTGAAAGATCTACTTACTTCGCACTCACAAAATGCATTTTATTCACACATGTGTATGATTGCAAGTTCCTACTTGAGGCGATGGATCGTCCACAGGTGAACCACATTTATCGGGAGGCTAATATGGCGGTGGACGCTCAAGCAAGCTAAAGCAAGACGGGATTTTCATGGTTTAGTTAGAACTGATATAATATTTTTGAACTCTCCCTCCACTTATGCTTTATTTACCTTTTGCAAAGACTATTTGGGAACTCAGTCTCACGTTCAGTTACTTTGTGTACTGAACTCCTTTAATTTCCTGTGTTTAATTTAAGGTGCATTTCATTAGTCGATTTTTTTTTAGATTTATCTGGAAATAGACTTTTCCCAACATATTCCAAAACTTTCGCGGAAGAATTTGAATAATCTAATATGACCAACCAAGAATTAAGTGCGGGGGCTTGACTAAGGATAAAATTCAAGAGTTGGAGGCGACGTTGATGGCTACATGGACTTGGGAGAGAAGTGGGGACACAGATAGTGTGTGGATTAGGACAGCTAGAGAAGTGTTAGGAGTGAGTCTCGAAGGGTAACTCTGGTGGACGTAGAGGGGATTGGTGATGAAATGGAGATATCCAAAGGAAAGTGGAATCCAAGAATGTTGCCTACATGAAGTAGTGGAGAGAAAAAACGAGGGTAAGAGGACGAATGGGGAAAAGTATAAGACTGCGAAGAAGGAAGAAAAAATAACAGTTATGGCGACATTTGAACACTTGTATAAAGAATTAGAGGACAAAAAAAGTGGGGAAAAGAAGTCGTATAGGCTCATCAAGGCGAGAGAAAGAAGGGCTCGCGACCTAGACCAAGTGAGGTACATTAAAGACAAGAATGGAAAATTATTGGTGGAAGAGGCTCATATTAAACAAAAATGGCAGGCATACTTTCATAAACTCCTAAACATAGGGGGGACATGAATATTGAGTTGGGTGATTTAGAGCACTCTGAGAGCCATCGAGATTTTGGGTATTGTAGGTGTGTAAAGTTTGAGAAGGTTAAGGGGTCAATTCGTAAGATAGAGAGGGAAGAGAAACCAGGCCAGACAAAATTCTGATGGAATTCTGGAAGAGCGCTAGTAAAGTAGGCATGGAGTGGCTAACTGCGTTTTTAATATAATTTTTAGGACGACTAAAATGCCCGAAGATGGAAGTGGAGTATAGTTATTTTTTTTGATAAGTAAAAAAAAATTGAAACAACTATAGGGGCATCAAACTACTAAGTCACACTAGAAAAGTCTAGGAGAGGGTGGTAGAGATGAGGATGAGGAGGGATGTGTCTGTTTCCGAGAACCAATTTGGATTCATGTCGGGGATATCAACTATAAAAGCCATTCATCTTTTGAGGAGATTGTTGGAGCAGTATAAGGATAAGAAAAGAAACTTACTTATGGTGTTCAATGTTCATTGACCTAAAAAAATCATACGACAAAGTCCTAAAGAAGGTTTTATGGAGATACTTGGAGTCTAGAGGTATACCTATGCATACATTAAAGTGATTAAGGACATGTACGATAGAGCCAAGACCCAAGTTAGAACAACTGGAAGAGACTCCAAACACTTCTTCGTCGAGATGGATTGCACTATGGATCAACTCTTAGCCCGTTTTTGTTTGCATTGGTGATGGATGCATTGACCCAACATATTCAAGGAGAGGTACCATGGTGCACGTTATTTGTAGATGACATTGTATTGATTGACGAGATACGCTGTGGAGTTGATGATAGACTAGAGATTTAGAGACAGACCCTAGAGTCTAAAGGATTCAAGTTAAGCAGGAATAAAACAGAGTACATAGAATGCAAGTTCTGACGCATCGCATGAGGTAGATGTGAAATGAGGATTGAAACAAAAATCATCCCCAAGAGAGGAAGCTCGAAGTATCTTGGATCAATAATTTAAGTAAATGGGGAGATTGATGATAATGTCACACTTTGTATTAGAGCGAGATGGATGAAATGGAGACTCACATTCAATGTTTTATGTTATAAAAAAGTGCCACTAAGACTTAAGATAAGTTTTATAGAGTGGTTGTTAGACAATCTATATTGTATGGGGCAGAGTGTTGGCCAACCAATAATTCACACGTCCAAAAGATGAAAGTAGCGGAAATGATGATGCTTAGATGAATGAGTGGGCATACAAGGAGAAACAAGATTATATATGGGGAAAGGTGGGAGTGGACTTGTGATGGACAAGATGCGAGAAGCGATGATGAAATGGTTTGGGCATTTGAAGACTAGGAGCACATGTGCCTCAGTTAGGAGGTGTGAGAGGTTGGCAGTGATAGGTCTACGAAGAGGTAAAGGTATACCAAGAAAGAATTAGGGAGAATTAAGGTAGAGGGTGAGTAGATAGTTGAGCAGTTTCTCTCTTTTCTAGAGGAGAGCAGGTTCTAGTTAAGAGTAACTTATATGCTCCCTCCGACTAACTCCACAGGACACCTGCCACCTCCTACTAGCAACGGGTATCAGGTAACTTTTTCCACCAAGGTTAGAACAGATGGGAAGAATCACCTAGTATTTTTTGTCTCCGCTAGGATTTAAACCTGAGACCTTATGGTTCTTAACCCACTTCATGGACCACTAAGCCATACCCTTGGGTGCTATTCAATTTTTTTTTTATTATTATTCAATTTAATACTACTGTTGTTTCTTTTACTTTGGCTACCTTCACTATCTTTGTTGTCAATACTTTTCTTTTCATCAATATTTTCATCATAGCTTTTTACTCTTATATCACTCAAACCAGCTTTGAAAAATGTCTTTTTTGAGCTGAGAGTCTATCGAAAACAGTTTCTCTAACCCGCAAAGGTAGGTGGTAAGGCTTGTGCACCCCACCCTCTCCAAGCGTCACTTGTGGAACCACAATGGGTATGTTGTTGTTGTAACAATCAATTGTTAGAGGATTGTCTTCACTATTCATGAAAAAAGAACCAATTGTTCAAAAAGAGTGATGATTTAGTTGATCACCACCCTTTCTTAAAACCATATGAATACCACAAGTAAATCACTCAAGCATCTTTAAGAACCAAAGGGAAAAGTACTTACCTGATATAGATCTGCATATGTAATCTTTGGATGTTTAGCCTTCACTTCTTCTGCAATTAGAAACAGAACAGTTTAAAGATGCATTCTTATGTCACATAATTATTAAAAAGCATTTAGCTCAAAAGTTCTTTTCTGATGGACAGAAACTCTTATATTTTGTTCAAGCACATAAAAGGGAGGGGGAGTCATTCTCCTACTTCTCGAATGACAAGTATTAAAAATTCCCTTCAGGTTGTTGGTATAACATACCAGATAAGTCAAAGATATTTACTTCCTCATTTCCACCTAAGTTCAAAGGGAGAAAAGAAATCTGAAGTAGCGGGCTGAAAAACTGTCCAGTTTGAACCTCTTCAACCTTTAGTTTCTAACTATACAATTGAAGTAATTATTACATGTCTTTTTAACCTCTCATAGGTACCCCTTCCCCTACCTACCTAACCATACGGCATACACTGTCCTTTTCCTTTAGGGAGCATCATGACCCTCGCAAGTTCATTTGCAATTCTCAACACTGAAGGCAAAAGATGCATCAGACATTCTGAGCCATTCAACAATATGTCCCAAGGGGCAGCTTCACTAACTGCTGAATTTTGAATTTAAATAGTCTACTCTAAGTGATAATTTACAGAATTTTGTTCATTTTTTTTATGTAACGGGTGTGCCCGAGCCAGAACACACACCTCACGGTTGGTACGGGTATAACAAATGATTGGCACGGGTACCACGCCTGGTACAGAATATACTAATGGTTGGCTCGGGTACCATGTCTGGTACGGATTTACTTTTGTTGCATCAATGCATTTTTATTGTTGTGTTGCATTGACTGATATTGGTTCCGTAAGTGGACCGGGCTGTTTATTAAAATATGTTATTGGTTTGGTGGCCTTTGAGAGGCCGGGGAAATTCTGTATAACTGTTGTGTTGGTCTTGGTTTAGGCCGGGTTGATTCAAGGTATATTGTGTTGTCTAGAGGGGATCCCAGGGTGGGTCCGGGCTAGACGAAAAAGTATAGTTAATGGTATATAGTTGTGGCTTAGAGTTAGGTGGTGGATTTCATGCGGAACAGGCTAAGTAGAGACTTGTAGTCTAGGTGTGTCTGTGGCTATTATTGCATGTTTTCCATACCTTTTACTTGATATTGTTGTACTGCTTATACACTGTTTATTTGGAAACTGGCTGATGATCCTACCAGTACAGTACACAGTGGTGGTGTACTGATACTGCACTTGCTTTTCTTTTGGTGAGTACAGGAAATCTTCCAGCGGCTGAGACGCGACCTCATCTTTAGCGCCGACAATTTCTGACTTCAAGGGTGAGCTGTTTGATCAAGATACCTTGGGCTTATCTTTAGAGTTGCAGTCCACTTGTTTTGGACTTGAAACTATTTCTTTTTTACTTTTGGGGTTGCATTCCTGTATTCTAGATATTGGTAGTGATGTTTGGTACAACGACTTTCAGTTCCTAGGAGGGATTTTCCGCAGGATATATATATTAAAGCTTTAGTTTTGCATTGTTTAATTGCTAGTTTACTTTCTATTTGCTGGTTTTAGGCTGTTAGTCTAGGCAAAGGATTGAACTCTACTGGTTCACTCATCCGAGGGTTGGATGGGTGCCCCTCACGACAGTCTGGGTCATGACAAAGATGGTATCAGAGCCCTAGGTTTGTTGATCGTATCGTACCAAATAGGTCTAGTAGAGTCTTGCAAAACGGTGCGGAGACGTCCGTACTTTTCTTTGAGAGGCCATGGGGCTTTAGGAAAAACTATCTCTTCCTACTTTCCTTCGTGCTATAACTTGATTCCAATTGGTATCTGGTGATACAAATTTGTATCTAACCTTATTCACTCTTCTGTCCGCAGATGGTTACTACGAGGAACAATGGAGCAAGGCCAGCGATCCCAGCAGCGGGCCCGATAGTTCATGGCAGAGGTAGGGGAAGGGGCAAGGGACGAGCTAGAGCCGCACCCTCTAGGGGTAGAGCTTAAGCTGCTGCTGAGGTTCGTGAAACGACCCTCCCCCACCTCCGGATCCTGTGGCAGAAGAGGTGGAAGTGATTGTGGAGAATGAAGTGGCACAAGCGGAGGCGGCACCAGCTGGGGGTGCAGGCCTTCCTACTATGACACCAGAAGCCTTTCAGCAGGCTTGGAACATTCTGAGTGGGTTGGTTGGTGCTGGATCCATACTCCCAGCTTATGTAAATCAGGACTTGGATACTCAGCCAACAGTTACTACAACACCTAGGATGGATGCAACTTCAGGCATGAATGATCTCCTCAGGCCAATGCTAGGCCCAGTGATGACAGGAAATGAGCATGAGATGCTGACTAAGTTCCTTAAGCTGAAACCTCTGACGTTTCAGGGTACAGACAAGGAGGATGCCTATGAGTTCATCCTGGATTGCCAATAGAGGTTACACAAGTTGGGTATTGTACGTCAGCATGGGGTTGAGTTTGTCACTTTTCAGCTGCAGGGTGATGCCAAGCAGTGGTGGAGGTCTCATGTTGAGTGTCGGTCTTCTGTTCTACATCCACTGACTTAGGAGCAGTTCCACACATTGTTTCTAGAGAAGTACGTTCCCCATACTTTGAGGGACCGGAAGAAAGATGAGTTTCTGAACTTGGAGCAGGGTAGCATGTTGGTCTCGGCTTATGAGGCTAAGTTCCATGCGTTGTCTCAGTTTGCTACACAGATGTTGGGTTCCGAGGAGGAATGGGTCTGATTGTTCGTCAAGGGTCTGAGTAGTGAACTACAGGTACTGTCAATGCATATGACTTCTTCAGGAAAGGGCTTTAATGATGTGGTGGATTATGTGAAGAAGATAGAGGGAGTTAGGCAAGCGGGGCAGGCTAAGGCTTTAGCCAAGAGGCCCCGAAATGAGGGAAACTATGGTGGATCATATTCTAGAGGCCAGCATCAGTAGGCTTACCCAGCCCATCCTATTTAGTCGGCTCTACCGGCTACTACAGGTGGTCGTCAGGGAGATCAGTCTTTAGCTCCTAGAGGCCAGGGAGCGTCCTATACATCATCTAGCAGACCTATTCTTGACTGTGGTTGCTTCCATTATCGTGAGCTGGGCCACTTTAAGAAGGAGTGTCCACATAGGCAGGAAGGTAATCAGGGTCAGCAGCAGACTAGACCGGTGGTTCTAGAAGGCAGAGGCGGTAATGTTAGGGGTCATCCACAGGGTGGGCGAGGTAATTTTCAGGGAGGCCGAGGAGACCAAGGGAACATCGGTGCAGGCAGGGGTGCAGCGCATCCGACCTAGGAAGTTGCCCAGATTGATGATCGGGCTCATTGCTATGATTTTCCAGTGAGGACCGAGGCGGAAGTCTCAGATGCATTAATCACATGTACTATTCTTGTTTGCGGTAAAATGGCTTCGGTATTATTTGACCCTGGTTCTACATATTCTTATGTGTCTGTGAGTTTTGCTTTGGGGATGGGTTTGATTTGTGATATCCTTGATTCCGCTATCCATGTTTCTACCCCGGTTGGAGAGTCTGTGATTGTGACTCATGTATATCGTGACTGTTCTATTGTGTTATTGGGGTTACATACTTGGGTAGACTTGGTAATTCTTGATATGGCTGATTTTGATATTATCTTGGGTATGACCTGGCTATCTCCTTATCATGCTATGTTGAACTGTAACACCAAGACTGCGGCTCTAGAGATTCTGGGTAATGATAGACTAGAGTGGGAAGGTGTGTACAGGCCTAAGCCAGTTAAGATAATATCGTTTGTTCGGGCTAGAAAGCTAATGGGGAGGGGGTGTCTAGCCTTCTTGGCTCATCTCTGGGATGATAGTATGGAGTCCCCGCCTATTGAGTCAGTTCCAGTGGTTTCTGAATTTTTAGAGGTGTTTCCAGTGGACTTGCCTGGTATGCCTCCGGACAGGGATATATATTTTTGTATTGATTTGGAGCCAGGCACTCATCCCATTTTCATTCCTCCGTATTGTATGGCTCCGGCAGAGTTAAGGGAACTTAAGACTCAGCTGCATGAACTCTTAGATAAGGGATTTATACGTCCCAGTGCTTCGCCTTGGGGTGCTCCGATTTTATTTGTGAAGAAGAAGGATAGTAGTATGCGGATGTGCATAGATTATAGGCAGTTGAACAAGGTGACCATCCAGAATAAGTACCCTCTACCCCGTATAGATGATTTGTTTGACCAGCTTCAGGGTGCATCAGTGTTCTCAAAAATTGACTTGAGGTCGGGGTACCATCAGTTAAAGATTAGGCCGGAGGACATTCTGAAAACTTCTTTTCGAACTCGGTTTGGACATTATGAGTTTCTAGTAATGTCATTTGGTTTGATCAATGCGCTGGCAACATTCATGAGTTTGATGAATGGGATGTTTAAGTCCTACTTGGATTCCTTTGTTATCGTGTTCATCAATAATATTTTGATCTACTCTAAGAGTAGGGAAGAGCATGCTAATCATCTTCGTATTGTACTGGATATCTTAAGACACCAAAAGCTTTATGCAAAATTCACTAAGTGTGAGTTTTGGTTGACTTCCGTGGCATTCTTGGGGCATGTAGTGTCAAAACAAGGGTGATGGTGGATCTCCAGAAAATTGAGGCAATCAAGAGTTGGGTTTGGCCTAGCTCTGTGACCGGGGTGAGGAGTTTTGTTGGGCTCGCGGGGTACTACCAGAGGTTTGTTAATGATTTTGCTTCTATTGCTACTCACCTGACTAGGCTGACACAGAAGGAGGTACCGTTCGTGTGGTATGACAAGTGCGAGGAGAGCTTCCAAAAGCTCAAGACACTTTTGACCATAGAGCCTATTTTGTCCTTGCCGGTTGAAGGTAAAGACTTTATTGTTTATTGTGATGCTTCATATTCTGGTTTGGGTGGTGTGTTAATGCAGGATAGGAATGTGATAGCCTATGCATCCAGGTAGTTGAAAGTGCATGAGAGGAATTACCGGACTCACAATTTAGAGTTGGCAGCGGTGGTTTTTGCATTGAAAATTCGGAGACACTACCTTTATGGTGTCAAGTGTGAGGTATTCACAGATCATCGCAGTCTGCTGCATGTATTCACTCAAAAGGATTTGAATTTGAGGCAGAGAAGGTAGATAGAGCTATTGAAGGACTATGATGTGGCCATTCAATACCATTCGGGTAAGGCTAATGTGGTGGCAGACGCATTAAGCCGGAAAACTATTAGCATGGGTAGCTTGGCTTGTTTGGGGGTGTCTAAACGACCACTAGCGAAGGAAATTCGGGCTTTGGAGGCTAAGTTCATACACTTGGGTGTTTCAGATCAAGGTGGGTTGTTGGCCAGCATTGAGGTCAAGGCCACCTTCATAGAGAAAATAAAGGCGAAACAGTTTCAGGATCCAAAACTGGGTAAGTTGCGAGGTAAGGTAATATCCGGAGAGTCCAGAGACGTCATGATAGACTCTGGTGGAGTGTTGCATTTCAGGGAGGGGATTTGTGTTCCTCAGGTTGATGATATAATTCAGAGAATTTTGGTGGAAGCCCATGGTTCGCGGTACTCAATTCATCCGAGTGTGACCAAAATGTACAGGAACTTGAGGCAGCATTACTGGTGGCCCGGGATGAAAAATGACATAGTTGATTTTGTGTCCAAATGTCAGAATTGCCAGCAGGTAAAGTATGAACATCAGAGACCTGCAGGACTACTTCAGAGAATGCCAATTCCAGAGTAAAAGTGGGAAAGGATAGCCATGGATTTCGTGGTGGATCTTCCCAAGACATTGGGGAAGTATGACTCAATTTGGGTCATTGTTGACAGGCTGACCAAGTCCGCTCATTTCATTCCGGTCAGGGTAGATTATAATTCACAGTAATTGGCTAAGATCTACGTGAAAGAGATTATGAGACTGCATGGGGTACCACTGTCCATCATTTCAGACAGGGGTACGCAGTTTACTTCTAAGTTCTGGGGCAAGTTACACGAAGAGTTGGGTACACAACTCACTTTTAGCACAGCCTTCCATCCTCAGACTGATGGTCAGTCGGAGAGGATGATCTAGGTATTAGAGGACATGCTGAGAGCATGTGTGATGGACTTCGGGGGTCATTGGGACCAATTTCTACCGTTGTGCGAATTCTCGCACAACAATAGCTACCACTCCAGTATTGACATGGCACCGTTTGAGGCACTGTATGGGAGGAACTGTAGATCACTAATTGGGTGGTTTGAGGAAGGCGATGTAAGGCCTTTGGGCGTAGACTTAGTGAAGGAAGCGCAGGAAAAGGTAAGGGGCATACAGACCAAGTTGCTGGCTGCTCAAAGCAGGCTGAAGGAGTATGCAGATCGCAAAGTCCGGGACATGGACTTTCAGGATGGTGAACAGGTATTGTTGAAGGTGTCACCTATGAAAGGGGATATGCGGTTTGGTAAGAAGGGCAAGCTTAGCCCTCAGTTCATCGGTCCATTTAAAGTGCTTGAAATTGTGGGGCCAGTGGCTTATAAGCTAGCACTGCCACCTAGTTTATCGGGCGTCTATCCAGTATTCCATGTATCCATGCTTAAGCGATACCATGGGGATGAGGTTTACATCATCAAGTGGGATGAGGTACTTTTTGATAAGGATCTTCGTTATGAGGAGGAACCAGTTTTGATTCTTGCTTTGGATGTCCGGAGGTCGAGGACAAAGGTGATTGATATGGTGAAGGTTCAGTGGAAGCATCATCCGATTGAGGAAGCCACTTGGGAAACTGAGAAGGACATGCGGGACAAGTATCTTCAACTGTTTGAGGATTCAGGTACTACACTTTTCTCTTTTTTTTTTCCGTAACTTTGGGTTTGATCATTCGGGGATGAACGATGGCTAAATTTTTATTTGTTGTAACGATCGGGTCTATCATTATGGGTAGTCCAATCGTGCCAAGTTTTAGAGTTAGAAAACTCCGAGTTTGGGAGTTTGAAATTCTGGGCTAGGCTAGCCTCAACCGGTTCTGGAGCGAGGTGGAGTCCAGGGAATTCCGGGTAAGGATTGGTCTTTGTGTCTTGTTTTGAGATAGTTTTCCACGTAGCCATAACATAAAGGAGTCTGGGGGACTCTTCGGAATCAAATTTGGGTAAGTAGAACTCTCAGAATCGTGTTTGACGTGAAAGGGTTATTTCAGATCGTCGGGGGAAACAAGTGTGTTGTGAAATGAGAAAATTTTAGAGATTTCTGAACATTCTATCCATGATGAGCACAACGTCTCCATCGTAGAGACCTCCGCTATAGTGGTGGTCAAGGCAGTCAACACCCACTTGAGACCGCTATAGCAGAAGTCGTCCACTATAGCGGGACCGCTAAGCAGAAGGGGGACCGCTATAGCAGGCCAACGGGTTTTTAATGCAGAAACTACCCCAAAATAGTTCAGTTTTCTACAATTTGTTTGGGAGAAGAACTAGGGCGATTCCAGGCATTTTTCTTCCTTTTTCCGTCGAAATTCTTCCCTAAGGTAAGGTTTTTGTTCCCCAATCTTGGTACTACATTTCTTATGCGGTAGAATTGCTAGGAGGGGATTTGGGGAAAGGTTGGAATAACCTAGGAATGGTAGAATTCGCGGAAAGAAGGGGTTTCCAAGAATGTATGTTCTTGGGTATTGATAAAAGTATATTTTTATGATCATAGGTTGGTTAATTCTCTATTTTATCTGTAAGAAATGATAGAAGTAGGTGAATTAACGATGGAAAGCCCGGGAAAAAGGTGAGATGATCATGGGTGGCCTGGGGTTTGGGGATTTGGTGTAATCCGGGTACTGTGCAGGTTGTGTGTTAATTATATGTACTTGATAACTCCCAAACTACACCTCAATTTAAGAAGCGTAAGCGGTCGTCTGTCAAATATAGAACCCAACAGAGGTTGGGGTCGATCCCACAGGGAATAAGGTGAAAGTTAAGCCTTTATTGAATTAGATGACTAGTAGTCAATAGTTTTCGGTAAACGGGGGGGGGGGGGAGGTTGTGTGATCGAATTGTGAACAAAAACAAACAATAATGTATGAGTGAAAATCAATATGAGAGAGAACTAGGGAAGTGTTCACCATGGCGTTGTAACAATGTCGATTCAAGCTTAACCGGGTTCTTTCTTATATGCATGTCACGATGTGATTGAATTAATTGTATCATCTAAACTTTTCTCAACCAAATAGACGAATTTCCTCTTCAATTCTCTCGAACTTGAAAAGGTGAGCTTTTTATATTTCAATCCTAAACATCAAGTAGATTAATCTAGTTACAACATTAATCATAAGACGAGAGTTGGTAGTCTCGAATCCTCGTAGTTAATCAAATTTCCCGGTTTTAATTTCTTTACTCAAGCAAATTAAACCTAGGCATGTTCTAATGTTTGCAACCACTAGAAAACGTGAAGAATGAATGATTAACAACGTGACACTCATAAATATTGAACTCGACGCTACCCGGAATCTATATCGCTACTTTAGCCATGGCTCCCACAACCCTAGTTGTGGGAAGTTAGTTAATCATGCTATTAAGAAAAGAGAAGAGATTCGTACTCATAATAAAGAGAAAAGATATTCTTACAATATAATGAAAACAATCTTCAATTATCCAAGAACAAGAAACCAAGATCCCAAGAACAATTCAAGAACACGATTTCAAGAAGAAGAAAACGTGTTTCTTGCTCAAAACTCTCCTAAAACTATTTGGTAATCAATTGGTAATGAATAATAATAAAATAAACCTAACATAGGGTATTTATAGGAGTCCAGGAAATAAACCCAAAAACGTTCGGAATCCGTGTCGCGTTCTGCCTTAACTTGACGGTTTGGGTGACGGACCGTCACAAGCTTGACGGGTCGTCACTTGAACCGTCACTGCTAAACAGTGAGTTTTCAGGAGAATTTTCAGGTAAGTCGTCCACCAGGTGACGACTTACAAGTTTATATGCGTTTTATGATGAATTTTCAGGTAAGTCGTCCACCAGGTGACGACTTACATGTATATAGGGTAAAAACTGCATTCGAGGAGTGCGTTTCATCTTGGTGGCTTGGGTGACGGTCCGTCAGGTCAGTGACGGGCCGTTTGACGGGCCGTCACTCCTAGGTAGTGGTGCTGCCTCACTTGACGGCCAAGGTGACGGACCGTCACCTTGGTGACTGGCCGTCACGGCGACCGTCACTCTTATCCAGACGTGCTCTTTTGATCAGATTTCCTTCCTTTTCTACGTTTGTCTCCCTTTCCTGCAAATATAACATAAAAACATCAAAAACGACGACGGTTGCTTGAAAACTTACGATTGTTCTTAGTTTAGAGGCATCGAAAATGCCATAAGATGGCGGCACATCAACACCCTCAACTTAAAACGTTCGCTTGTCCTCAAGCAACATGACCCAAAAACAATAATACGACTCAACTAAGAAATCAAACTCGTGTCTCTAGCAACTCATGGTCATTCAATGCTTATTCAATTTCAAATCAAGCTCCCTAGTAGCACACAAATGTATGAAACATTAACTTGCAAGGATCCAAACATGTCATTCCGATATGATGGAATATATGCATACACACGCACAACTATCCTAACAGTCAATAGATGATACATAAATCTTGGTGCCCTCACCACAAAGAAGTCCCACACACAAGATTTAGGACTAGGTAAGGCGCTCACACTCACAAACGATTTCAAACGATGCACATGCGATGCCATAAGCTTGCCCTTACTATTCTATTTCAGTTCTTCAGAAAGCCATTCAGGATCACTACAGGACTTGTTTTGGCTTGTAATGCGGCTTCCGGTGCAGGTAGGATACGTTTGGGGAATAGTGACTAAACCCTCCTTGGATTCACCGACCTATTATTTCCACATAACTTTATTTTGTCCATCCTTATTCACCTCTTTATTTCCTTCTTTCTAGCTACAGGTGCGGCCTCTTTATTTTGACACTTCTTTTTATTTCTTTTTCGTTCTTTTTCATCTTTTTTTTTTCGTTTCTTTATCATCTTTTCTAAGACACACACCCAGAATTTTCATTCTATTCCCAACCAATTTTATCCATCCTTTTTTTCTTATCATTTACCTCTATAGTAGCTACCCTCAACTTAGGCTGATTGCCTGAGTGGAGGTGCACGATGTCCAAGGAAGGACCAGGGCCAAAATAGGGATTCAAAGTTAAACAGGAACGGTGACAGGTTATTGAACGAACAGGGTCAATTATGGCTCAAACAGGGATCAAAGGGATTATTTACATTTGGACGGTCTTATAGGCTATGTGGACTGCACACAAAAAGGGCCTGTGATCCTTTCCTAAGCAACCAACTTCAAACTTTAACAAAATAGACCGGGCAAGTTCTAGATGCATGCACAGAGTAAGAATTTATAACAATACGCTCACACACACTTGGCACCAAGAAACCATACCACTACCAACTATCAAGACAACAGCTCGGCTCAAGCATACTTATTCCAATCATAACCACACAATGACATCCAAGGATCCAGACAGTCAATCGTTTCCAACATAAGTACAAAATCTTTTTCGGAGGGGGCTCCTTTTAGTATATTTTCCAACAAAAAACGCCATGCTTGCTATAGACACTAAAAAACAACAACTAAAATTTAAACGACAACCTAACATGCCGGTTCTACTAGATAGCATACCGGAGGGAAAAGAAATATGGCAACAAAAACCCTCGGTGGTGAAAGACTCATAGGTAACCCAACACCCTCAACTTAGACTCATGCATTGTCCCCAATGCATACATGTGAAAACTAAAACTGTGAGAGAAAGGAATACCTGTGAAGCCCATAGGACTCAGAGTCTGGCATGATGTTGGAGACCGCTAGGGTCTCCAAAGCAGGCGAGATCTATGGAATAGGTTCCAGCTACCCCATCTCGTTGAGCTCGAACTTCCTCTTTTATCGGCTCCGCAGCTCATCGCAGCAACTTCTTTGCTCTTTCATCGCTGGTTTTCTTGCGGTGTTTTCTCTTTCTCGATTTGTTTTCACCGCCTTCCTAGACATATTTCCCTTCTTGCGATCACAACCTCATTCTTGTAGCAACTAGGGTCTCGACAGGACCTTTCTCCTCAATATGCAACTCCACAGGGGCTTCTTCAACCACATTTATGACTGCGACCACTCTCATGTCTCTTGGTTGCTTCATCAATTTACACACATCGAACTTGACAAATTCATTTTTTAACCTGAATGTCAGTTCGTTTCTCTCCATGTCAACCAACACTCTCGCAGTGGCCAGCAATGGTCGTCCCAAGATTATGGGGACTTCAAAATCCACTTCGCAATCCAAGATCACAAAGTCAGCTGGGAATATAAGCTTACCAACTTTTACCAGCACATCAGACAATATTCCAACTGGTTGCTTTACTGAACGGTCAGCCATTAGCACCCTCATGGTAGTTGGTTTGGGCGCTCCCAAACCCAATTGTTTGTAAACTGCTAGCGGCATCAAGTTGATGCTAGAACCAAGATCACATAATGCTCTTCCAAAGTTGAGCTTCCCGATAGTACAGGGAACAGTAAACGCACCTGGGTCTTCCTTCTTTTCCACTAATGATCTTGAAGAAATAGCGCTGCAGTGGTGAAGGTTATCTTCTGGTTCAAAGCTTACTGACCTCTTCTTGGTAATCAAGTCCTTCATGAACTTGGCATATCCGGGCATTTGTTCAAGCGCTTCCACCAGTGGGATGTTTATTGATACCTGCTTGAGCATGGTCATGAAACTTAGGAACTTGCCGTCGTCCGCTTTCTTCTTCAAACGTTGCGAGAAAGGAGGCGGTGGTCGAGGCATCATAGTTGGAAGCTTTTCGGCTTCCTTGCTTTTCTCCGCGGGCTTTTGGGTAGCCTCCTCTACCGCCTCTTCTTCTGCGATATCACCCTCTTGAGTCCGAATTTCCAGATGTGATTCCGGTAATATTTTACCGCTTCTTATAGTGATGACCATACAGCTTGCGTCATTCCTCGGATTTTGAATGGTGTCACTTGGCAAGGTACCTGTCCTCCTTTGATTTAGAGATGCCGAGATTTGACCCACTTGCTGTTCCAATTGCTTGATCGAGGTGGAATGTGAATCCACTAACTGACTCAATGCTGATAATTCAGTCCTCATCTCCTTTACCCTGGAGTCAGTAGATTCCACCTTCAGCAGCATCTTAGCCATCATGCTCTCTGGTTTGGACGTCCCTGCCTCGTTGCTAGCTTTGTCCCGATTACCAGGTGGTACATACAACCCACCTCTATCAGTGTTGTTCCTCCAGTTTCCCTGGTCACGATCTCTGTAGCCAGCCTTTTCATAGTAGTTGTCCTTCTGAAAGTTCCGACCTTGGTTTCCCTGGCCATTGGCATGGAAACCCCCCAAATAATTTGCCTCCTCATCAGTTTCCAACTCTGCTGCTCTACCTTGGGAACCAACCGCTTTCACCTTCTCTACACCTCCTGAAAACAAGTGCTTTGTCAGTAGGTCCAATTGCGTTTTCAGGTGGGCCATATCTTGGTCCCGCTCTTCCTCCTTTCTGCGCTGCTCTGCTGACACACCAACTGCATAAGTGCTAGCTGCTACTTCTGTATCACGTGTATGCCAGGCCCTGTTGGTTTTGGTGAGCCTGTCCAAAATAGCTGTGGCGTCGGCAAAAGTGAGACCCATAAATGCTCCACCTGTTGCGTTATCCAACGTCGGCTTGGTAGCCAAATTCAGTGCCCTGTAGAATGTCTGCATCAAGAAATCTTCGGTCAACTGATGGTTTGGGCATTGTGCCAGCTTTTTCTTGAACCGCAGCCAAGTATCGTGTAACGCCTCATGAGGTTGTTGCCTGAAGTTGCTAATTTCGTCCCTCAACTGTATCATCCTAGAGGGAAGAAAGAACCTTTCTAGGAAAGCTCTTTTCAACTCTCCCCAAGTTGTGATAGATTCGGGGGTTAGCTCTGTTAATCATAACGCTACCTCATCAAATAGAGATAATGGAAACAACCTGAGTCTAATCGCGGTCTGACTTACTCCAGGCAGTTCGAATGACTTGCAGATACCCACGAAATTCATCAAGTGCCGGTTTGCATCGTCACCAGCAGCTCCACGGAACACTCCTCTCAAGTTCAACAGCTGAATCATCATGCTAGTAATGTTGAACTTGGCCTCGGGCGCTAGCGGAGGAATCGCAATAGCGCCCGTGGCACCAGCTCCATCCAAGTCGATATCCTCATCATTCAAGTGATGCTGAGCCAGTTGTTCTGCAGCGAGCCTTGCTGCCTCCTCCTATTGTACATTCATGTTTAGCCTTAGCATTCTTGTGAGCTCGGGGTCGTAGGGTAGTGTTGGTTCACCCGAGCATCGGGAATTCGGCATGCACAACTATATACCCTGTAATAAACAAAAACAACAAATAAACGTAAAAGCAGGAAAGTATGACTAAGAGTCAAATAAAAACACCAAACTTAATAAACAACCGTATTCCCCGGCAACGGCGCCAAAATTTGATAACACCCAAACTACACCTCAATTTAAGAAGTGTAAGCGGTCGTCTGTCAAATATAGAACCCAACAGAGGTTGGGGTCGATCCCACAGGGAATAAGGTGAAAGTTAAGCCTTTAGTGAATTAGATGACTAGTAGTCAATAGTTTCCGGTAAACGGGGGGGTTTTGTGTGATCGAATTGTGAACAAAAACAAACAATAATGTATGAGTGAAAATCAATATGAGAGAGAACTAGGGAAGTGTTCACCATGGCGTTGTAACAATGTCGATTCAAGCTTAACCGGGTTCTTTCTTATATGCATGTCACGATGTGATTGAATTAATTGTATCATCTAAACTTTTCTCAACCAAATAGACGAATTTCCTCTTCAATTCTCTCGAACTTGAAAAGGTGAGCTTTTTATATTTCAATCCTAAACATCAAGTAGATTAATCTAGTTACAACATTAATCATAAGACGAGAGTTGGTAGTCTCGAATCCTCGTAGTTAATCAAATTTCCCAGTTTTAATTTCTTTACTCAAGCAAATTAAACCTAGGCATGTTCTAATGTTTGCAACCACTAGAAAACGTGAAGAATGAATTATTAACAACGTGACACTCATAAATATTGAACCCGACGCTACCCAGAATCTATATCGCTACTTTAGCCATGGCTCCCACAACCCTAGTTGTGGGAAATTAGTTAATCATGCTATTAAGAAAAGAGAAGAGATTCGTATTCATAATAAAGAGAAAAGAGATTCTTACAATATAATGAAAACAATCTTCAATTATCCAAGAACAAGAAACCAAGATCCCAAGAACAATTCAAGAACACGATTTCAAGAAGAAGAAAACGTGTTTCTTGCTCAAAACTCTCCTAAAACTATTTGGTAATCAATTGGTAATGAATAATAATAAAATAAACCTAACATAAGGTATTTATAGGAGTCCAGGAAATAAACCCAAAAACGTTCAGAATCTGTGTCGCGTTCTGCCTTAACTTGACGGTTTGGGTGACGGACCGTCACAAGCTTGACGGGCCGTCACTTGAACTGTCACTGCTAAACAGTGAGTTTTCAGGAGAATTTTTAGGTAAGTCATCCACCAGGTGATGACTTACAAATTTATATGCGTTTTATGATGAATTTTCAGGTAAGTCGTCCACCAGGTGACGACTTACATGTATATAGGGTAAAAACTGCATTCGAGGAGTGCGTTTCATCTTGGTGGCTTGGGTGATGGTCCGTCACGTCAGTGACGGGCCGTCAGATGGGCCGTCACTCCTAGGCAGTGGTGCTGCCTCACTTGACGGCCAAGGTGATGGACCGTCACCTTGGTGAATGGCCGTCGCGGCGGCCGTCACTCTTATCCAGACGCGCTCTTTTGATCGGATTTCCTTCCTTTTCTATGTTTGTCTCCCTTTCCTGCAATTATAACATAAAAACATCAAAAACGCCGACTGTTGCTTGAAAACTTACGATTGTTCTTAGTTTAGAGGCGTCGAAAATGCCGTAAGATGGCGGCACATCAGTACTTATGTGTTAATTTAGACCAAGAACGAGAAAGGAGTCCGGAACACGGGAAAGCTCGGGTTGAATAGGGCTTGGCTCATTTTGAGGTAGGTGATGACTTACGATTTCTGTGAATGTTGTATATCCTTGTACTCATATCTAAGTGATTGTATGAATTACATTGCTTAGGAAAGTTGTGTGGAATGTCTAAGGTTCCTGCTTTACAGTCTGTGATTTGAACGATATTTGCTTGTTGGTTTACAAGTTGTTTGTTCATGCATTTGACTGTGGATTATTGAAATTCGGTTGGCTCGGGTACCACGCCTGGTATAGGTATAACAAATGATTGGCATGGGTACCACGCCTGGTACAAAATATACTAACGGTTGGCTTGGGTACCACACTTGGTACGGGTTTACTTTTGTTGCATCAATGCATTTTTATTGTTGTGTTGCATTGACTGATATTGGTTCCGTGAGTGGACCGGGCTGTTTATTGAAATGTGTTATTGGTTTGGTGGCCGTTGAGAGGCCGGGGAAATTCTGTATAACTGTTGTGTTGGTCTTGGTTTAGGCCGGGTTGATTCAAGGTACATTGTGTTATCTAGAGGGGATCCCAGGGTGGGTCTAGGCTAGACGAAAAGGTAGAGTTAATGGTATATGGTTGTGGCTTAGAGGTAGGTGGTGGATTTCATGCGGAACAGGCTAAGTAGAGACTTATAGTCTAGGTGTGTCTATGGCTATTGTTACATGTTTTCTATACCTTTTACTTGATATTGTTGTACTACTTATACACTATTTATTTGGAAACTGGCTGATGATCCTACCAGTACACAATGGTGGTGTACTGATACTGCACTTGCTTTTCTTTTGGTGAGTACAGGAAATCTTCCAGCGGCTGAGACGCGACCTCATCTTTAGCGCCGACGATTTCTGAATTCAAGGGTGAGCTATTTGATCAAGCTACCTTGGGCTTATCTTTAGAGTTGCAGTCCATTTGTTTCAGACTTGAAACTATTTCCTATTTTCTTTTGGGGTTGCATCCCCGTATTCTAGATATTGGTAGTGATGTTTGGTACAACGACTTTCAGTTCCTAGGAGGGATTTTCCGCAGGATATATATATTAAAGCTTTAGTTTTGCATTGTTTAATTGCTAGTTTGCTTTCTATTTGCTGGTTTTAGGCTGTTAGTCTAGGCAAAGGGTTGAACTCTATTGGTTCGCTCATCCGGGGGTTGTGTGGGTGCCACTCACGACAGTCTGGGTCGTGACACAAGTCCCCCGGCATACCTTAACACCTGAAAAGAGAAATTCAAATGATATGTCTGGACTAGCCCTCAAGTAGAAGGGAGGCTCACCAATAGAAGAAAGTAATAAACTTAGTTGCATATCGGGTTATGGACTTGTGTACCTGCACCTGTATCATGAAATGATGCAGTGCCAAAGGCATCAATACATGGAATGTATGGTATGTAAAAACATGTGATAGGTATAACAAAGCATGATAGATACATTTACTACACGTGCAACCAAGGAACGATAACCGGATAATACAAGAACATGATTTGGAACCATATCAGATAGAATTAAGTAACATTAGTCCTTTTTTAATTCTTTGTGGGAGCAAATGGAGATCCGACATAACCACCATGTGAGCGCATGGAGTCTGATCTCAACCCGATCAGCTAATTCATCCTATACTTTGCCGGGCATAGGACATGATATGAAATTTTCTAGCAAGGATCCATAATAAGCCCTTTTTAGGACACATGAAAAGAGTCATTCAACTTGCGAAAATGATCTTTATCCTACGTCGGCAAATGTAGTTTCGGGCATTTATTATTAGACCTATGCCTTCTCGGTCAACTCTCTAACTCTCTTAAGATCATAAAGTTATACATTTATCTTACTGATTCATGTCTATAGATTAGCCATATTAGGTTTATATTCATGGTTTAGCCACTTTAGGGCTCATTCATGAGAATTAACCAACTTGGGTTCATATCGGCGATTTAGCCACCTTACGCTCATAATCACGGATTAGATACTTTGGGCTCATGCTCATAAGTTGTATCATTCATTAGAATCATTAATGTCACACTCCGAGCCTACACCCTGGATGCGACACGGTGCTTAGAGTCACAAGTGACCCAAGCTAACCCATGGCCTGGCATACTGCTGAGATATAGACTGAAAGTAAATGCGGAAGCTGAAATGTGCTGAGCTCTTATAAAAATATTATAACAAAAGGAACTATCATAAACTGAGATACAATAGTATTTGAAAACTGATACAACCAACTGAGTGTCCGTCTGACTATCTATGAAGCCTCTACTAACACTGAACTACAGTTTGCCGGGACATATGTCACGCCCCGAGGCTACCTTCTATACGTAATAGGGGACCTGGGACCACAAGTTCCCCAAACTAATCCTTGGTCATAGCATAACTCAGGTATATCAAATAAGCATAGCGGAAGCATAATAGAAACTAGATAACTCAATCCATAAGATAAAAATCAAGATGAACATGATTCGAAGAAGACCCAAATACTGTCTATGTCTGAAAAACCTCTAAACTGTGAAATAGAGTTGATGGGACAAGACCCCCAACTAACTCGAAAATATGAAGGAAGCTAGACAACATAATTAGGGTAAACTAGTCCTCAAAGAATGAAGACTCACCAATAAAATCTGGGTACCCAACTTTGTCTAGCCACGATCCTGATGAGGAGTACCTGAATCTGCATCATCAAGAGGATGCAGCGCAAGATATGCGTAAGTACTATAGGATGTACTAAATATGTGAGATAAGCAGGAATCTGATATAAACATGCTAGATAAACTTGTAAAGCTGAAATCATGCCATAAGTGTAAAACAAAAATGCAAGAGACTCAATGCAATGCCAAAGCAAGATATACAAATATCATAAGTAATCATAATGGTTCTGAAGTCTGAAGGAAAAGATTCAATGCATTTTAAAATCTGAATTGTTTCTATGAGAGGTTCTCTAACCGACATAGACCATGTGAGGTACATGGAATCTGATGTATATGCCCCATCAAAAGGACCCAATATACCTTGACAGAGTATAAAGGCATGACTGTGGCATGATCACTAAATCTGATGCCCAACTGAGGGAACTTAGAACCTACGGGGGCACGTAATTTTGGGACTAAGGGTACTCTCACCCTGTCCAACTCGGTGCTAAATACTACTCCCAAAATAATTATGTATAGCTCATATAATACTGATCATAACTGATCATAACTAATAAAATATCTAATGTCAAATCTGTTCAGAAAGCATAGAGACATATCTGATGTCATACAAATTCATATCATGAGTTTTAAAGCCTTGCAAAACCATAATTCAAGATATACCTTCCTTTCTAAAAATCATAGTTTGAAGAATTAGGCATGGAATTTCATAAAAACAGAGGTCATGCTATCGAAACATACCAATTTTACTTGAAGACATGCAATTCAAAGGAATCATGCTAAAATTCATTCCGTTGTCTCTGTCTGATGAGGCAGCGTTGTGGTTGACAGAGCTGACCCCCGACTCTATCGCAACGTGGGGTGAGTTGAGAGGAGCTTTCCTAGAAAGGTTCTTTCCTCCCTCTCGGATGATACAGTTGAGGGACGAGATTAGCAACTTCAGGCAGCAACCGCACGAAGCACTGCACGAGACTTGGTTGCGATTCAAAAAGAAGATAACCCAATGCCCGAACCATCAGTTGACCGATAACTTCTTGATGCAAACGTTCTACCGGGCACTGAATTCGGCTACCAAGCCGACGTTAGACAACGCAGAAGGTGGTGCATTCATGGGTCTCACCTTTGTTGAGGCCACAACTACTTTGGACAGGCTCACCAGAACCAACAGGGCCTGGCATACACGAGATTCAGAGGTTGCAGCTAGCACCTATACCGTTGGTATGTCAGCAGAGCAGCGTAGGAAAGAGGAGGAGCGCGACCAAGACATGGCGCATCTGAAAACGCAGTTGGACCTACTGACCAAGCTGTATGGCGATCACCACAAGAAGCGGCAAAACATTACCGGAATCATATCCGGTAATTCAGACTCAAGGTGATGTTGTGGATGATGAAGAGGCGGTAGAGGAGGAAACTCAAAAGCCCGCGAAGGAAAGCAAGGAAGCTCAAAAGCTTCCAACTATGATGCCGTGACCACCACCTCCTTTCCCACAACGCCTAAAGAAGAAAGCTGACGATGGTAAGTTCCTGAACTTCATGACCATGCTTAAGCAAATTTCAATAAACATACCATTGGTGGAAGCGCTGGAACAAATGCCCGGTTATGCCAAGTTCATGAAGGACTTGATTACAAAGAAGAGGTCGGTAAGTTTTGAACCGGAAGACAACCTCCACCACTGCAGCGCTATTTCTTCAAGGTCGTTGGTCAAAAAGAAGGAAGATCCAGGTGCATTTACTGTTCCCTGCACTGTTGGGAAGCTCAACTTCGGGAAAGCCTTGTGTGATCTGGGTGCTAGCATCAACTTGATGCCGCTAGCCGTCTATAAACAACTGGGTTTGGGAGCTCCTAAACCAACGTCCATAAGAGTGATGATGGCTGACCGTTCAGTAAAGCGACCTGTGGGAATATTGTCTGATGTGCTAGTAAAGATCGGTAAGCTTATTTTTCCAGCTGACTTTGTGATCTTGGATTGCGAAGTGGATTTCGAAGTTCCCATAATCTTGGGATGACCATTGCTAGCCACAGCAAGAGCCTTGGTTGACATGGAGAAAAACGAACTGACCTTCAGGCTGAACAATGAAATGGTCAAGTTCGATGTGTCCAGAGTGATGAAGCAACCAAGTGACATGAGGGTAGTCGCGGTCATCAATGCTATTGAGGAAGTCCCTGCTGATGTGTATCTTGAGGAGAAGGGTTGTGTGGAAACCCGAGCTGTTATGAGAGTAAAGTCGCGATCACAAAAGAACGAGCAGACAAAGGAAAGCGGTGAAAGATCAAGAAAATGAAAACACCGAAAGAGAATCTGCAAAGAAAGAGCGAAGAAATTATCGCGACTAGGGATGGAGCCCAAAGAGGAAGCTGGAACGCCACACTCCATCGAGTTCTCGTGTTTTGGAGACCCTGGCGGTCTCCAACATCATTCCAGATTCTGAGTCCGATCGACTTCACAGGTATTCCTTTCTCTCACAGTTTTTCGCTTTCACATGTATGCATTGGGGACAATGCATGAGTCGAAGTTGAGGGTGTTGGGAAACCTGTGAGTCACCACCGAGGGTTTTTGTTGCCGTGTTTCTTTTCCCTCCGGTGTGCTATCTAGTAGAACCGGCATGTTTAGGTTGTTATTTTAAATTTTTTTTTTAGTGTCTATAGCAAGCATCATGGCGTTTTCTTGACTAAAAGAGGCCCCTTTAAAAATTTTCTGGTTTTGTACTTATGTTGAAACAATTGACTGTCTGGATCCTTGAATGTCATTGTGTGATTATGATTAGAATGAGTATGCTTAAGCCGAGCGGTTGTTTGATAGTTGGTAGCGATATAGTTTCTTGGTGCCAAGTGTGTGAGATGATTGTTATAAATTCTTACTCTGTGCATGCATCTAGAACTTGCCCGGTCTATTTTGTTAAGTTCGAAGTTTGTTGCTTAGGAAAGGATCACAGGCCCTTTTTGTGTGCAGTCCACTTAACCTAAAAGACCGTCCAAATATAAATAATCCCTTTGATCCCTGTTTGAGCCATGATTGACCTTATTCTTTCAATAACCTGTCACCGTTCCCCGTTTAACTTTGAATCCCTATTTTGGCCCTGGTCCTTCTTTGGACATCGTGCACCTCAACGCAGGCAATCAGCCTAAGTTGAGGGTGGCTACTACAGAGGTGAATGATAAGAAAAAGAGGATGGAGAAGATTGGTTGTGAATAGAATGAAAATTCGGGTGTGTGCCTAAGAAAAGAAAAATAAAAAGAAGTGAAAAAGATCGAAAAAGTAACAAAAAGAATTTCAAAATAAAGAGGCCGCACCTGTAGCTAGAGAGAAGGAAATAAAAAGGCGAATAAGGATGGACAAAGTAAAGGATGTGGTAATAAGACGTCGGTAGTTCCAAGGAGGGCTTAGTCACTAACCCCTAAATGTATCCTACCTGCACCTGAAGCCTCAGTACAAGCCAAAACAAGTCCTGTAGTGATCCTGAGCGGCTTTCTGAAGAACCGAAATAGAATAGTAAGGGCAAGCCTATGGTATCGCATGTGCATTGTTTGAAATCGTTTGTGAGTGTGAGCGCTTACCTAGTCCCAAATCTTGTGTGAGGGATTTCTTTGTGGTGAGGGCACCAAGATGTCTGTATTGTCTATTGATTGTTAGGATAGCTGCGCCTGTGAATGTAGAATGTTCTATCATATCGGAATGACATGTTTGGATCCTTGCAAGTTAGTGTTTCATACATTCGTGTGCTACGAGGGAGCTTGATTTAATGGATTAAGATGTGGAATGACCATGAGTTGCTAGAGACATGAGTTCGTGTTCTTAGTTGAGTCGTTTTATTGTGTTATGTTATGTTGCTTGAGGACAAGCGAACGTTTTAAGTTGAGGGTGTTGATGTGCCGCTAATTTACGGCACTTTCGACTCCTTTTTACTAAGAACAATCGTACGTTTTCAAGCAACCATTGTTGTTTTTGATGTTTTTATGTTGTATTTGTAGGAAATGGAGACAAACGTGGAAACGGAAGGAAATACGCAAAAAAGAGCGTTCTGGATAAGAGTGACGGCCTGAGTGACGGCCCGTCACACATGTGACGGTCCGTCACAGTGACCGTCACACCAAGGCAGCTGAGGCAGCATCACTGGTTAGCAGTGACGGTCCAGGCGACGGTCCGTCACTGGATTGACGGTCCGTCAGCCTGGCCGTCAAGTTAAGGCAGACGCGCGACGCGGAATCCGGACGTTTTTGGGATTGGTTTCCTAGACTCCTATAAATACCCTATGTTAGGTTTATTTTAGAGAGCACCTTTTCAATTAGTTTTTACACGTTTTTTACAATAGTTTTAGGAGTTTGAGCGAGACTTTGAGCGCAAGCAACACGGGTTCTTGATCTTGCAAGCGTGTTCTTGATTCGTTCTTGAGTTCTTGGTTTCTTGTTCTTGGATTAACGGAGGATTGTTTTCAATACATTGTAAGGATCTTTTCTCTTTATTATGATTATGACTTTCTTCTCTTATTCTTCAAGCATGATTAACTAAAACTCTCACAACTATGGTTGTGGGAGCCATGGCAAATGTAGCAATATAGATTTCGGGTTGCGTCGGGTTAAATATATATGTTGTCACGTTGTTAATCATACATTGTTTCACGTTTTCTAGTGGTTGAAAACATTAGAACTTGCCTAGGTTTAAATTTGCTTGAGTAAAGAGATTAAAACCGGGAAACTTGATTAACAACGAGGATTCGAGACTACTAACTCTCGTCTTATGATTAATGCCGTAACTGGATTAATCTACTTGATGTTTAGGATTGAAAGCTAAAAAGCACATCTTTTCGAGGTCGAGAGAATAGAAAAGGAAATTTATTTATTTGGTCGAGAGACGTTTAGACGATACCATAAATTCAATCACATCATGACACACATGTAGAAAGAACCCGGCTAAGCTTAGAATCGACATTGTTACCAACGCCATGGTAAACACTTCCCTAGTTCGTTCTCCTATCTTGATTTAAACCCACACGTTTATTACTTGTTTTGTTTACGATTTGTTCACACAAAACCCCCCTTTTCCGGAAACTATTGACCATCAGTCACGTACTTCACTAAAGGCTTAATCTTCACCATATTCTCTGTGGGATTCGACCCCAACCTTGTTGGGTTCTTTACTTGACTACGACCGCTTACGCTTCCTAATTGGAGGTGTAGTTTGGGTGTTATTTGGCTCGGGTACCACGCCTGGTACAGGGTATACTAACGGTTGGCTCAGGTACCATGCCTGGTATAGGATATACTAACGGTTGGCTCAGGTACTACGCTTGGTACAAGATATACTAACGATTAGCTCGGGTACCATCCCTGGTATGTATTATACTAATGGTTGGCTCAGGTATCACGCCTGATATGAGATACTAACTGGTTGGCTCGGGTACTACGCCTGGTACGGATTTACTTATTGCATTACATTGTGTAATTGATTTGGTTCCATGAGTGGACCGGGCTGTGTTTATAAATTGTGATATTGTATTTTAGTCTTGGTGTAGGTTGGGTTATTATATTGTGAGTTTGATCTTTGTGTAGGTCGGGTTGTTATATTATATTGTGAATTTGGTCTTGGTGTAGGCCGGGTTGTTATATTATATTATTAGTTGGTCTTAGTGCAGACCGAGTTATGATGTTGGTTATTAGTTGGGTCTTGGTGTATATCGGGTTATTATGCTGGTTATTAGTTTGGTCTTAGTGTAGACCAGGTTATTCATGTTAATTATTAGTTGGTCTTGTTGTATGCCAGGTTATGATGTTAATTATTAGTTGGTCTGGGTATAGGCCAGGTTATTATATTGATTATTAGTTGTCGTGGTCTAGACCAGTTTGTCATGTTAACACCTAGACGTGTTAGGGGGATTCGGATGGGTCCGAACTATTTTAAAAGTGGTTATGTGCTCATAAATTGATGTCATTAAGTGTACTAATGGTGGTTATGAATTATCGTGGTTAATGAGCTAAGGATGGGTCTTGGTGTAGATCGGGGTAGTCTGTTGAACATTTAGGTGTGGATGGAGGATCCTTGGCTGGTCCGGGTTATGTGATCTAAAAAGGATTTAGGTGTATCTCTATGGTGGTCATTGAAGGTGTCAATGGTTGTTAGGTGAATTGCATGTGGTTGGTAAATATAGAGGAAGACTGAGAATCTGGGTGTGGTTATAGGTTAATACAGCCAGGTGGTAAAGTTGTCCTAGAGGTCCTGGAAAGTCCGGACAATGGTAGGTAATACTTTGGGTATAAGTGGTTTGGTTGGGCAGTTGGCCGGATTTAGTCTGGATATTTAGTCAAGTTAGTTGATTGGGGTAAAGGTTAAAGGTGACTTGGAAAGTCTAATTGACAAGGCAACTTGGGAAGTCTGGGTGACAGGGAAACTCTGAGAAGTCTAGTTATGAGTGAGACTTGAGAAGTCCTAGGTGTCAGGGTCAAGGCTAGGGTGGTGAAGTTGGCAGCAAAAGGTCAGGAAGGTCTATTCCGAAAGAAGGAATTGATAAAAGTGATGTTGAAATGGGTGAAGCATTTACCTTGTGCATTTTATCTTAATTTTTATATGATGATAGGAGTGAATTCGGGTTAGCCGATGATGCCTACCAGTACGTGTGTTTGTACTGATTCCAATCTTGCTATACCTTTTGGAGTATAGTCTAGTTGCAGGGTTGGTGATGCTTCACAGGTTCAGGATTGCGGTGATCTTCCAGCAGCTCCTACTTCCTTTTATGGTGGGATTTGTGTCCATCTTATGTTATAAGCTCACCTTGTAGAAGCTCTTGTACCGGCTTAGACTAGGTTCTGGGGAGGTTGTTTATATTGTTAGTAAATTTTCGCAAGTTCCAAAGGTTGTGTAATTTTGAAAGTTGTTGTACAAAGATTTTCCAAATATTTTGTAAAAGGATCTCTCATGTATTAAGGGACTTATTTAATGGTTTATTTTCTTTTTCGCATTGCCTGTTGGTTCGGGTGGTAAGGGTTCTCTTATCTAGATGGATTAGAGTAGGTGCCCGCATGGCCCGGTAATTGGGTCGTGACAAATAGTATCAGAGCCCAGGTTACCGGTCCCCCAGTACAAGAGCAAAATATCGAATAGAGTCCCGCAGATTGGTGTGTTGACGTCCACATCTAATCCTAGGAAAGCTATGAAGTATTCTAGGAAATACTTCTCTTCTTTTATTCCTTTTCGTTTGATTTCGTTACTTGCTTGTATGGGTTGAGTCCAATTGATATCTCTCAATTCCAATTGGTATCTCTCGATTCCAATTGGTATCTCAACAAAGTGAAGGATGTCATTGGACTCCGGGTATGACAAACAAGCAAGAAGGATTGGAACCGGGAAGGTTCCAATTGGTATTGGCCTGAGAGGCTGTGGTAAGGCATGGGTGATTTGTTAAGGGTCATCCATGGGACGGATATAGCGTAATTGTTGGGGTGTGATTTTTGTGTAGCTTGAAACTGAAGTGTTTGTGTATTACAATGCTGGCATGATTTACTGATTCGTATATGATTGTTGCTTGGTTATGAAATTATGAGTCTTAAGGAAATGGTAATTTATTCTTGGTATGATTGAGTATGATTAAGTGCTGAGTGTGCTTGGAGTTAGAATTACATATAAAGTTTTCAAGGAAAGGGCTCATCATTGGTTAAGATGGTGAGGGAAAAATGATTTACGACTGTAGGAAAACTTCAGTTTCAGTACAGTCAGGACTTGATTGGGAACCAAGGGAACTAGGGGGTTATTCATTCTTGATAGCGGAAGTGTATTATTAAGAATAATTGCTTGCGTAATCCTCTTGTTGATTTGTGTAATAGATGCTAAGTTTCAATCTGTGTAGTGTCGGGAATGGTCTTGAGGAATGTTTAAGACCATGGCGGGATTAACGGGATTAAACAATGTTAACAGTGAAGGGGAATGAGATAATTTTTCAGAGAATGGTAAATTTTCTGGGCTACTACTTTTGGGGGTTGCTATAGCAGTGTGCAAGTCGCTATAGCGGGATGGGCTGGGCATAATCCCTGTCCTATTTTTCTTCTATTCTGTCTTTCATTCCTGAGTCATTTTAAATCGCTATTTGGGCTGTGAGCTATTATAGGAATTATTTAGCATACATGCGCAATAAGAGGAAAGGGTAGATATGATAGCCCGGGTATTGGTGAAATTTTGATTTACCACTGGTGGAAATAGTCACCTATGTAGAATTTGGCAAAATGATCCGTAATTGACTGAGTAGTGTTGGACATTGCTCATAGGCTTATGTCATGAGGTGATTTGGCTGGTTTATTATTGATGATCCTTAGTGGTAGGGTCGGTTGAGGGAGTGAGGTTATCAAATGGAGTCTTAAACATTGTTATCCCTCTGGTCGGTTATGATAATACATGTCTGCTCATTGAGTAGTGGCGGTGTGTTCGCCATAGCATTGACTAGGGTGTAAGTACCCGAGTAGAATTTCCCCATAAGATGAGAGTTGACGAAAACCTCAAGCTAGGATGAGGTCCAATGAAATTTTTGTTGTTGCGTGGTTTAGAGATACGTGGTGTCTCGGGGAATAGTGTTGAAAGGGTAAGATGATACTATGATATGTAAGAGGCTTAGTACCCGAAGGAAGCTTCCGAGATAGAGTTCGGGTTAGAAAACTTCCGGTTGAGGAGTTAGAAATCTCGGGTTAGGCTAGTCTCATATGAATTCTGAGCAAGGTAAGGTCTAGGAAAATCTAGGTGTGGATTGATTGTTATATCTTGGGTCGAGCTAGTTTTTTCATTAGCCAAGACCTTAAGGAGTCCGGGGTACTTTTCAGAATCAAATTCGGGTAAGTAGAACTCTCGGTATGTAGGTTGACGTGAAAGAGTTATTTCGGAATGGAAGGAATTTAAGTGTGTTGTAAAATGGGCACTTTTGGGGAACTTTATGATATTCTATCCCATGGCGGTTGACACATCGCTATTGCGACCTCCGCTATAGCGGATAAATTACCGCTATAGCGGAAGTCAATGAAGGTCAGCATCATAGCGTGGGAATTAAGTTTTGATCCGTTATATTTGATTATTTTTTTTGCTCCGGTGTTTCAACAAGGCCCCGAATTTCTTGGCCTCTCGAGGAGGAGTAATCTAACTGGTCTCGTATAGCTCGAAGGAAGAAATTCCTTGACAAAGCAGAATCAAATTAAATTTCGGTTGAACTGGGGTACACCCGAGGAATTTGAGAGTTCAGTGGTTTGCGTAAGGATATTCTACGTTGTCATAGTAGAGCATTAAGGTTTTAAGGGCTGGTTCATTCTTTTCCTTCCGCCTTAGAGATTGTTCGGGGATGAACGATGGGTAAATTGGTATCTGTTGTAATGACCTGTTCCGTCGTTACTGAAAATATTTGCGATCAAGCAAGGTACCTCTCATTTGTAATAAGAGTTAGGATTAATTTTTTATCATGGGAGTACATTTGGCATGTACTAAGGTCATACAATACTCTTAGCACAAAGTTAAGTTGAAAGCTTCCTTACCTATTTAGTTTCAGGCTAAGTTCAAACTAGGGTCAACTTCAAACGTTCTTTCCTCCTAGAATATAATGAGTTAGGGGTCCTAATATCTACCAAATTAAAGATCTCTGAGTCCTCTTTCCTACACCGTCGACCGTTCGTCAATCCACTTCTCGAGTAAAAAGTTACGAATATTTTACTGAAGACTGTTCATGCTAAAAAATTGAGTCCGATGTAGCGGGATTTAGGTCGCTATAGCGGTACCGCCGTAGCGGTTGACAGTTCTCTATCGCAGAACGATGGAACCAGAAAGCCCAGAAATGGGTTTTATAATCCCATTGTCCCTTCCTTAGTCAAAAATAGACGAGGGTTGCTCCAAAAACCCTCCTAGGCTGCTCCAAAGCTTGGGAGCCATGGGGAGGAGGCATGTGAAACCATGAATTCGCGCCTGTTGAATCATCAGGGGATGCCTTTACAGAGACAGAAAAGGCATGGAACAGTTGCTCGGCATTCAGGTAGGCTAGGTTTCTTCCAAAGAGTAGATTGACCACTTTCATTTTCTTATTAGTGTGTAGAATGAAAGGAGAATCCATGGTTAGGCTTTCAGGAATGGAGTCTGGAAGAAATTGTTGATTTGTTGAATTAGTTGGAATGGTAGAATCGGGATAGTGTGTTATGATATTCTAGGCATTGCTTAATTTGTGTGATTTTTCTAATAAATGCGGGAACTAGAATATCGGAAGGTTTGGAGAACCGGAAAAGGGTTAGTAATTAACTAATGTGCAAGGAACGGATGTTTCAAAAACTAATTGGTATAATTAGGATATTCGTTGGATGCGTTCTAAGGCTGGAAAAGGTTTTCCCAGGTTGTATTTGGTCCTAGGAAGAGGGTCAGGAATAAATATAATTAACTGCATATTTAAAGGGGCAAACCGGGGTTAGTCTTTGGATGGGATTTGACGATTCATAGTGTACTCGGAATAGGGTAGGTGATGGTTTGATTCTTGTATGCTTGTGTGTTTGTGTACTTTTATCTAATTATTTGTATGAGGTGCATTGCTTAGGGGATGATTAGGAGTGTCTGATAGTCCTATTTAACAGTCTGGTAAATTGAACTGTGTATTTTGCTTGTTGGTTACAAGTTGATTGTTTATTGTTGTGACTGTTGGATTTTTATGTGACATTCGAATGGCTCGGGTACCACGCCTGGTATGGGAATTACTAATGGTTGGCTCGGGTACCACGCCAGGTATGAGTATAATAAATGGTTGACTTGGGTACCACGCCTGGTATAAAATATACTAACGGTTAGCTCGGGTACCACGCTTGGTACGGGATAGTAACTGGTTGACTCAAGCACCACGCCTGGTACGAATTTACTTATTGCATTGCATTGTGTAATTGATTTGGTTCCATGAGTGAACCGGGCTGTGTTTATAAATTTTGATATTTCTTTTTGGTCTTGGTGTAGGACGGGTTATTATATTGTGAGTTTGGTCTTAGTGTAGGCCGGGTTGTTATATTATATTATGAGTTTGGTCTTGGTGTAGGCCGGGTTGTTATATTATGTTATTAGTTGGTATTGGTGTAGACCGAGTTATGATGTTGGTTATTAGTTGGGTCTTGGCGTAGATCGGGTTATTATGTTGGTTATTAGTTTGGTCTTGGTGTAGACCGGGTTATTATGTTAATTATTAGTTGGTCTTGGTGTATGCCGGGTTATGATGTTAATTATTAGTTGGTCTGGGTATATGCTGGGTTATTATGTTGATTATTAGTTGGTCTTGGTGTAGACCGGGTTTGTCATATTAACACCTAGACGTGTTAGGGGGATCCGAGTGGGTCCAGACTATTTAAAAGAGGTTATGTGCTCATAAATTGATGTCATTAAGTATACTACTGATGGTCACAAATTATCGTGGTTAATAAGCTAAGGGTGGGTCTTGGTGTAGACCGGGGTAGTCTGTTGAACACTTAGGTGTGGATGGAGGATCCTTAGAGGGTCCGGGTTATGTGATCTAAGAAGGGATTTAGGTGTATCTCTATGGTGGTCATTGAAGGTGTCAATGGTTGTTAGGTGAATTGCATGTGGTTGGTAAATATAGATGAAGACTGAGAGTCTGGGTGTGGTTATTGGTTAATATAACCAGGTGGTAAAGCTGTCCTAGAGGTCCTGGAAAGTCCGGACAATGGTAGGTAATACTTTGGGTATAAGTGGTTTGGTTGGGCAGTTGGCCGCATTTAGTCTGGATATTTAGTCAAGGTAGTTGACTGGGGTAAAGGTTAAAGGTGACTTGGGAAGTCTAGGTGACAAGGTGACTCTGAGAAGTCTAGTTATGAGTGAGACTTGGGAAGTCCTAGATGTCAGGGTCAAGGCTAGGGTGGTGGAGTTGGCAGCGAAAGGTTAGGAAGGTCGGTTCCGAAAGAGGGGATTGATAAAAGTAATGTTGAAATGGGTGAAGCATTTACCTTGTGCATTTTATCTTGATTTTTATATGATGGTAGGAGTGAATTCGGGTCAGCCGATGATGTCTACCAGTATGTGTGTTTTTACTGATTCTACTCTTGCTATACCATTTTGGGTATAGTCTGGTTGCAGGGTTGGTGATGTTTCACAGGTTCAGGATTGCGGTGATCTTCCAGCAGCTCCTACTTTCTTTTATGGTGGGAGTTGTGTCCATCTTATGTTATAAACTCATCTTGTAGAAGCTCTTGTACCGGCTTGGACTAGGTTCTGGGGAGGTTGTTTATATTGTTAGTAAATTTTTCGTAAGTTCTAAAGGTTGTGTAATTTCGAAAGTTGTTGTACAAAGATTTTCCAAATATTTTGTAAAAGGATCTCTCATGTATTAAGGGACTTATTTAATGGTTTATTTTCCTTTCCACATTGCCTGTTGGTTCGGGTGGTAAGGGTTTTCCTATCTAGGTGGATTAGAGTAGGTGCCCGCACGGCTCGGTAGTTGGATCGTGACAATTAAACTGAGTTGTACAAGGATTAAAGTGAAAGTAAATCTATTAGATGATTTCCCAAAAATAATCAATGTAGGAGTGAGGAAGAAGTCGAGGAAAATCAAAGAAAAATGAGTTCCAATCAAATATGACTTCATTCCTAAATACTGCAAAACGTGCAAATTACAGGGGCAAAATAAGAAGAAGTGTTTTGTCATACATTCGGAGTTATACCCAAAGAAAATAAAGGTGGAAGAGGAGACACAACAAGAAGGACAAGACGGGAAAAAGACTATCTTGGAAGATAACACAAAGAAGGAAAAGAGTGAAAAAGAAAAGCAAGAAGCAAATGAGGGATTCAAAGTACAAAGGCAAAATGGCTTCAAAATAGGGAGACAATATAACAGAGACAAACAGGGACAAATATGAAACCCAAAACCTCCACAGAATGTCAGAGGGGTCGATATAAAAAATAGCTTTGGTGCTCTGTACAATGAGGAGGAGAAAGAAGAAACAAGGAAAAATCAGGGCCATAACCTAAACAAGAATCAAAACATCAGTTCAAAGTAATGGGTGGAAAATACTTTTGACAATCAGTTAGAGAAGGAGGACAATCAAAGACTGCAGATAAAATACATTATACCAAAATAGGAGATGTTAATGGAAATGAAACTAGTCCTAATAAACAACAACAAAAAAGGGGCTACAATAATAAACAAGAATATGCAGGACAATGTGAAGGGATCAGGTTCAGGGACAACAAAGATGGAGAAGCAGAATAAGCCAACATAAGGTGATTTTATGGACTCAGTGGCTGGATGTGACAATACAGAAGGTCCATCCCCAATACAAATGTTGGGACCTACAATAGAGACTCTACTACTAGACAATGTTCCTCACGAGGAGAAGGAAATGGAGGAAAAAGAAAATCTTAATATAACTCTTGTTGGGCCTTTTCAAAGTCCAAAGGAAGGATATAGAAGGAAGCTTGATATTAAGAATGAAGTTTCAAACTTCTCTTCCAAGATATGGGTGTTCTGGAATCAAGAGTGGAATGGGCAAGTATAATCTGATATTGTGCAACAACTTACTCTTAAGTTTAGTCATATTTCAAGTAATACATCATGCAAAATATCAATAATTTATGCAAGATATAGTACACTAAATAGATTAGAGCTCTTGGAAGACCTAGAGGTGTTGGCTGGCAACACTTAAATCCCTTGGGTGGTGGAAGCAGATTTTAATATAATCCTAGATGCCTCAAAGAAACTTGGAGGGCTACCAGTTACTCAGCAGGAAATCAGAAATTTTGCCCATGTTTGAGTAACAGTGCTTTATTTGAACTAAAATCTGCTAGAGTAGGTATACCTGGGGAATGTTAGAACAGAAGCAGCTTGTATTTTTAAGAGACTAGACAGGGTGCTGGTCAACACTGAGTTCATGAACATATTTCAAGACAATGAAGTTCACCATTTGATCAGAGAAGGTTTAGGCCATGCCCCTCTTCATGTGATATGCAATATATTATAAGATCAGGTGGTCAAGCCGTTCAGATTCTTGAATTTTTGGACAAAACATTCAGATTTCAAGAGAGTAGTGGAGGAGAAGCGGAAAGAAGAGGAGGATGGATCACCTCTTGCTATTTTTCATAGGAAGATGAAGAAAATAAAGGCATCCTTGGCATATTTGAGTAGGAACACCTTTGAAAATATTTCTTAGCAGATTACCACTCTAAAGGACATAATAAAGGTGAAAGAGACACAACTTGAAATAAATTCCTTAGAATTCAATAGAGCAGAACTCAACAAGGCAAAACCAAAGTTAAAGAGGTTCCTTTACCTGGAAGAGGACTACTGAAAGCAAAAAGCTATAATGAAATAGTTTCAAAATGAACATAGAAACACTAAATTCTTCCACAATTATGTCAAAGGAAGAAGGAAGAAGTTATACATTACTGAGATATAAACAAGTCAACAAGACACCATTATTACCACTCAGAACATAGGGGATGAGGCTGTTAAGGTGTTTAAAGAATAGTTCACAAAAACTAACTTCTCCACCAACTTTGAACTGTTGAAACAAATCCCTCACATGATTTCAAGAGAGAAAAATGATCAGATGACTAGATTTCCCTCAAAGGAGGAAGTAAAACAAGTGGTAGATATGGGGACACTGCTAGTGGGTCTGATGGATTTTCAGGGCATTTCTTCCACCAGTGCTGGGACATCAAAGGAGAAGATATCACTAATATGGCCAAGGCATTTTTCTGTGGTCGAGAACTGCCAAGGTACATAACCCACACCAACCTGGTGCTAATTCCTAAGAAAAAGGTAGTCACTATTATTGGAGATTTCATACCTATTAGTCTAAGTACTTTTGCCAATAAAGTGATATTTAGGATGTTGCATGAAAGACTGATAGCTATATATCTTACCTCAAATTATCTTCCTTAACCAAATAGGTTTTGTTAAGGGTAAGAGTATCACAAAGAATGTTTTGTTATCACTGGAGATCATCAGAGACATTAATAAAAGAGACAAACTCCACAATGTTATAGTGAAACTTGATATGACAAAGACTTATGACAGGGTATCTTAGATATTCATTACCAAGGTTCTACGATGTTTTGGTTTCTTGGAGGTCATCATAGATATGATATTAAGGATGGTGTCTAACAATTGGTACTCAATACTGATGAATGAACAATTTTTTTATTTCGTTCAGTCCTCCAATGGTTTAAAATAACAAGATCGTATATTCTCACCTTGTTCATCATACCTATTTTATCTAGAAATCTAAACCATTTATACAGGGATCCAAATTTCAAAGGTTATGGTATGCCCAAGTGGAGTCCTGAGATAAATCAGTTATCCTATGTTGATGATACTATTCTCTTCTGCTCAGGACAGTCAAGATCTATGAAGAAAATAATGAGAGTGTTGAGAAGGTATGAGAAGATTTCTGGGCAGATGATGAATCTAGATAAGAGTCTATTCTATCTATATAAAATGGTTCCAATTGGGGTATACCTGAATATAAGAAGAACCACAGGAATAAGGAAAGGCAACTTCCCTTTTGTATACCTTGGCTTCCCAATTTTCTATAGCAGAAAAAATAAATCATACTTTTGAGGAGTTGATAAAAATGGTGATGAGAAGGATCAATCTATGGCAAGACATGCTACTATATTTTGGTGAAAGGTATGTGATGATTGCTCATGTTCTACAATCTATGTCTATTTATCTATCTTTTCTACAATTTGTGATAAATCTTTTACATAAGATTTTTGCTAAGTTCTTATAGGGAAACATCACTAGAGGAAGGAACAAACATCGGATAGCATGGAATAAGCTTTGTTTCCCTGAGATAGAAGGAGGAATTGGTTTCAAATCATAATATGATGTGTCCAAGGCACTTTTTGCCAAACTCTGCTGGGTTTTTAGAGTAAGTGAAAGAAAGAGGAATTGATTTTAAATCATAACATGATGTGTCCAAGGCACTTTTTGTCAAATTCTGCTGGGTTTTTAGACTAAGTATTGCCTCTATGTGGAGCATATACATGTGGAATAAATATTATAAGAAGCTGCACCCTTTATTAGTGCAAGAAAGAAGGGCATCTCATGTTTAGAAAAAGATAATTGTGGTGAGAGAGGAGATAGAGCATAGTATATGGTGACAGGTTCTTGTAGGTAACTTTAATTTTTGATATGACAACTGGACTAATCAAGGAGCACTCTATTATTTAATTGGGGACAATCAAGGATACATATAACTCGAAGTGAAAAAATTTATCATAGAAGGAAGCTGAGATGAACAGAAGCTCAGAAGTAAAGCGTTTGAGGATATGACAGAGTATATTATGCAACATATCTGACCCCTAATGGTAGCGCATATAAATGACACACCATGGTGTATGGGAAACTCAAAAGGAACCTTTATTGTTAGCTCAACATTGGACATTATGAGGAAGAGAGAGAAAAGTAGAAGATGCTATGAGTTACTATGGGCTAAAGGGGTCCTTTTTAAAATCACTTTTTTCACATAGAGGGTGAGGCTAAGAAGAATATCCACTGATGATAACCTGAAAAGAATGAGGATCAACACAACCTTAAGATGTCATTGCTGTAACACCTATGTAAAAGAGATCACGAACTATATTTTTTTAATAGCTCCCACAACCAACAGGCTATGGAAGCAATTTGGTGATTTTGTAGGAATAAATATCATGGTGGATGCTAAAAGGTCCATCTAAGTTGGTGACCCTATACATGACAATATCAGCTTTGCTAAATGGAAGAGAAGGAATGCTAAAAGACATGAAGGGATACTAGTTACTACACCACGGTGACCCAAGTGCAAAACTTAATCAAGTAAATAGTGAGATGGATAATCCCATGGATTAAAGAAGTCCTACTGAGTGGTCAGCTGTAGTTAACTTTTTCAATAGCTACAAACCCAAATTATTCCACTACATGGTTACAAACTTTCGGACGGAGAAATCCTAAAATGTAACACAAATGGGGCTAGTAGGGTAACCCTGATCTGAGCTCATATGATTTTTGCCTGAATAACTATGGTGACCTCATTTATACTAAGAAGGAATAATAGGGAGAGCTACTAACATAGAAACAGAGGCTAGGGTCATCCTAGAGGCTTTAAATCATTGTGTGCAGAGGGGGATATAAAATTTGATTCTAGAAACTGATTCACTAAGCCCGAGGAACATGATAAAGGAAGTATAAAAAGTACCCTGGGAACTAGTAGGAGCTATGCAATAGATCAGATACATTATGCAACAAATAATATTGCAAATCATTCACATATACAAGAAGAAAATAACCTTGCAAATTCACTAGCTAATGCAGCTTTTGAGACTGACTCTACACAAGAATATCATTCATTTCAAAATCTTCTTACTCTCAGCAGGAAGATTTTAAACATGGATAAGGCTCAAATTTCAAACATAAGAGTGAAAACACGCAACATAAACACATAATGACAATAAGGAGTTCCATAACATTTATTCACAGTCAGAAGTTTGAACATAAAGGAGCCATAAAAGATATTCAGACTGGAAAGCATAACCACAACACAAATATTTACAAGATTGTATGCCCGAAAGAAGACATTGTTGTGAACATAAAAGCTGGGTATCTTTTATCTATCTATCAAAAAAATTCACCAAAAATAAAAGAGTGCAAGATCTGGTTCATTGAGGCTGGAGGCACCGCAAATCCTAGCAAGGAGGTTTGAGCATAGAAGTTTCACACCTGCAAGAGCATCAATCAACACAGAAACCAACAGATCTATGGAAATGCAAAATGAAGAAAGGAAAAGAGGAAGTACATGGGTCTGACCTAGTTAAACACAATTTCTTTCTCTAGTCCCTTGGGGATAAACTCCAATCACCTAAAAATCTAGAGTTAGAACATGTATATCAAGAAGAAAGGATTGAAGAGAAGACGAGTTTATCTTGGTACTGTGAAGTGAGAAAATTAAAGCCAACTAGCTCAAGAAAAGGCACAAGAGTGAAGAAAACTCAGAGGAGGAACTTCTTGAGCTGGTGGTTCCGGCGACAACACACTGGTAGCATCGTCAAGCAATGAAAAAGACAAAGAGGAAGATTATCGGACAAGTCTTGAATTTGTCTGATACTTGATATTTGTTGTTTCTCTTTTAGATTTTGGGTCAGGCCTGTAGCTGGACCAGATCATTGCTTCTTTTATTTTTGGGCCCTTAGCCCCTTTGTACAGACTTTGTTTGTTTATTAATAAAAGCATCCCCTAAATGTAAAATTTATTTTAAAAAAGAATTTATTAATTTGGAAAACCAAATCTTTCTTCTTTGGGAAATTTTGGATTTTGATGCATATCTTTGAGTACCCTTGATCTATAAAGAAGACTATAATTCAGTGGATCATTCCTTAGATCATGTTGATGCATAAAATAATTTGCAAACGTGCTTTAACTTGGCATCAGTTAATATTTATGTTCTTCAATTTTGAGTGTGCATAAGTAGGCACTTAAACTATCATAAAGTGAAACAAGTAAACACAAGCGTCCTACGTGGGAATTTATATGAGACACCACATAGGACGCCAATTAGGGCGTGTGTGTCTACTTGTTCAACTTTATATAAGTTTAAGTGGCTACTTGTGCACATTCAAACTTGAAGAGCATAGATGTTATTTTATCGCATTTTTCACTTCCTTTATTTTGAAAAGAAAAAGCAACTTCATTTTTGAAACAGTTTTTGACTTGAATTAAATTCGAAAACTTAAAAAAATTCTCAAACTTAATTAAAACAGAGTCGCCACTTAATTTTTTTTAGGAAAGGTCAAGAAAACCTTTTGAAAAATACTTAAAGACTCAAAACAGATTAAAGACTTCAAGTTTAAAAAGATTCCAAGTAAGAAGATCTTATTAATATTTTTAGAAGGTGTTTAAGGCACTAAAAATGTCCGCTAACACGTTAAAGAAAATGTTGGCCTGCTTATTTAAAACAGATTTTAGACATGTCAAAAGAAAAAATGTCAAAAGTTCAATTTTTGGGTAGACACACATGTATCACGAGTTCTATCTATTCACACAGATCATTGGTGGTCATGAATTATGCAAAGGTCATGTTTCAATATTTAGAAAACAGAATTTAAGTTGCAATTTGGAGGCAAGAGATAGGCACCTTTGTGAAGTAATTATTTTGTTACTGGAAAGAAATACTCCTAGCATTTATGAAGATGAACATATAGAGTAGATTGATGCGTGAATATCTTTTGAACATAAAAGAAAAGTAGGGAAACACAAGACATTCAAGCAATCCATTCTTGGATTCAACAGGTGATGTGAAGGTCTTGAGACAAGCAATATTATAGGAAAACCGAGTTGGTATACTCAAGGTTCTCTATAGAGCTCAATTACCTTGCACCTCTCTTGAATCCAACCACAACTAAACAAAGAGATTTATTAACAAAGTAATCAAATAATACTTAACAATGACAAACAAACCCAATAAAACAGTGATTTCATAGGTTACTGAATTTATATCAATGGAGCACAAATCAAGTTTGGTTCCGTCTAGTCTTTAGGGGGAAAATTAGAGAGTAAACCCCCAAAGTCAGACATCCTTCTTCTTAGTTACACTTTCATTTGGTATGACGAACCAAAGGTGTTCTTTAAGAAGTTAAACAAACAATAAACCAATTGAACGAACAAAGGTAATAATTACTGGAAAAAAGATACATATAAACTATTAAAGTTGCTTTATCCCCTTCTTGACTGTCCGAGTTGGTGCAAGCCAAGAAGATTATTGGGGAATCCTATAACTACCGGGTCAGTAATTACGGGTATACCAATCGTGCTAAGTTTTAGAGTTAGAAAACTCTGGGTTTGAGAGTTTGAAATTTTGGGCTAGGCTAGCCTCGGCCGATTTTAGAGCGAGGTAGAGTCTAGGAAAATCCAAGTAAAAATGGGTTTAGGTATCTTGGATTGAGCTAGTTATCCATGTAGCCAAGACATAAAGGAGTCTGGGGGACTTTTCGGAATCGAATTTGGGTAAGTAGAACTCCCAGCATCGCGTTTGACGTGAAAGGGTTATTTCGGGACATCGAGGGAACCAAGTGTATTGTAAAATGGACAAAACTATCATATTTACAAACTTTCTGCCCGTGACGAGTGCTGTCACACGCGATAGCAGCCACTGCTATAGCAGTAGAAATTACCACTATAGCGGCGGTCAAGGGGCGGTCAACTCACTTAAGACCGCTATAGTGGAAGGTGACCACTATAGCGGAACCATTATAGCAGATTAGGGACCGCTATAGCAGGCTGACGAGTTTTTAATGCAGAAATAGCTCTCAAAACATCAGAATTTCACAAGTTTATTTTGGGAGAAGGGCTGGGCAAATTCAGGCGATTTTCTTCATTCCTCCGCCAAAAATCATTCCTAAGGTAAGGCTTTCATTCCCCACACTTTGTACTATGTTTCCTATGCAGTAGAATTGCTAGGAGGGAAATTGGGGAAGGTTGGAATGACCTAGGGATGATGGAATTTGGGGAAGAAGGGGGTTCCAAATTTGTATGTTCTTGGGCGTTTATTTAAGTACGTTAAAATGATCATAGCCTGTTTAATTTCCTATTTTGTCCATAAAAAATGATAAGACTAGGAGAATTAACGGTGGAAAAGCCCGAGAAAAGGGTGGGATGATCATGGGTGTCCTGGGGTTTGAAGATTTGGTATAATCCGGGTACTGTACAGACCTGTATGTTAATTGTATGCATTATGTGTTATTTTTAGACCAAGAATGTGAGAGGAATCCAAAACACGGGAAAGGTCGGGTTGAATAGAGCTTGGAGCATTCGAGGTAGGTGATGGCTTTCATATTTCTGCGAATGTGTATATTCATTGTACTCGTTGTCTAAGTAATTGTGTGCATTACATTGCTTAGGGGATTTGTGTGGAATGTCTAAGTTCGGTTTACAATTTATGTTTGAATGGTTTTTACTTGTTGGTTTTACAAGGGGTGTGCATTCATTCTATTGACTGTTGTTATTGACATTCGATTAGCTTGGGTACCACGCCTGGTATAGGTATAACACATGGTTGGCACGGGTACCATGCCTGGTACGGGTATAACATTCAGTTGGCGCGGCTACCACGCCTAGTACGGGTTTACTTTATTGCATCTTGCACTATTTTATTGGTTATTGTATTGCATTGGTTGATATTGGTTCTGTGAGAGAACCGGATTGTTTTACTGAATGTGATACTTGATATTGGTTCCGTGAGTGGACCGGGTTGTTATTGAAAAGTGATACTGACTGGTGGTCCTTGAGTGGCATGGAAATTGTTGTATGATTGTTAAATTGGTCTTGGTTTAGGCCGGGTAAATCATTACTGGTGGTATTTGTCTAGAGGGGATTCCAGGTTGGGTCCGGGCTAGACGGTAAGGTGTGGTTATGGCTATTCTTGTTGGTGGAATAGAGCTGTAAGAGATGGATTCATGTGGTAACAAGCTAGGTAGAGACCTGTAGTCTAGAGATGCCTGTGATATTGTTGCATGTTTGCCATACTTGTTACTGGATTTTACGTACTATTTATATACTGTTTTCTTGAATACTGGTTGATGATCCTACTAGTACACAGTGGTGGTGTACTGATACTGCACTTGTCTTTCTTTTGGTGAGTACAGGAAATCTTCCAGCGGCTGAGACGAGACCTCAAATTTAGCACTGGCGATTCTGATCATCAAGGGTGAGCTAATGATTCGAGCTACCTTGGGAATATCTCTAGAGTTTTAGTCCATTTGTTCAGACTTAAAAACTATTCTTATTTTGTTTGGGGTTGCATTCCTGTACTCTAGATTTGGTATTGATGTTTGGTACGATGACTTTCAGTTCCTAGGTGGGAAATTTCTGCAGTTTATTATTTATGATAAGTTTTTGATTAGTGATCTTATTTCTATTGCTAGTTTTTATTATGCTTCCTGGTTTTAGGCTGTTAGTCTAGGCAAGGGTGGAACTCTATTGGTTGGCTCATTCGGGGGTTGGGTGGGTGCCACTTACGATGGGTTGGGTCGTGACAAAGATGGTATCAGAGCCTAGGTTCGTTGATCACATTGTACCAAACAGGTCTAGTGGAGTCTTGCAGAACGGTGCGGAGACGTCCATACTTTTCTTCGAGAGGCTATGGGGCTTTAGGAAAAACTATCTTCTGTCTGCAGATGGTTAATACAAGGAATAATGGAGCAAGGCCAGCGGTCCCAGAAATGGGCCCGACAGTTCATGGCAGAGGTAGGGTAAAGGGCAGGGGACGAGCTGGAGCCGCACCCGCTAGGGGTGGAGCTCAAGCTGCTGCTGCTGCACGTGAGGTAACCCCTCCCCCACCTCAGGATCCTGTGGCTGCAGATGTAGAAGAAGTAGTGGTAGAAGATGAAGGGGCTCTGGAGGAGGCGGCACCGGTTGGGGGTGTAGGCCTTCCTAACATGACACCGGATGCTTTCAGGCAGGCGTGGGATATTTTGAGTGGGTTGGTTGGTGCTGGAGCCATACCCGCAGCTTATGTGAATCAGGCCTTGGATACTCAGCCAGCAGTTACTACTACACCAAGGATGGATGCAGCTTTGGGCACAAATGATTTTCTTAGGCCAATGTTAGGCCCAGTGATGACAGGTAATGAGCATGAGATGCTGACTAAGTTCCTTAAGCTGAAACCTCCGATGTTTCAGGGTACAGAAAAAGAGGATGCCTATGAGTTCTTCCTGGATTGCCATGAGAGGTTGCACAAGTTGGGTATTGTACGTCAGCATGGAGTGGAGTTTGTCACTTTTCAGTTGCAGGGTGATGTCAAGCAGTGGTGGAGGTCTCATGTTGAGTGTCAATCATCTATCCTACCTCCACTGACTTGGGAGCAGTTCCATGCCTTGTTTCTAGAGAAGTACGTTCCCTATACTTTGAGGGATCGGAAGAAGGATGAGTTTCTGAACTTGGAGCAGGGTGGCATGTTGGTCTCGGCTTATGAGGCTAAGTTTCATGCGTTGTCTCGTTTTGCTACACAGATGTTGGGTTCCAAGGAGGAACAGGTCTAATTATTCATCAAGGGTCTGAATAGTGAACTGCAGGTACTGTCGGTGCATATGACTGCTTCAGGAAAGGGTTTTAATGATGTGGTGGATTATGTGAAGAAGATTGAGGGAGTTAGGCAAGCGGGGCAGGCTAAGGCTTTAGCCAAAAAGCCCTGGAATGAGAGAAATTTTGGTGGTTCATACTCCAGGGGCCAACATCAGCAGGCTTACTCGGCCCGTCCTATTCAGTTAGCTCTGCCAGCTACTACAGGTGGTCATCAAGGATCTTAGTCTTCAGCTCCTAGAGGCCAGGGGGCATCTTATACATCAGCTAGCAGGCCTACTTTGGACCGTGGTTGCTTTGATTGTGGTGAGTTGGGCCACTTTAAGAGGGAGTGTCCACATAGGCAGGCAGGAAATCAGGGTCAGCAGCAGACTAGAGCAGTGGTTCCGGCAGGCAGAGGTGGTAATTCTAGGGGTTGTCCACAGGGAGGGCGAGGTAATTTCCAGGGAGATCGGGGAGACCGAGGGAACGGCGGCACAGGCAGGGGTGCGACTTAGCCAGCCTGGGAAGTTTCCCGGATTAATGATCAGGCACATTTCTATGCTTTTCCAGGAAGGACTGAGGCAGAAGCCTCAGATGCGGTGATCACAAGTACTATTCTTGTCTGTGATAAAATAGCCTCAGTATTATTTGACTCAGGATCCACATATTCTTATGTGTCTATTAGCTTTGCTTTGGGTCTGAATTTGAATTGCGATATCCTTGATTCCCCTATCCATGTATCTACCCCAGTTGGAGAGTTGGTGATTGTGTCTCATGTGTATCGTGACTGTTCTATGGTATTTGTGGGGCTACGTACTTAGGTAGATTTAGTGATTCTGGATATGGCTGATTTTGATATTATCTTGGGTATGACCTGGCTATCTCCTTATCATGTTGTGTTGAACTGTAACACCAAAACTGTGACTCTAGAAATTTTGGGTAAGGATAGGCAAGAGTGGGAAGGTGTATACAGGCCTAAGCCAGTTAAGATTATATCGTTTGTTCGGGCTAGAAAGCTAGTGGGAAGGGGGTATCTAGCCTTCTTGGCTTATCTCCGGGATGATAGTGTGGACTCCACTTCTATTGAGTCAGTTCTGGTGGTATCCAAATTTGTAGAGGTGTTTCCAGTGGATTTGCCTGGTATACCTCCGGACAGGGATATAGTTTTTTGTATCGATTTGGAGCCAAGCACTCATCCCATCTCTATTCCTCCATATAGACTGGCTCCAGCAGAGTTAAGGGAACTTAAGACTCAACTGCAGGAACTCCTAGATAAGAGATTTATACGTCCCAGTGCTTCACCTTGGGGGGCTCCGGTTTTATTTGTGTAAAAGAAGGATGGTAGTATGCGGATGTGCATAGACTACAGACAGTTGAACAAGGTGACCATACAGAATAAGTATCCTTTACCCCGGATAGATGATTTATTTAACCAGCTTTAGGGTGCATCAGTGTTTTCGAAAATCGACTTGAGGTCGGGTTACCATCAACTAAAGATTAGACCTGAGCATATTCTGAAAACTACTTTTTGGACTCGGTATGGACATTATGGGTTTCTAGTAATGTCGTTTGGTTTGACCAATGCACCGGTAGCATTCATGAGTTTGATGAATGGGGTGTTTATGTCCTACTTGGATTCTTTTTTTATCATGTTCATTGACGAAATTTTGATCTACTCCAAGAGTAGGGAAGAGCATGTTAATCATCTTCGCATTGTATTGGACATCTTGAGGCACCAAAAGCTTTATGAAAAATTCACTAAGTGTGAGTTTTGGTTGACTTCTGTGGCATTTATGGGGCATGTGGTGTCAGAAAAGGGAGTGATGGTGGATCCCCAAAAAATTGAGGCAGTTAAGAGTTAGGTCCGGCCTAGCTCTGTGATAGAGGTGAGAAGTTTTATTGGACTCGCGGGGTACTACCAGAGGTTTGTGAAGGACTTTGCTTCTATTGCTACTCACCTGACCAGGCTGACACAGAAGGAGGTACCATTTGTGTGGTCCAACAAGTGCGAGGAGAGCTTCCAAAAGCTCAAGACACTTTTGACCACGGCTCCTATATTGTCCTTGCCGGTTGAAGGTAAAGACTTTATTGTTTACTGTGATGCTTCACATTCTGGTTTGGGTGCTGTGTTGATACAGGATAGGAATGTGATAGCCTATGCATCCAGACAGTTGAAGGTGCATGAGAGGAATTACCCGACTCACGATTTCGAGTTGGCAACGGTGGTGTTTGCATTGAAAATCTGGAGACACTATCTTTATGGTGTCAAGTGTGAAGTATTCACAGATCATCACAGTCAGCAGCATATTTTCACTCTGAAGGATTTGAATCTGAGGAAGAGAAGGTGGATGGAGTTATTGAAAGATTATGATGTGACCATTCAGTACTATCCGGGTAAGGCTAATATGGTGGCAGACGCATTGAGCCGAAAAACTATTAGCATGGGTAGCTTGGCTTCTTTAGGGGTGTCCAAACGATCGCTAGCTAAGAAAATTCAGGCTCAAGAGGACAAGTTCATGCACTTGGGTGTCTCAGACCAAGGCGGGTTGTTGGCCAGTATTGAGGTCAAGGCCACCTTCATAGAGGAAATAAAGGCAAAACAGTTTCAGGATCAGAAACTGGGAAGTTGCGAAGTAAGGTGATATCCGGGGAGTCCAGAGATGTCATGTTAGACTCTGGTGGTGCATTACATTTTAGGGAGAGGATTTGTGTTCCTCGGGTTGATGATATAATTCTGAAAATTCTGACAGAAGCTCATGGTTCGCGGTACTCGATCCATCCGGGTGTAACCAAAATGTACAGAAACTTGAGGCAGCGTTACTGGTGGCCCGGGATGAAAAGGGACATAGTTAATTTTATGTCCAAGTGGCAGAATTGCTAGCAGGTAAAATATGAACATCAGAGACCTGCAGAACTACTTCAGAGGATGCCGATTTCAGAGTGGAAGTGGGAGAGAATAGCCATGGATTTCGTGGTGGGTCTTCCCAAGACATTGGGGAAGTATGACTCAATTTGGGTCATTGTTGACAGGCTGACCAAGTCTGCTCACTTTATTCCGGTCAGGGTAGATTACAACTCGTAGCAGTTGGCCAAGATCTACGTGAAGGAGATTGTAAGACTGCATGGGGTACCATTGTCCATCATTTCAGACAGGAGTACGCAGTTTACTTCTAAGTTCTGGGCAAGTTACATGAAGAGTTGGGTACACAACTCACCTTTAGCACAGCCTTTCATCCTCAGACTGATGGTCAGTCGGAGAGGACGATTCAGGTATTGGACGATATGCTGAGAGCATATGTAATGGACTTTGGTGGTCATTGGGATCAGTTTCTACCGTTGTGCAAATTCTCGTACAACAACAGCTATCACTCCAATATCGATATGGCACCGTTCGAGGCCCTGTATGGGAGAAACTGCAGATCACCAGTTGGGTGGTTTGAGGAAAGTGATGTGAAGCCTCTGTCATAGACTTAGTGAAGGAAGCGTAGGAAAATGTAAAGGGCCTACAGACCAAGTTGTTGGCTGCTCAAAGCAGGTAGAAGGAGTATGCGGATCGTAAGGTCCGGGACATGGACTTTCAAGTTGGTGAACAAGTATTGCTAAAAGTGTCACCAATGAAAGGGGTTATGCAGTTTGGTAAGAAGGGCAAGCTTAGCCCTCGATTTATCGGTCCGTTTGAGGTCCTTGAGATTGTGGGGCCAATGGCTTACAAGTTAGCACTACCACCTAGTTTGTCAGGCATCCATCTGGTATTCCATGTATCCATGCTCAAGCGATACCATGGGGATGGGGACTACATCATCAAGTGGGATGAGGTACTTTTTGATAAAGATTTTCATTATGAGGAGGAACTAGTTATGATTCTTGCTCGGGATGTCCGGAGGTTGAGGACAAAGGTGATTGACATGGTGAAGGTTCAATGGAAGCATCGTCCGGTTAAGGAAGCCACTTAGGAAACGGATAAGGACATGCGGGACAAGTACCCTCAATTGTTTGAGGATTCAGGTACTACACTTCCTTCCTTTTTATTTTCGTAATTTTGGGTCTGATCGTTCGGGGAAGAACGATGGGTAAATTGGTATCTGTTGTAATGACTGGGTCTGTCATTATGGGTAGACCAATCGTGCTAAGTTTTAGAGTTACAAAACTCTGGGTTTGGGAGTTTGAAATTCTGGGCTAGGCTAGCCTCGGCCAGTTTTGGAGTGAGGTAGAGTCTAGGGAAATCCGAGTAAAAATGTGTTTAGGTGTCTTAGATTGAGCTAGTTTTCCATGTACCCAAGACATAAAGGAGTCCGGAGGACTTTTCAGAATTGAATTTGGGTAACTAGAACTCCCGGAATTGCGTTTGACGTGAAAGGGTTATTTCGAGATGTCGGGGGAACCAAGTGTGTTGTGAAATGACCAAAACTGGCACATTTACTAACTTTTTGCCCGTGACGAGTGTTGTCATGCGCGATAGAGGCCACCACTATAGCGGTAGAAATTACCGCTATAGCGGTGGTCAAGGGGCGGTCAACTCACTTAAGACCGCTATAGTGGCAGGTGACCGCTATAGCAGGACTGCTATAGTGGAGCGGGGACCGCTATAGTGGGCCAACAGGTTTTTAATGCAGAAACAGCTCTCAAAACATCAGAATTTCACAAGTTTGTTTTGGGAGAAGGGCTGGGCGAATTCAGGCGATTTTCTTCATTCCTCCACCAAAAATCATTCCTAAGGTAAGGTTTTCGTTCCCCACACTTTGTACTACGTTTCCTATGCGGTAGAATTGCTAGGAGGGAAATTGGGGAAGGTTGGAATGACCTAGGGATGATGGAATTCGGGGAAGAAGGGAGTTCCAAACATGTATGTTCTTGGGTGTTGATTTAAGTACGTTAAAATGATCATAGGCTATTTAATTTCCTATTTTGTCCGTAAAAAAAGATAAGACTATGAGAATTAACGGTGGAAAAGCCTGCGAAAAAGGTGGAATGATCACGGGTGGCCTGGGGTTTATGGATTTGGTATAATCTGGTTAATGTACAGGCCTGTATGTTAATTGTATGCATTATGTGTTATTTTTAGACCAAGAATGTGAGAGTAATCCGGAACACGGAAAAGCTCGGGTTGAATAGAGCTTGGAGCATTCGAGGTAGGTGATGGCTTTCGTATTTCTGCGAATGTGTATATTCATTGTACTCGTTGTCTAAGTAATTGTGTGCATTACATTGCTTAGGGGATTTGTGTGGAATGTCTAAGTTCGGTTTACAGTCTATGTTTGAATGGTTTTTACTTGTTGGTTTTACAAGAGGTGTGCATTCATTCTATTGACTGTTGTTGTTGACATTCGGTTGGCTCGGGTACTATGCCTGGTATGGGTATAACACATGGTTGGCACGGGTACCATACCTGGTACGAGTATAACATTCGGTTGGCACGGGTACCACGCCTGGTACGGGTTTACTTTATTGCATCTTGCACTGTTTCATTGGTTATTGTATTGCATTGGTTGATATTGGTTTCGTGAGAGGACCGGGTTGTTTTACTGAATATGATACTTGATATTGGTTCCGTGAGTGGACCGGTTTGTTATTGAAAAGTGCTACTGACTGGTGGTCCTTGAGTGGCCGAGAAACTGTTGTATGATTGTTGAATTGGTCTTGGTTTAGGCTGGGTAAATCATTACTGGTGGTATTTGTCTAGAGGGGATTCCAGGGTGGGTCCGGGCTAGACGGTAAGGTGTGGTTATGGTTATTCTTGTTGGTGGAATAGAACTGTAAGAGATGGATTCATGCGGTAACAAGCTAGGTAGAGACATGTAGTCTAGAGATGCCTGTGATATTGTTGTATGTTTTCCATACTTGTTACTGGATTTTACGTACTATTTATATACTGTTTTCTTGAATACTGGCTGATGATCCTACTAGTACACAGTGGTGGTGTACTGATACTGCTCTTTTCTTTTTTTTGGTGAGTACAGGAAATTTTCCAGCGGGTGAGACGAGACCTCAGATTTAGCACCGGCGATTCCGATCATCAAGGGTGAGCTAATGATTTGAGCTACCTTGGGATTATCTCTAGATTTTTAGTCCATTTGTTCGGACTTAAAAACTATTCTTATTTTGTTTGGGATTGCATCCCCGTACTCTAGATTTGGTATTGATATTTGGTACGATGACTTTCAGTTCCTAAGTGGGAAATTTCCGCAGTTTATTATTTATGATAAGTTTTTGATTAGTGATCTTATTTCTATTGCTTGTTTTCATTATGCTTTCTGATTTTAGGCTGTTAGTCTAGGCAAGGGTGGAACTCTATTGGTTGGCTCATCCGGGGGTTGGGTGGGTGCCACTCACGACGGGTTGGGTCGTGACAAATCCTTAGCTCAAATACTTACTCAAATCACAATACTAATATTAAACTTTTCATCTAATCATGGAAACTAAATTTACTCCTTCATAAGCTACGGCCAGAACTCAAATTCCAAGAAGACAAGTTCTTATTCTCAACCATGAAAATCTCATCGGAATCACACATATATCTCAGACAAGACCAGCCTAATATCAACAATAATCTACTAATTATAATGAAAATAATGAACGAAACAGGGGGTGGAATGAGATGTCACCTGTTCTTGGGCAGCAACTGGGATTCACGAGCTCGTCGGAGATTTTTACCTCCAAAACTTGTACTATTTTCATTAGAACTCGATTGTTTGGAGTGTTTTTCTCTCTGAAACCTTTGATTACGTGAGATTATTTGAATGCTTCTCCAAGATCCCCAAATTTTCCCCCAAAAGCCAACTACCAATCCATTAGAGGAGAGAGCTATTTATAGGGAATTTTTGGGTCTGAATGGAAGGGGGGAATTCGATGGGTAATTTGGGAATTTCTTTTAGAGAATTTTGAATTGCAGATGGATAAGCCTTGGACAACAAGGAATTTTTACGTAAATTTCACAAATTCGCGGAGAAATTGACACCTGGGCAGTTTCTAGGATATCCTCGATTGTGCCAGCACAACCTTGATGGAGAGCTAACGAAGTTGGACAGAGTTGAGAGGGTGATGGCGTCGTTTCTTAGCTGTTGGAGTCGTTGTTATTGTCGTTTGGCTAAAATGTTAGGGTTCTATTGGGTTTTGTATGAAGAAGGTGAAGAGGAGAGATAAAGGGTCGTTTGGGTGTGTTTGTTAAACAAGAGGAGTATAAGGGGTGTTTTGGACCAGGTCAGGGGAAAATTGGGCTGGAGGAATTTGATTTGGTGGGCTAAGGTGAGATGAACATTGAGGGTTGAAATTTGGTTTAAAATCTGGCCACTTTGCTTTGCAAATGTGGCCAGATTTGATTAAAACAGTAACCAAATTAATTTAAATTATAGCCAAATCGAATAAATTAAAGAATTAGGCCGATTTTGAAATGAAATGAATAAAATCCTAATCAATTAAATGAGCTTCTAGCTTTAAAAATTAAGAATAATTATTTCATAAAAACATAATTTACTCATTCAAAATTAAAGATTTAATCATACGATCATTTCTTGACTTTAAATCAATTTGAGAAACATGGAGTATATTTCGAATTTCAAACAAGGTTTTCATTTAAAACAATTTTCAAAATATTTCTTTTAAGTAAAATTTATATTCTTCTATATAATTAAATATAGAGCATACATATTTTACCTAAATTTACTAAATTATCCTCAAATTAATTTTGAAAACCTTAAAATTTTATAAAGATAATTATTTCAAAATTGTTTAAAATAGTAGAAGCTCGAAATTAATTACGAATGTGGAGGGTAAAAACTGAGTGTCAACAACTGCTCCTCCCTTTGGGTAGGGTGAATGCAAGGAACCCTGGTCAAAGGGAATTGACGTTCTCAATTTTGTCTGACCACAAATTCATTCTCAAAAGCGATTGGTTTTAGCACGAATTTCAAGAATTATGGTCAAACTTCGGTATCGAGTTTCCTACATATCTCAGGATACATGAGAATTCAGGCCACTTGTAGTTCAAGATGCTTGATTTTACGCATGATTTTTAAAGAATTCCAAACTATTCCAGTTTCAGAGTACGGAGAGACCGGAAAGCTGGGGAGTAAAAGGATTGGGGAGAGTTTGGAATGCAGCTGAGTTTTTAACATAGAGCCCACCTACATATCCCAAGACTTAGAAAATCAGGGTGCTTGTAGTTTGACTCAATCAATGGAAAAGGTAGTCTTTATGTTAAGACAACCTTTGGCTCGGGATGAGTGACAAGTAATTGAGTTATGGAAAATAGGCTTGCAACCTCTTAACCATGAATGTGGTGCACTTCACATCCATATGTAAGATTTTACCTGGACATTATTTCCAAAGCTCTAGGTGTTTGTCACCCAGATTTGAATAGAAGGGATATTGCTTCCAGTGTGAATTTGAAAAATACTCTGGATGCGAAACTGAAACCCAACAAGAAAATACCCACATAATTTTTGATAGGGTTGTGGTTTGATGGTGGTGGAAGTAGTCCCTCAGCTCGCGTCCAAAGAGTTTGATATTCCTCCTCGGACTATGTCCCAGTTTGTTGCTAAAAAAATTTTCACGTTGTGCTGCATCCTTTTTGGAGTCGTCCGCACCTGTGGTTTTATTTTGAGAATTTTCATCCTCTCGGATGTTCTCAGAAATATCTCAAAACAAGATGGTTAGTGGTAACATAATTCATTAACGAGGGATAGTGTTTCTTTTTTGTACCTCCTCTTCGGACTATGTCTCGATCTATTAGGAATAAAATTGGTGTTGTGCGGTGCCCTCTTGGCGTAATTTGTACCTGTGATTATGCTTTGAGATTTTCATCCATATTGGATGCTCTCGACAATATCTCAAAATAAAATTGTTAGTAGTAAAGTAATTCTACAAAAGGATAATCCCTTTACCTGGTCTCCATACCTGTCGATGTCATGACGATTTCCATGACGACGTAGACATAGCAGCACTCTTGGCTATCAGGTAGGATTGCCTTCATGGCAGTTGAACGTGATGATTAGTTGAATATGATGACCTTCTGGGCCTTTGGATATGACGAGTCTCCGAATGTAATGACCTTTTTAGCCATTGAGTACGATGGTCTTTGTAACCGCTCGTAATAGTTTCTGATATGATAGCCTTCTTGGCTATCATAAACAATCTTCGTGTACGACCTCGGGTAAGTCTTGCGCGTCATATGTACCAACACGGCTTATAGATATTCCTTAAATTGTCAAGCGTCAGGTAATCTCGCATATCATCCAACTTTGGATAGAGGCGGCTTACAGATGTCCCTCGAATTATAAGCTTTCGAATAATCTTCCACATCATCCTACTTTGGATAGAGGCGATTTACAGATAACCTTTTGAATTACCAGTATTTTTGGTAATCTTGCACTTTTATCCAATTTCGAATGTAACGTGACTTACAAATTTCCCTTGAATTGTTAGTCTTTGGGTAGCCCTGCACAATATCAATGTGGATATGTCGTGACATATAGATAACCCTCGGACTGTCAATTTTTGGTAGTCTTGCACTTTTATCCAATTTCGAATATTATTGCAACTTGCGAATTACCCTTGGACTGTCAACTCTTAGGTGATCTTGCACATTATCCGGTTTCAGATATTGCTGTGTCTTATAGATAACTCTTGGTCTATCAAATTTGGGCAATCTTGCACACTATCCAGTTTCGGACATTATTGTGGCTTACAGACGACCTTTGGCCTACCAGTTTTAGGAAATCCAGTTCATCATCCAATTTTGGATGGTGTCTTATAGATCTCCCTTGGACAATACGCGTTCTTCAAACGTGCTAGCATACGTCATTTGATTTTCAGGGTGACAAAAGCCTTTGTCACATGATCAAATATAAATGCCTCTCCCAAACATACGGGTATCTTCAACGTCAAACTCTGCCTTCTTTACGTGATATTGGATACAAATGTGTTCAATACTAGGCTCTGTCGTCTCTTCGTGATAATGAGTATGTATTCATGAATATCCTCAACGTCTGACTGTCGTTTCCATGCTATATTGGATATAAATGCTCTTGGGTCGATCCTGCACATCAAATGTGACTTAGGGATGCCTCTGGATGTCATCCTCTTTGAAACTGGCCGATAGAGGGACATAATCTTCACGGCGAGTATGCCTGCGATAATTGATAATGATGGTCCTCTCGACATGGTCCTTGCGATATGGTCCTCGTGACATGTTCCTCTCGACATGGTCCTCGTGACATGTTTCTCTCGACATGGTCCTCATGACATGTTCCTCTCGACATGGTCCTCGTGACATGATTCTCTCGACATGGTCCTTGTGATATGGTCTTGTGATATGATTCCATACAATACAGTGCAACATAATATAATATGATACAATGCGATATGACATAATATGATGCAATATAATGCAATGCAATGCCATGTAATGCAGTATGATACAATGCAGCATGATGAAATATGAATGCATAATGTAGTGCAATATAGCGCTGTATGATGCAATGGCACATAGGATAGTCGTAGAAAATATCACCTCCGCCTTTGTCGATGCATCGGCTTCTACTTATGTACCTGCTCTCTAGGTAAACAATTAGCAACCATAGCATCGTTCTTACTGGCGACTGCAGTTAATATCCGGTAAAAGTTTAAAAAGAAAACATTTCAACGATAATAAAAAATAACTTTATTTGTAATTGTCAGGTTTCAACTACCGGACCGTGCGGGCACCTACTCTAATCCACCAAGATATGAGAACCCTTACCACCAGAACCAACAGGCAAAGCAGAAAAAAATATAAATCATAAAATAAAACCCTTTTTAATACATAGAACTTCCTTTACAAAATTTTCAGAAAAATAAACGACTTAAAGAACTTGTGGAAAAACATTTACAATATGTGACAGCCCTTCCTAGAACCTAGTCTAAGCCGGTACAAAAGCTACTACAAGATGATACAAAAATAAAGAAGACATAACTCCCACCATAAAAGCAAGAAGTAGGAGCTGCTGGAGAATCACCGTCATCCTGAACATGTGAGACATCACGAACCCTGGAACCAGACTATACCCAAAAAGGTATAGCAAGAGTAGAATCAGTACAAACACATGTACTGGTAGGCATCATCGGTCGACATGAATCTACTCCTACCATCATATAAGAAATCAAGGTAAATACATAAGTCAAGTACTTCCACCCATCAACATCCACCATTATCAAAACCCACTTCGGAACCAACCTTCTTATCCCTTAGACTACCCATGTCACCTTGTCACCTAGACTTCCCAAGTCACCTTGACACCTAGACTTTCCAAGTCACATTAACCCTTAGACTTCCCAAGTCACATTTATCACCTAGACTTCCCAAATCACACTTACCATTGCCAATATCGATGCCCATACCCGAACTACCATTTTCTTACCCAAGTCAACCGTTATGACTCAATAACCCAGAGTAAACCCCACTACTTGGTGGCGTAGACCACACCCGTCATACCTCCAGCTAATAGTACAAAACATCCCCCAATTACCCCACGGCCATACTCAACAAGTAACAATAACCAACATCATAACTAGACGACAAGTCTCCTCCTTAGCTTATCAACCGCACGTAACAAGTCTATAGATATTTCTAGACTACAAGTCTCTCCATAACTTGTCCCCACATGTAACCCCCTTTAACAACCATGATTAACCATCCACAATAACAATAATTATACTGCATTACATATCTACGCTAATAACATGTGACTCTGGTTCACAGAAGAACTACCTTGTCACTTAAGCACACTAACCCGACCCTTTAAGGACCAACTATGCACCAAATAATAATAAATCCTGGCCCTCTCAGGAACCCAACAAGTAAAGAACAATTAGTACACCTGCACTGAGTAAAGCAGTACAACATATAATAACAGCCAGTAGTATAATTCCAGACTCTCAGTCTACCTTTTGACTTATCAACCATAGGGGACAGGTTCAACAATCATTCAACAATAATAATAAACATGACATTTATCCTTTTTCATTACCCGGACCAATCAAAGATCCCTAGACCAACACCTAAGTGTTTACATGCGATGTCCGGTCTACCCCAAGACCATCCCCCATATTTAATTGAACAACTCGGCCTCTCAAGGACCATATGCAATATCACAAATCATAAACACAACCCGGTCCACTCATGGAACCATCAAAAGAAATACAACCAAATAATAAACAATCCTGTATCAGGCGTGGTACCCAAGCCAATCAAATAGTAACCTATACCAGGCGTGGTACCCGACCCAACCAATAAGTAACCTGTACCAGGCGTGGTACCTGAGCCAACCAATAAGTAACATGTACCAGGCGTGGTACCCGAGCCAACCAATAAGTAACCTGCACCAGGCGTGGTACCCGAGCCAACCAATAAGTAACATGTACCAGGTGTGGTACCCAAGCCAACCAATAAGTAACCTGTACCGGGCGTGGTACCTGAGCCAACTGAATGTCACATAGAAATCATATCAGTCACACACAATGAACAAAATACACTTGTAAACCAACAAGCAATAACACCAGTTCATTTTACAAGACTTAAAACATGACTCTTGGACATTCCTAAATCATTCCCTAAGCAATGAAAACCATACAAATACTTAGACAAAAGTATACAAACATACAATGCATACAAGAAATCAATAACCATCACCTACCCTCATTCCAGGTACATAATCTTAACCTTGAAATTCCATCCGAAGACTAACCCCGGTTCACCCCTTAACACACACTAGTAGATACACCTATTCCTGACCCTTCTCCTAGGACCAAAATACAACATGGAGAAACCTCCCCTAACCTTGGTAATATCGCCATTTATGATATTCTACTTTTTATACCAATTTATTTCCCGAAACTTCCGTTCCTTTCACAGCCATTTAATTACCAAACTCTTTTGGTTCCCTGAACCTTCCCTACATTATAGTCCCTCGATTGTATTTTCATACCCCACCTAATTAAGCATAACAACCCAGATTATTACAACACATTATACAAATCAACCATCTCTAGTTTAACCAATTCAACCAAACAATTCTCCTCCAGACTCCGTGCTCAAAGGCCTAGGCATGGATTCTCTCTTTCAATCTATACAATAAGTATGAAATGGAAGCAGATCAATCTACTCAATAAAGAAAAACTAGCCTACCTGGACGCCAAGCAGTTACACAATGCACTTTCTGGCTCCGTGAAGGCGTTCTCTGACGATTTCCAATCTCGAAATCCATGGTTTTGCGTTCTTTCAGCCAGAATCCCTCCTCCCCATGGCTCCCAAGCTTTGGAGCAGCCTAGGAGAGATTTTGGAGCAACCCTCATCTATGTTTGACTAAAGAAGGAAGAATGGGATTATAAAACTCGTTTCTAGGATTTCTGGTTTCGTCATTTCGCTATAGCGGACTGCCAACCGCTATGGCGGTACCGCTATAGCGACCTAAATTCTGCTACAACGGACTCAACTTTTCAGCATGGATAGTCTTCAGTACAACAGTCATAACTTCTTAATCGAGAAGTGGATTAGTGAACAGTCAGTGGCGTTGGAAAGAAGACTTAGAGATAATTAATTTGGTGGGTATTGGGACCCCTAACTCCTTATATTCTGGGAGGAATGCACTTTTGAATTTGACCCTAGGTTGAACTTAGCCCAAAACTAAATTGGTAAGGAAGCTTTCAACTTAACTTTGTGTTAGAAGTATTGTAAGACCTTAGTACATACCAAATGTACTCTCATACTAAAGAATTAATCCTAACTCTTATTACAAATGAGAGGCACCTACCTTAATTGCAAATATTTTCAGTAACGATGGAATAGGTCATTACAGTAATTATCATCCTCCTCTTGAGGTGGGCAGACCAACAAGAGGTTATTTTGAATGTGAATGAAACGGCTGACAACCCATGTTCGGGGACAACTATAAATACTATTTTTGAACATCATCTATTTGTGGTGATTTTTGATTTGCTGGGGATTTGTGGAGAATGTCACCAATTTATCACTTGCGCTCTAAGTCTGACGACGGCGTGTCTGACTTCTCTGCGTGTACCTACACTTCAAGATAAATAATTAGTTGACACAACATCGCTCTCACCATTTCTAGGGGTGGCTATAGCATCCTGATTTTCTGGGGATTCGAGGATGTTGTTGATCTCTCCTTATCTAGTAGTTCTTGCAAACTATAAAAGAACTCGTCCATTCCAGGAACCTTCACCTCTTTCGGCTTCTTCCCTGTTTTGGCTTTTCTTTATAAATTTTGGGAAACCTGGTCTCGTTGTATTATTTTGAATACGTTGGACAATGAAGACCTTCATCTATCTTTAACGCTTCCTTAGGATAACCTGCATCCACCAAAAAATTATTAGTTTTTGGTGAAACTAATATGTGTCGACCTTCTTTGATCCTCTGCTCCTTGCTTTATCATCTCTGGGTATTTGCCATCTTAGGGTGTCTGTCATCTTCTACTCCCCATGTCATAGTAGACATAAGATAGAGTTAAATTTATAAAGGAGAAAATTATCTTATAAAAAATCTTTTGAAAATAGTGATTTTTGAAGAAGTGATTTAGAAAAATATCTATCAATACTGTCATGTCATGTACTTGCTCAATGAACGTCTTTCACTTGAGGCCTCGACATATCTAACACATTATTGGTGGGCTCTAGAGATGCTTCGTTATCGTAGCTGGGGAATTTAGAAATGGTCTTTCGAGAAATCTTACATAGCTAAGGGTTAGTCCACCTCAAATTTTGTCGCAGTTGAGGATTTCTGAAGTAGATCTGGTTTTTTGGCGCTGGGGAATTTTATGTAGCTTTGTTTTCTGAATTTTCAAATGAAGCTGGGTGGAAATTTTAAGGCCTTCCTCAAAATTTCTGCCCCAGTTAAAGGTTTCATGATGAATCTTATCCCGTTGATAAGAGATTTGACACTCTGTGGGGATTATGAGGTTTTTCTCAAAATTCACTTCAATTGCTCTTAGGTACGATTTGAATTCTGATTTGTTGGAGAAAGATCTTCGCCTTTTGAATTTTTGAGATTCCTTTCTCGAAAACTTTGCCCTAGTTTCCATTTCCTGGGTAATATGATCGAGCCGTTGTGGCGCTTACGTATCCCGTTAAAGCAGAAATTAGGTCAAACGTAGTTCCCACACTTATAGTGGGAGAATATTGAGGATAAATAAAAGGGTGACCGAAGCCGACACAGGCCGCCTACATATCTCATTCTTGAGAATTCAGGTCATTACGTAGTTTAAAATAAAAGAGGTAGATTTTCTAAGGGGTTGACCGCAGCTGACACAGGATGCCTACGTATCATTCTTTGAGAATTCAGGTCAAACATAGTTCATACAAAAAGGATAGGGAAATTTTAAGGTTTTACAAAGTGTAAAACAATTACAATCCGAAAATGCGATTATAGGGAAAGAAATAGAAGGAAAAGAAACCGTCTTCAAGCGTAGTATCTCTTCACAACATCGAAATTAATTGGTTTGGTCCACACTTGGCCATCCATCTTGAACAAAATCAAAGCTCCTCCCGATAGCACTTTTTGGATGATGTACAGTCCTTGCTGATTTGGTGCAAACTTTCATTTATCTCGTGGAAGGAAAGGATTAACTGTCCATTCCCTGGATTGAATTCTGGATTGACCAATAACTTTTGGGAGATGATTTTTGTGCTCACTCTTGTCCTATCATTATAGGACTAGTCAAATATGTCAATGTATGACTTGAGAAGACTGACAAGTTCTTTCTTTTGCGCATTTGTCGAATGAACACTGATGCTGATCTCTTGACCGTCATCTCCCAGATTAACTACCTCAATCTCTTCTAGGTAGGGCCTTTCCTGGTTCTCAAAATCCTTTGACTCTTTGGTTAGTCATTCAAGGACCATGATTTCATAATCTTCGTTTCCAATACCATTTATCTTGATTTGTTCATTCAGCTTTTGTCATGACATGACATTGGCAGATTTTAAGTTATTATTACTGAAATCAGAAACAGTTTAGATGATAACAAGCAAATAAATAGCAAAGTTTTCATAATAAGGGAGGCTTTCAATGAAATCCAAAAATATTTACAAACTATGGCTATGACTCGCACGTATGTGAATCTATGCCTTTTGGAAAATGAAAAAAATAGTACGAGAAAATTAAAGACATAAAAGGTGGGTCACGAGCCTCATCTGGACCATCACCGATTTTCATAAAAATAGTCTTTGTCTACTCAGACAAATGGAGAGTCATAAGAGAAATAGCGGCCCAGTTCTGCAACTCTTCATCAGGCTTGGTATCCTTGATCATGGGTGCTTCAGGGATTTCTTCTGTTATAGCATCGTACTCCTAGAACAGCTCTCCCATTCCATCCTCTAATCCATCACTTGGGGGCTCAATACGCACTGGGAATGACTTATATAGGTGAGGTAGCAGCTTTGACAATCTCGACTGCTTCTTCTCTTTGATTTCCTCTTTGTCTTCTTGGACCATATACCCTAACCTATGCCTAGTCAGCTGTCTAGGGATCCTTATTGGCTCAATCATGCCATCAGAATTCATTATTAATCCTAACCCTGGATGAATCCACTCCTCAACATTGTGGTTTTGAGCATCTTATAAATAGGTGGCATCGGAAGTTAAAGAGTGAGATCCTCTCCGATGGCATTGACAACCTCTATGGTATAGAGGTCACTTACCCTCGGAACTTCTTCGATTATAGGGAAACAACCATTAGGATGGCTTACGTGACTCCCCTCACCATGAATGACCATCTCATGATCTTCCCAAACTAATTTCATCATTTGATGAAGGGTTGATGGTACAGCTCTAGCCTCATGGATCTATGGCCTCCCAGGGAGCAAGCTATAATTAGCGGTCATGTCAATGACTTGGAACTCGGTGTGGAACTCAATGGGTCCCATTTGGACATACAAACTGACCTTTTTGATATTGTCCCTTTGACCCCCATCGAAGGCTTTCATATTAATCCTGCTCTGGCAAACCTTTCCTAAATCATAGTCTAGCTGAGTAAGCATGGCCAATGGATAAATTTTCAAACCTGAACCATCATCAATCAGAACCTTGTTCACGATCTTTTCTTGACATACAACATTAATGTACAAGGCCTTGTTGTGCATTAACCCTTCGAAGGGTAGTTCAGTAATACTCAAAGCAGCTATAGCTTTTTCTGGCATTTCCTGCTTTTTAGGACTAAACGGCACTATTGACTTGCTCACAACCTATTCTTTATCAACCTCTATCATGTTAACAGTGGCTCCCTCATGATTTGGGAGTGGATTATTGTTAACATTTGGTGGCGCCGTCTGTAGTGTGATTACCCTTTGATTAATCAAATCCTAAATTTTGTGCCTCAGATTAATACAATCTTTGGTATTATGCCCAGCTCCTTCGGAATGATAAGCACAATGTCTATCAGGCTTGAAGAAACAAGAATCTGTGTTTACAAGTTTGGGCAGAATAGGCTGGATAAATCCGGCAGCCTTCAATCTTTTATATAACTCGGTTCTGGTTTCAGCTAGTTGGGTAAAAGTCTGAGTAATTTTCTTTTTCAAATTTGGATGGGGAAGATTGTTATTTTGATTGGCAGGGGGTGGGACTTGATGATAATTCTGGTTTTTGGGAGCTCTTTGATACGCTTGGAAGTTTGGGGAAGGAGCTTGGTAGGTGGGCTGCACATTTGGTTGTGGAGCTTGGTAAATGAGTTGCATATTTGGTTTTGGAGCTTGGTAAATGGACTGAGTATAGAATACTGGTTGACGATTTTGTAGAGCTGGGGGAGGGGTTGTTGGAACAAGTGATTTTTTGTAATTGGCTCCAAAGGGTTTTTGGGTTTTGTGCTAGGACTGGAGGATACTGAAGATACCTCTTCCCTCTTTTCTTAGGAAATCCTGCCGATCCCGAGGATGCTGAGGCTTTAGTAATCTTTCCACTCTGAAGGCCTTCTTCGACAATTTCACCAATCTTAACTAGGTCGGCGCACTTTGCTTTAACTGCTGATATTATTTTGTCATTGAACTCCGATTCCTGAGAGCACATAAACACCGCATTTATCTCCTCTTCGGTCATAAGAGGTCGAACGCTCACCGCCTCTTTTCTCCATCGATAGGCATAATCTCGGAAGTCCTTATTTGATTTCTGCCTGATACGACCTAGAGAGTATCGATTCGGGATAACTTCTACATTATATACGAACCTCTGAGCGAAGTCTCTGGACAGATCATTCTATCTAGACCACTTCTTCAATTCCTGAGAGGTGAACCATTCTAAAGCCTCTCCGCTTAAACTTTGGCTGAACAGCCTCATCAACAGGGCATCATTCTTCATGGCACCGACCATTTGGTCATAATAGCTTCTTAAATAGGCCTCGAGATTCCCAATACCATTGAAAGTCTCAAACTTGGAAATTTTGAATCTGTCTGGCAGGTCTATCTCCGTATGGATACAGAGATCATCATAGTCATATCCCTTCTCATAAGATGAGCCTCAGAACTCTCTAATCCTGGTTATTTACTTTTTTATCTGCGCCATGTCATGATCATGTTTCTTCTCTGTGGCCCTTAGTTCCTTATCCTTTTCCTCGTAGTGGTCAAGCTCGAGATTTCTGAGCGGGCAGTATATGGATCTACTATCGCATGGAAGGTAGTAGATGGCATATTCTGGACGGGTGGAGGCTGGACATGTGGAATGGAATTTGGGTATGTGGGGGTATAGTTGTATTGGTTAGTGATATTGTGATGGTTACTCTGGGAGTTGTAGGTGTTTGGTAGCATATTTTAATAGTTTGGAGGGAGGTTTTGTGGATTGTAGGCATTTGAGTTATTGTTTTGGTTAGTGTGCTAGATAGGGGGAGTATGAATTTAGTATGAGGATCCAATATGGGGAGGGTTATTGGAGACAGTTTCGTTGGAAGGTCTAGGGATGGAGGCGGAAGATATTTCCCTTGGAAGGTTTTTGGTTAACGGGGAATTGAGTGGATTTAGAGAGGGGTTTGGGAGTTGCCCAGAGTTGGGGTATTAGCAGCAATAGCCAAGCTTGCCATATCTTTGGCTTTTTGCACCTCCTCTTGCATCTTCTCTATCTTCCTTGCCAGTTCGACAATTATTTTTACTCTGTTCAGCAATAACATTGTCTCTCACGGCCAAGGTATTCTCTTCCTCACTATTAGTCATTTTGCTCTTAGAAAAGCGACGGTTAGAAGATGAATCCAGGTGTGCCTTTGAGCGGATGAAGTAGGGATGTTCGGCCAGTTTTGTCAACACAGATCAGTTTCTGTTACCTGTTGAAGTGAAAAATAACTCAAAGGCCGATATGTTAGATTTCGTTAGTGATAAACAATACAAGATATCCGACAGGAAATAAACACATAAGAATCACTTTAATCACATAAAAGTTACTTTTCGTCAAGGCAAATTAATCCACGGGAAATTTTGACTCAAAATCTCGACGAACATGATTTTTGTCCATCGATTTTGGATAAGTAAATTTTATCAGGAAGGTTGATTTGTTAATCTTGTAGCATCTTTGCTTGTTGTACCTCCTGAACTTTCTAACACCCTTATCAAAGTGGGGAAATGAAAATTTCTTAAAGATAGGGGTCGAATTCTGAAAGGATGTGGTTCAGATATGGTAAGTTCATTTTCTAAAGAGGTAGGAACAAGATTTAGAGGGATTTTAAGGAAGCTTTGGATTTTTCTGGGAAACTTGAAGAACTCAAGGAGTGATTTTGGTTGGACTTTGTGGAGTGCGTTTATTTTCCGCCTACAATGTTCTAAAAATCCTTGAAAAATAGGAATGGATTAATTTATCCTCGATTCGAGCAACACACATAGCACATAAAGCGATTATAACACATAAGAATATAATATCGCGTGTATCCTAACTTGGTGACATTTTTGTTCCAAAGGTAGACCTAGCATTTTGAAAGACGTATGTGCCGTAGAGAATCATTTTATTTCACCTAAAATAAAGATATATAATCAAAATTTCCCGACAAAGAATATAAGCAAACCGAAAGGGGGAACGCATTTTGCAAGGGGAGGGAAAATAGTTCAAACAATAGGCCCATGCAAGGGCAAAGTGAAGCAAATACACGCAGGGGTATTTTGGGAAAATAAATATACATAGTAAATAAATGCCCATGCAGGGGCATTTTAGGAAAATCAATAATGATAAACTCGCGCAGGAGTGACACTATGATGCTTGATGACGATCCTTCATTCATTTGGCCCTTCTTGGACTCCTTTGTAATCTCTCGAGGTTCGTACGACCATTATGAATTTGAGAAGACTAGATATCCTATAAAACAGACAACCAGTTAGATATCCTATTTCGGGGATAACAGTTTAACTATTTTGACACATACATCTTTTTAAAATAGAGCACATAGGGGCATGATCGTCTTTTCAGGACGAGGGCCCTTTTCAACTCAAGGTGGTCTTACTAATGGGCCCGATACCCCTGGGGTACTGGGTCAACTTAGGTTAATGCTTATTTCAGGTATTTGGCTTCGCTCTATGTTGATTTGAGTAGAGTGGATTTTAAAAAGAGACTGGGAACACGAGTGACAACTGTGGGCTGAAACAATGAACAAGTGTCGGCCAACCTGGAACCAACTAATTGCTCATTGTTTCGAGAATTTTAGTTTTTTAAGTGGAGAAGCGACCGCGAATGCACGCGTAATCATTTTTTCTTGATGCATTCTAATTTTGCCATTTGGCGGAACCTGTATGCCATGAATGCAACAATAATATTTGCGAAAATTTAAACAAATAAGCAAATAGGTACGAAAATTAAATTATTACATTCCCGAATAGTTAGTTCACATAGAGCAAATAAGTTAGAAAAATATTTTGGTTAGAACTTAGTTAAATCCCCAGCGGAGTCGCCCTTTCCGTTTTATCGCATTTTTCACTTCCTTTATTTTGAAAAGAAAAAGCAACTTCATTTTTGAAATGGTTTTTGACTTGAATTAAATTTGAAAACTTAAAGAAATTTCTCAAACTTAATTAAAACAGAGTCGCCACTTAATTTTTTTTTAGAAAAAGTCAAGAAAACCTTTTGAAAAATACTTAAAGACTCAAAAAGGATTAAAGACTTCAAGTTTAAAAATATTCCGAGTAAGAAGTTCTTATTAACATTTTTAGAAGGTTTTTAAGGCACTAAATATATTCGCTAACACGCAGTTATCCGGCTATTTTTCTAACTTAATTTATTTGACTAACTTTGAAAGTCATGGGAAACGTTTGATGAGTAAAGAAAAGCTCTTTTTTTATGAAGAGTGTTTATTTGCAACAAAGTGATAAGCTATTTTTTGAATGAGATTTGCAAGTAAAACTTAATGGCAACTTAAGCGAAGATTTGAAATTAATTTAAAACACATGAAAATTTGCAAGTAAAACACATGGTACTCCAATGAGAAACTTAACTAAGTTAATTAAAAAGAGTTAGAGTTTACAAAGATCCAAATCATACAAATAAACTAACTGAAGAAGAGAAGAAGTTGGGTTTGGTCCTGTATATTTGCTTCCCTTTCATTCGTTGTGTGTAGCACTTAGGCCACATATTTAATTTCTTCTTCTTTAATTGACATTAGTCATGTCTGAACTTGATACTAAGGCTTGACTTAATTGCTATTGGGCCTCCCAGGCCCATCAGAATAATGCAAGAGAAGAAGTCCATTCTGGACTCCAATCGGATGTTCATGCATACAAAAAATAATAATAATAACTGATCAAATAAGATGAACTTGAGCTTTAACAGAATCATATACTCATAGGCATTTAAATAATTATTTTTGTAGTAATTAGTTGACATGATAAAGAGGATCTCCTTTTTTATGAACAGTGACTACCATATATTTAGCTATATTTGCCAAGAAATTGATAAGAGAAGAAACATGAATAATTCTGAAGGTAAAATATCCAAGTAAAGCATCCAAGCCAAATTAGTTTGAAAGAGATGGGAGGGATTCAGTTAACAACACGAGGCCACATCATCATATTCAATCATGCTAAAATATTGAGATAACAACCTGTTAAAGAAAATGTTGGCCTGCTTATTTAAAACAGATTTTAGACATGTCAAAAGAAAAAATGTCGAAAGTTTAATTTTTGGGTAGACACACATGTATCACGAGTTCTATATTTTCACACAGATCGTTGGTGGTCATGAATTATACAAAGGTCATGTTTCAACATTTAGAAAACATAATTTAAATTGCGATTTGGAGGCAAGAGATAGGCACCTTTGTGAAGTAATTATTTTGTTACTGGAAAGAAATACTCCTAGCATTCATGAAGATGAACATATCTAGTAGATCGATGCGTGAATATCTTTTGAACATAAAAGGGAAGTAGGGAAACACAAGACATTCAAGCAATCCATTCTTGAATTCAACAGGTGATGTGAAGGTCTTAATACAAGCAACGTTATAGGAAAACCGAGTTGGTATACTCAAGGTTCTCTATAGAGCTCAATTACCTTGCACCTCTCTCGAATCCAACCACAACTAAACAAAGAGATTTATTATCAAAGTAATCAAATAAGACTTAAAAGTGACAAACAAACCCAATAAAACAGTGATTTCATAGGTTACTGAGTTTATATCAATGGAGCACAAATCAAGTCTGGTTTCGTCTAGTCTTTAGGGGGTAAATTAGAGAATAAACCCCCAAAGTCAGACTTCCTTATTCTTAGTTACACTTTCATTTGGTATGACGAACCAAAGAGGCGATTTAAGAAGTTAAACAAACCAATTGAACGTACAAAGGTAACAATTACTGGAAAAAAAAAGAAACATATAAACTATTAAAGTTGCTTTATCCCCTTTTTGACTGTCCGTGTTGGTGCAAGCCAAGAAGATCATTGGGGAATCCTTAGCTCAAATACTTACTCAAATCACAATACTAATATTCAAATTTTCATCTAATCATGGAAACTGAATTTACTCCCTCATAAGCTACGGTCAGAACTCAAATTCCAAGAAGCTAAGTTCTTATTCTCAACCATGAAAATCTCATCGAAATCACACATATATCTCAGACAAGACCAGCCTAAAACCAACAATATATAATTTACTAATTATAATGAAAATAACGAAAGAAACAGGGGGTGGAACGAGATGTCACCTGTTCTTGGGTAGCGACTGAGATTCAAGAGCTCATCGGAGATTTTACCACAAGAACTTGGACTATTTTCATCGAAACTCGATTTTTTGGAGTGTTTTTCTCTCTGAAACCTTTAGTTACGTGAGATTAGTGGAATGCTCAACCAAAATACCCAATTTTTTCCCAAAAGCCAGCTACCAATCCATTGGAGGAGAGAGATATTTATAGAGAATTGTGGGGTCTGAATAGGGGGAAATTCTATGGGTAATTTGAGAATTTCGTTTGGAGAATTTGAATTACAGATGGATAAGCCTTGGACAACAAGGAATTTGTACAAAAATTCCATAAATTCGCAGAGAAATTGACACCTGGGCAGTTTCTAGGACATTCTGGGTTGTGCCAGCACAACCTTGACGGAGAGCTGACAAAGTTGGACGGAGTTGAGAGGGTGATGGCGTCGTTTCATAGCTGCTGGAGTCGTTGTTGTCGTTTGGCTGAAGCTGTTAGGGTTCTGTTGGGTTTTGTACGAAGAAGGTGAAGAGGAGATATAAGGGGTCGTTTGGGTGTGTTTGTTATACAAGAGGAGTATAAGGGGAAAATTGGGCTGGAGGAATTTGATTTGGTGGGCTAAGGCGAGCTGAACATTGAGGGTTGAAATTTGGTTTAAAACTGGCCACTTTACTTTATAAATGTGTCGAAATTTGGTTGAAACAGTAACCAAATTAATTTAAATTTTAGTCAAATCGAATAAATTAAAGAATTAGGCCGAACTTGAAATGAAATGAATTAAATCCTAATCAATTAAACGAGCTTCTAGCTTTAAAAATTAAGATTAATTATTTCATAAAAACATAATTAACTCGTTCAAAATTATAGAATTAATCATACGATCATTTCTTGATTTTAAATCAATTTGAGGAACATGGAGTATATTTCGAATTTCAAACAATATAATTTTTAAAATATTTCTTTTAAGTAAAATTTATATACTTCTATATAATTAAATATAGAGCATATATATTTCACCTAAATTTACTAAATTATCCTCAAATTAATTTTGAAAACCTTAAAATTTTATAAAGATGATTATTTCAAAATTGTTTAAAATAGTAGAAGCTCAAAATTAATTATGAATGTGGAGGACAAAAATTGGGTGTCAACAGTTGTTAGTGGAGGCCAAATTAAATGGTACTTATGTTTTATGCCTTTGCAATTTGGAGGAATTTTTTATTCCAGAATTATTTGGTTGATGTACTGATTGCTAAGTGGTCGGCGCGATAAAATATCTACGTCTTTGTTACTTTCTCTTTTTGTTTTTGGCTTAATACATCGATAATTTTTAAACTCGATTGTAAATTTTATTTAGACATTTGAATTATGGTTTGTTTCAATCGAGCATATGGACATAGGCATGTGCACAAATCGATTCGGTTCAATTTCGGCCATCATCGAATTGAAATTTTAAATTTTGGTTTGTTAAAATCCTCATCCTAACTCGATCCATTCTAGGTCCAATTCGATTCATTTTTTATTATTTCGATTCGATTTTATGAATCGATTTATTCGATTTTGAAATTTCAACAAGCAACTATTTTCATTTCAATTTTAGAGCAAATATAATAAAAAATAACAAAATCTTAAAGTTAGGCCTTAAATAATTAAAAATAATATTGCACTGCAAATTTAAAGTACGGAGAAGGGTCTAAATTACCCTTCAAATATTGAAAATGGTACAAATATACCCTCCTTTCACCTTTGGGCTCTAAAATGCCCTTTTCATCCACCTTTGGGTTCTAAAATACCCTTCTCATCCACTTTTGGGCCTTATTTTGCTCTTTCCCTTAACAAACCCTTTAGGAAAAATGATTAGGATTTTCATTTAATATGTAACAATATTTTATTTGTTGAAATTTTAATTAATCAAAACATATTAACCTACAAACTCAATTTGGATCCCAGATTAGCTCCCCTTCATTTCTCATATCTCCATTTTTTTCAGGTTCTTATTTAAATTAGAGACATATGTCATTGATTTAATTTAATGACTAAGATTTAGTAAATTAAAAATAAGTCTTAATTATGATTGAAATAATTAATTACTTTCATTTATTTACTCCAAAATATAAGGCAATTCCATAATTCTAGCCATTAAATTTATTTTTAATTATATTATTATTTATTTTGTCAAATATTCAAATATCTGATTGATATATTATTTATAATACAGAAAAAAGTTATACTAAATTTTAGTTGTAATATTTTTTAAAGCGGGAGGACTTCTCTTCCAACATTGAAATTCCTTTTCAACATTCAAAATTAGGCTAAAAATAATTTGAGTGAAAACAATTAAAGTAAAAATGATGCAGGATAAAATTTACACAAGCCTCAAGGCAAGTGAGAATATTTTTTTATATTTAGAAAAGATATCTTGTACAACTAAAATTGTGAAATATATGAAAGTAATTGATTATTTTAAATATAATTAAGGCTTATTTTTAATTTACTAAATCTCAGTCATTAAATTAAATCTATGACATATGTCTCTAATCTAAATAAGAACTTAGAAAAAATGGAGAGATACGAAATGAAAAAGAGCTAAATTTGAGATCTGAATTGGGTTTGTGAATTAATAAGTTTTGATTAATTAAAATTTCAATAAATAAAATATTGTTACATATTAATTGAAATTCCTAATCATTTTCCTAAAGAGTTTGTTAAGGGAAAGGGAAAATAGGGCCCAAAGGTGAATGAAAAAGGCATTTTAGAGCCCCAAAGGTGGGTGAAAAGGGTATTTTAGAGCCCAAAGGTGGAAGAATGGTATATTTGTACTATTTCCAATACCTCCGCTTAAAGTAACATTAAAATTCAACTACAATGGTTAAAAATTTTCGAATCGATTCGGATTGTAAACACACCCAACCATATCCAAATCGAAAATTCGTAATATTCTAAAATCAAATTCGTAAATCAATTCAAACTGTATAATCCAAATTGTATTATTCAAATTGCTTCGAATCGATTCGAATATTCAAGTTGATCCGATTTATGCACACCCACTGAACAGATGATCATAAAGTGTTCTATTAATCTCTTGCGGTTCAAATTTTTGCAAAACTTTTGTATATACGTGCTCTCAAACATCTATTAGATAATTAAGTTAACCACATAAAAATATACAAAAATTACTAAAGGTAGGAGTTTAACTTCTATATGATATGCAAAAGTATTTTTACTCTATTGAGCTAAAGGAAAACTACATGCAACTCCATAGAAATGTAGGATTAGTACCTTGAAAATAACATATTTAACCTACTATAACAAATTAAAATACATTAATACTGTGTAAAGGCTCTATACACTAACAATACCTATAAGTTAAATCCAAAAAGAAGTCCCAAGTCCAACTATATCAATTTTAGATAAGCCCTTTTCTTTATTTTGACTTTCTTGAGCTAAGCACTTGAAACTATTTAATATCCCAAATGTTTCAACAACAACAACTAGCCAGTGAAAATAATATCCCAAATGTTTCAATAAACAGAAAATTTCTTATTTCTACTCCTATCGTTCACTTTTACTTGTAATATTTGGATTCGATACACCCATTAAAAAATAATAATTGATATTGTTATTTGATCACACTATCCCTATTGATTGTGTTTAGTACTATAGGTCTTAAAAAATGATTTGGGAATAAGTAATTAATGCTAAGCGTAAACATGGAAAAAAATAATTATCTTTTCTTGATATGTTAAAAGTGACAAGTAAAATTGAAAATCTATTTTTGAATTAATGGACAAATAAAAGTGAACGAAGAGAGTATCTTTTTTCTCTTCTTTTTTTTTTCAGATCAGAAGCTTATACGTATATGTGAATTGATGCCCTCTCCAACTTGCTGGTGATTTCTTTTAGAGGACTTTAAAAAAAAATACTAAGTATTGACTTAGAACTTATTGGATTTTATTCGAGAATGATTGTTCCATCAAATCTTTATGGAGCCGCAAGTTGCTTCTTAATAAAGTTTATAGCCTACCCAAAGGGCCAATTTTTAACTTTTTTTGTCGACAAGAGAAGTGGTGCTACTCTTCGGGTGCGCATAAGGTAAATCCCGCTTCAATACACTAGCTCGTAAATCGCACACGAGAGGTAAACCTTACAAGAGCCTCGTATTACGAGCTCGATAGAGAAAACATGCAGAGGATTTCGAACCTGAAACCCACCATTTGGAAGATCACTTGCTTAACCAACTCAGCCATGCACTCTTGCGGGGTACTAAAGGGCCAAATCTTGTTCTTTTTTTATATTTTTTTCCCCTATTATGCTGGAATATTTACTTTTATTTTATAACGAAGATGAATATCTTGGTTATTAAATAACACAACTAGGGCTTGATCAATTCCACATTATATTGCCTCACTTTACTATGCAAATGTCCTTGCATTCTTATTGAAGTCATAAAATGTTAGTGTAGTTAGCATTGAAAATAAAAGACAATGTTCGTTTATTTAAATTAAAAGTGATTATTGAAACATAATATGTACATGCAAAGTTCATAAAAACATATAATAGTGTTATATTCCAAAGTTCCAGATCATGAATATCTCTAGATAAGCATATTGACTATACTGGATAGTCAAGTCTCACATAGAGGGACGGTTCCTTTTCCTTTTGGTTCATTAATTGGTTGTATAAATACTACTCCATATTCAAATAATGAAGTGATTTTTTTTATAACCATACAATAATATTCGGTACCCACTAATCCAATTAATTCGAATTCGTGTCACGTTAAATCCATTAAAGAGAGCATGCTTTCTACCGAGATTTTTTCTATTTTCAGGAGCCAAACTCGAGAACTTTAGTTAAGATTGAGTAATCATATTCATCCACCACAATCCTGGGTCATATTCAACATTATCTCTAGGCTAACTCATAGCAAATTCGAAGTCAACAACAATAATAATATACCCAGTGTAATCTCATTATAAGTGGAGTCTTGGAAGGATAGAGTATATGCAAACCTTACTCTTACCTCGTGGAGGTAGAGAGGTTATTTTCGAAAGAGCATCGGCTCAAATGTAGCAAATATAAAGTATTTACGAAAAAGGAAATACAACAATGACAAAAACATAATAATTAATATGAAAAACAGTACAGAGTGTTCAGAGAAAAGAAACAGTCGCAACAGCGAAGTAATGCGATAACTGAAAAGAAAATACATATATAAGCTACAGTAGAATAGGGGGGTTCAAACAAACCCAGTAGCTTTTGCGTAGATCTTGTATTTGTATTCGAAAAACTAGTACAAAAAAGATATTATTAAACCTGCGAACCCACGTGCATAAATTACTGGATGGTTTAGTGGTAAGAAACGGCTTATAACTAAAGCCTAGCTCTGGGTTCAAAACCAACTTTCTTCGGGTTTTTTCCACCCTTTTTAGCTACTATGCTTTATTCTTATTTTAAAGGAACATAAGCTTTTCCTTTACATATTATACAGAATATGTACAAATTTTCTTTTTATAAAACAACACATAAAATTAATTGACAACTTAAAAAAATCAAGAAACACCTCCTCTCTAAAAAAAGAAACTTATCATTTTTTTCCACTATTTCACAAACGCAATTTCAAAATCAAATTTTTAAAGAAAAGTTAGCTAGGGTTCATTACTCTTTTAAAAAAATATATAAAATATATGTACTTGTTTCTTAAATTGACGGTTATTATATATTCGGAGATTACTTATTCTTCTTTTATATATAATAATTAGAAGCAATGTACAATATGGTTATTCATTTATCCGTTCGTTTATTCATATTATTCGTATCAAATATGATTGGATTGGATATATTTTGTCCGTTTTCACCCGACTCATTTTTGGCCCGCCCATATCCGACTCGACCCACCCGTTTGTCATCCCTATCCGAACTCATAAACCTCAAATTCTGCCTCCGCCTCTGTATATAAGTCTAATATTACGATAGACACAGTGCCCCCATGACAAGCCTAAACCTGCTAAAAGCGCGTCAAAGCTTAACTAGACACCACCCTTCAAAAGACGAAAAAAAAAAGAAGAACTTCATACATAATCGAAGAAAAAAAAAGACGAGGAAGAGGAAAGTTTGGTGCGCCTGTAAAGTTCAGAACCTTTTAAGTCCACTGTGTTTGTATTTCCAGTGAATGCCTTACAAGAACAAAATATTTAGTTATTATCTTTGTTTTGATAATTTATAAAATAATCCATGTGTTGGTGTACGGTTGACCAAAAATTATTATCTGGAGTTTGTGGATGAATTTTTGTCTCCTGGACTTATAGTCAACTAAAAAAAAATAATTCAATACACAAAATCTCCGGCATTTACGAAGAGTTTGAGAAAGGATCACACCGTCAAGAATGTGATATAGACAACTTACATTAGTGTGAAATTTAACTTGTTATTATCTATTGGTACCCTATCTTTTAAAATCACTATGCAACATGCTTGATATGAAATATTATTTGTTATTATGCATCTATGATAGTGAAACAAGTATTTACAGAGTGCATAGAACATAGGGGTCTACATGACATGGACCCCTATGTTCTATGCACTCTGTAAATAATTGTTACACTGTCGTAAACGCATAACGACAAATAATTTTCCATATCAAGCATGTATTCATAGTAATCTTAAAAGATAGAGTACCAATCTATAATAACAAGTTAAATTGTACTACTGATAAAAGTTATTATTATCAATGTATAAAATTTAAACTCATAACACAAAGAAGGTTACATTTGGTAAGACAATTAAGCTTTAATAAAAGATATGTTGGCATAATGAGGTTTTTAATTTTTAACTAAATGGCTTGTATGGTTAGATATTAGAAATAGGAAATTGATTTTTTTTAAGTCAATGGTTAGATATACTATACATATGGAAGATGAAAATAAAGGCCTTGGTGGAAAACACTCTACAAGAAAGTGGTTAATTTCTGTCTACAATTATGTATTATGCAAAATGACAGGACCTAACTTGCCACTTGCCATGGGTTGACCAAAAAATATGTGCTTTGTTATCTGATTACAGAAAGATCTGATTTTCTATTTTTTATTTTTTTTGAAAGATCTGATTACAAAAAGATTTAGGGTGTGCTCGTTAGGCAGGAAAATGTTTTCCCCGAAAATATTGTTTAGAATAAGTGTTTTTTTACTTATTTTCTGGTGTTCGATTGGTAATAAAAATATATTTTCCAATGACATTAAAGTATAATCTAGACAAATACTATAACTCCGGACTGGACCCATATCCCAATCCAACGCAGAACCCGACCCCTAGCCTGACACCGACCCCAATACCGATCCGAAACACGACCCCAACTCCAACTTGAGATTGAGACCAAGCCCGGAATCAAACCCCGATATAGAGACCCGACCCTGAAATTGAGCCCAAGATACCGATCTTGAGACTCAAGACTCAACTCCGACTAGACCACTTCTCGAGACCCGACCTAACCTCAACCTCGAGAAATGACCCGAGATTCGTAGGAATAATAATGGGATAGGGCATGGCAATTGGGGGCAAACCCGCAAAGACTCCAATTCAACCCGTCCCTCATAGAAAATTTTTGTTTTTAACTCATCACGTGTATAGGACAAAAATAGCCTAAACACATGGATAAAGTAAATCATGACACGTGGAGGAATGACAAGAATAATTTTTTGGCCAACTAGATAGAATTCAAATGACAAGCCACACATTGATTGACTAAGGTGGCTAAGTCAAGAATACATGTCGGATGTTAATTACCCCGTGCGGGTTGATACACCAAATCGGAAGGGCAAGGTGACCCGGGAGAGGAGTCAACAAGACTTCATCTGCCATTATGTAATTGATCCGTGAACAACGTCGAATATTACCCCTTATATATTTATGTCATTTAATTAGTCATTTATTGAGGAGTTAATGTATATTAATCAGCCGCTGGAGAATTGACTCCCTATATAATTAAAGTCATGTAATCATCAGAGAAAGATGCACAATGCATTGTTTGAATCAAATCATATTTCTTTATCATATATTAGCTCTACATTATCAATTGTTTGTTATTTCAATAACAACTTCATTTGATTAGCCTCCGTTGCCTAAGATTCATCCATATGGATCACCCAGATCTTGTTGGCTCAGACCACTTTGATTTCTGATTTTCAATTTCTTAACTATTTGCTCTTTTCTTTTCAGTATTATATTTTGCTACGCTCGACTGAATCTGGACCTCATATCCTTTAAATTTGATTTATAAATTTAACTGTTCCTTTTATTAGGGTAAACAGTTTGACGTTCATTGTGAAGCTAAGGATAATTGTGGTAGTTGGTCGCTCTATGTATTTACTAATAAAGATCTTATTTTTTGAGTCAAAATAGCTTGCTTAATCAATAGTTGGAACTAAGAATAAGATCAACATCAATGTCGATCATATCCTGAAAAAAAAACCTCAAAATAATGAGGTTGATCCAATAACGGTGGAGGACGGATATGAGAGTTCTCATCAGAATCAAATTCATCATGACGAAGGCAGGAACGACCAAAAAACAGCCAGAGTCACCAAGTCCAATTTCGTAAAATTCTTTGTCATATGAAATTCTCACCAAAAAGACATAATAATCTTGTAAGATAAGGTCACTCTAGGCCCGGATATATCACGCGAGGAATTACCTCGGCGTGCTAGAGTTGAAAACCTTGGAGAAAACAATACTCCCACTCTCAATAACGGAGAATCATCATAAATTATGAAGTACCTGATAGCGCTAAGTAAAGAGATGGATCGAAATAAAAAAGAGTTTCATGCCCGCATGGATCAAATTTTGAGGGTTTCACCAATCCTGAAGGGTATACGAAGAGATATATGAAACTACTATTTTCTCCAAGCGTAGCCCCAAAGATGTTACTCAAGCATCAAGATGCTCGACATCCCAAAATACAATGAATGACCAACCCTCAAGAGCATGTGAAAGCCTACACATGTGTAATAAAGGACAATGATATGTAATCAGATAAAATTGAGTCGGTTCTACTCAAAAAAATTAAGGAAATCCTGACTAAAGGGGCCATGACATGACATGGCATTCTATGATACCCAAAAAATTTATTAAATCCTTTCGGTATCTTGCAGTTTCCTTTGTGCAAGAAAATGCCAGAGCAAAATAGTTGCAAGCGAGGAAAGTTTACATCTTCTAAATCGCTCAAGGAGATACCGAACTGCTTTAGAAATTCTTTTTCAAAGAGAGAGGTTGAGGTTGCCTCCGGTCCCAGACGAATGCACAACAGAAGCCTTTACCAAAGGGCTCAACTGCAAAAGTTCAAGTGCATCACTAAAATTGAAAGAGAATCTACTGGAGTTCTCAACAACAACTTGAGCGGACATCCATAACAAGTATGAATCCAAAAGTAGAGTTGAAGATGGTCAACTGGCCCCACCTATGTATACAGGATCAATAAACCAAATTCACCCAAAAAAAAGGATGGACTATGACCTAAAACCATTGAAGGAGATCTTATCAGAAAGACCCCGAGATCGGATAGACTTGGGACGCTAAGGCCACTACTCCCAAACGCCAGAGAAAGCCAAAAATGATAAAAGAGGTGACCAGAAACACAGATAAGACCTGATGAGTAGAAATGATACAGGGTCGTTGACATAAAAAATCAACAACATAAAAGTATCACATTTTTCTAGGGCACTACTTCAACGTGGACATGGTCGATTGATATCATCCATTAAGTAAATAAAAAATGCAAGGTGATTGAAACTCATCAGGTCAGACCCTAACATAAGAGATCTGGGATGATATTAAAATTTCATGGGTCCTACGGTCACCTCACCGAGGACTGTCTCTATTTGTAGGAGAAAGTGGAGAGATTTCTTGAGGAAGATCATCATAAAGAGTTCTTAAGGAAATAATTACAAAAAAAAAAGTAGAGTTACTGAAGCACTCGTTCAGCTGGAAGCACCCGATCATGTAATCAATATGATTATTGGAGGAGGAGAAGTGAATGGTATTTTGTTCGTTGTAGCCAAGAAGATCAAGATAATGGTCACAGGAGAATAACAAATATGGAAGGAGGAAACAATAAACTTCAATGACAACGATCTGGAGAGGCACTACATCTACCCACAAATCACAATGACAGTCTGGTAATAACTGCAAATATTTGTGATTTTCAAATTAAACATGTGTTGGTGACCTAGGTAGTTCCTCCAACATGATCTGCTAGAAGGTGGTAGAGAAGATGGAGTTGATAAATAAATTATTTCTGCCATAAGAGTCCTATCCGAATTTAACATGGCTAGCGAGATGATAAGAGGAGAAATCACATTTCAGTCAATGCAGGATGAGTGATTAAGAAAATTAGTTTTCTATGTAATAGACGGAGACTTGCAGCACAACTCACTCTTTAAGAGATCGTGTATACGTGACATAAAAGTCGTACCTTCAACACTACACCTCTGCTGAAATTCCCAATTCCAGATATAATCTGGCAGATCCAAAGAAAAGAGTTGATGGCTAAAGAAATGTTCACGATGGATGAGAGTTTAGACAAAAAAAAAGTAAAGAGATCAAATAGAAATTACAACAAACGAAACCATCCTTAGAGGATAGAACCTTGATGTTTTAACCGCCTAAATTTGAGAAGATTCTGGAACAAGAGCCGCAATGCACTCCAAAGTCAGGGGACTCGGAAGAAGAGGAGCCTGAAAATAATTATATCAGGTTTTGAAGAACTTCATAGTCCCAGAGGAATTTAATGTCACTAAGTCAATTGTAAAAGAACTCGAGCAAATTCCTCTGCTCACTCACACACCAAAAAAGAAGGTATACCTGGAAAATTGAATCAACATCAAACTCGAGATTAAAATAATTGCTTTTCTTAGAGCTAATATCAATTATTTTGCATGGTCCCATTTAGATATGACAAATATTTCACCAAATATCGCAATTCACAAGCTGAGCATAAATTTCAGCTTTCCATTGATAAAGCAGAAAAGTTAGCCTATGTCAAAACTAAAAAAATAAGTTCATGACAAAAGAGGTAAGCAAATTGCTCAATATTTGTCCTATTCGAGAGGTGACCTACCCTCAATAGTTTGCCAATGTGGTAGTCGTGCCCAAAAAGGTAATAAACTGAGAATGTGCATTGACTTTGAAAATTTAAATAAAGCATGCCTCAAAGATTCATTCCCTCTATCACACGTAGATCAAATGATCGACGTGATAATAGGGCATGATATGCTGAGTTTTCTTGATGTTTACTTTGGTTATAATCAAATAAAGATGAACTCAGAGGACCAAGAAAAAATTTCTTTTATCACTAAATATGAAACTTTTTACTATAATATAATGTGTTCTGGACTGAAAAATGTCAGAGCAACCTATCGATGGCTTGTTAACGGTATGTTTATAGAACAAACAGAAAAAATAATGAAAATATATATAGAAGACATGTTGGTCAAGTATCTGCATTCGGAGGATCATTTGCAATGTTTGCATTAAACTTTTAAGGTGCTATGGAGATACAACATAAAATTGAACCCCAAGAAGTGCGGCTTCAGCATTGGATCGGGAAAATTTTTAGGCTTCCTTGTCTCTAACAGAAGGATCGAATTCAATCTGGACAAGATTAAACCAATCAATGAGATCACCAAAATCTTTGAAGATGTCAAGACTGTGCAGTGACTCACCGGGAGACTGACTACGCTAAGCAAGTTCATATCTTGGCCCTCTAAAAAAAATCACAAATTCTTCTCTCTACTAAAGAAGAAGGATGACTTAGAATGGACTCGAGAATGCAAACATTATTGAAGGATCTAAAAAAGTATTTATCAAACTCGTCATTGCTCGTCAAGCCAAAAGAAGGAAAACCTTTGCTCTTGTATCTTGTGGTGTCAGAAGTAGAGATTAGCGCTGTCTTAGTGAGGAAAATAAAAGGTACTCTCTCCGTCTCAATTTATGTGATGAGTTAGTTTTACTTGGCACGAAGCTTAAGAAAAAAAGAAAGACTTTAGAAATTTGTGGTCTAGATTAAATCATAAATATTTGTGTGGCTATAAATTTATTTTATTAAGGGTAAAATGAGCATTTTAAAGTTAAATTATTAGTAAATATAAAAATGTGTCATCCTTTTGGGACTGACTAAAAAACAAAGTGAGTCATATAAACTGGGACAAAAAGAGTACGTAGTTTTTCAATTTATTACATCAGTAGAACTTTGGCAGGTGTGAAAACTAGATACTCGCATTTGAAAAAACTGTACCTAGGACTAGTAATAGCCTCTAGAAAACTCAGGTCGTATTTCCAATTCCATTCCATCAATATTATAACTACATATCTCTAAGAAGAACCATCCATAAACTCGAATTATCAGAAAGGCTGGCCAAATTGGTAATAGAAGTTAGTGGGTATGATTTGAAGTACAAACCACTAACCTCTATAAAGTTTCAGGTTCTGGCCGATTTCATAGCTGATTTCAGCTAAAAAATTATACCAGAGATTGCAAAAGAATATATAAAAATCTCAAATGCCAAACGGCGAACCCGGTGTATGGACCCTTTGTACAAATGGAGCATTCAATTTGCGGGGTTTCGAGATAGGCATTATTCTAAAAACTCCTAACAGGAAAGTCCTTAGCAAGCCATCAAAATTTTTCATGTAACTAACAATGAGGTTGAGTATGATGCATTGATCGTAGGTCTGAATTTAGCCAAAACCTGGGGGCAAAAACTCTTGAAGCAAGATGTGAATCTCTCCTAATGGTGAATCAAATCATTAATGGAGCGGTCGAAGTCAAAGATGAACGAATGAAAAGATACCTGGACAAAGCAATTGTCGCCCTAAGTCACTTTAGGGAATGCAGAAGCGGACACCTTATCCAACTTGGGGACTTCGTCGAACACAGGGACAAATAACTCTAAGAAGGTGATTCAATTACTTAACTCAATCTTCGACGTTAGTCATGACGAGGTAAATTGCACAAACTAACTTGGGATTAGAGAAACCAGTACATTGATTACCTAAAAGAAAGAAATTTTTCAAATGACGCAAAAGAATCACAAGCATTCCACACAAAAGTTGCGCGATACTGCTTGATCAACGGGGAACTTACTAGTAAAAAGAAAAAAAAGAGACTAAAAAGCTATACGAATAGAGGTTGTGACCAACAGTGAACTGAAATTTGTTCCGATCAAATGATCTTTCTGGAGTTCACATCAAGACTATCCATGTGATCATGATACATTTAAAGCTCCAAGAAAACCCTTGTATTAATCACTGATAATGTAGAAGTTTTTTCACACTAGTGTATATAGCTTAATCGAATTCAAAAATCACAGAGAAATTAGTTGTGGACTCGATTCAAGGCGTAAAATAATAATCTCTTCTGACCTATACAAAATATTATTGGGTGATTAAAATCAGAATGGTGTTTTTTTGTTTTCAAAAAAATAAAACAAAATGACAGCTGTGGGATTTGAACCCACGCCCTTTCGGACCAGAGCCTAAATCTGGCGCCTTAGACCACTCGGCCAAACTGTCATATGTTTAGGTAGCCTTATTATGTAGTATTAACACTAATTCCTTAGATTAAGCTATATTTTTAAAAGTGCACAAGAAAAATGGAACTAAATGAGAGCAGAGTTAAGCATAATTTAATCATTACATAACCCACTGAATAAGGTAAATCTCAAGACAAAATAAAGAAAGAATGCAAATTATGAAACTATTTACCAAAAATATCTAAAATGTGAAACCTGCCAATTTAGTATTTCCAAACAAAAAAAGAAGAGGATAATTTCAAAAAAGTACAATTACCTAACTTACATTGTAAAAATATAGCCCAAAACTTACATTACAAATTTTTAGCTCAAAACACAATTTGGTACACAATAATATACATCTGGTATATAAGAAAATAAAAAAACTTCTTATATTTTTTTACAAAAATGTTTAAAAACTTGATATACAATATTACACACCTAATATACAATATCATGCAAAATTATAAGAGATAGTTATACACTCATATACAATAATATACAATTTTATACACTAATATACAAAATAGAATTTCGCCAAACTTTACCGGTTGATTTCTCTCGAACGGCAAGATAAAATCTTCTGAAAATTTGTGGAGAGGTAGATCTAGTGATCGTCTATCATCTCCAACAGGTGAGACATCATGAATCGCAACAGAATTTGGTTGGAAAATATTTTAAAAATTATTAGCAATTTGCTCTTGAGATTTCGCTACAGTGATCGTGTTTGTAATTTGTGATTTTCCGGAGTTGTGGATGGAATTTTGAGACGGTTCTTGTTGCGTTGTATTCGTCTCGTCAACTTATATCATTTGTCTCTGAGTTTGAATATTTTGGAGGTCGGGAGGGGGCTGTGACTCCATGGCAGCCGTCTAGGGCCCTTAATCTCCACCTTTGGGTCAATTCAGGTAAATATTGAAAACCTTAGCTAAATTATGTAAAGTAACTTCATGGACTACACTAGAATGTAATTATCTAAAAAAACAAAAAAAAACAAATAACAAAAGGAGAAACAACTGTTAACGGCGTTGAATATCAATGAACTTTTGAAAGGTTTTATTCTCCGTTTTTTTAATCTTATAATCAATAAAAAGGTAATTAATAAAAATAAGATTGGCAGGACAAGTTATTTGCATAATAGGAATATGTTAACATTACAATAATATGATACTGTTAATACTAAAATCGGCTCAAACAGTTGCACTTACATTGCCTCTTATTATTTATTCTAAGGTTTAAGAAATTCGAATTTTGTAGTATTATGTCAGTGATGTTGAAAAATGAAATTTGTGTTGAGAAAAGGAAAAGTCTTTTTTGATATATGAATTATCTTAGTACGTATATGTTCATTGTATAAGAAATTAATTAAGATACATGTATTACTTTTGTTGTTCTTGAACTAGGAAAAACAAAAGGATATCTAAAATTAAATTATATGTACTAAACTAGGTACATGCTAGAAGAAAACCTATAAATACCGATGTAGTTCAACTATTTTATTTAAGTCAAGTTAGAAGTAAAGAAATATACTCTCTGCACCTGTCTTCTAGAAAATGTATAAGTCAAGTTGAGTGAAACAAAAAAGAATTGTTGTCTCACTTGTCTTCAAGAAAAAAATTGAATGATTGAAAGTGTCATCTCCTCCCCTTGTTTTTTCAACAAGTGAATTACTAGTAAAGGGCATGTAGAATTTTAAGTTATGAGTTCTAAACTCACAATCCTTAAGTTCGAATTTTAAACTTGCTCTTTTTAAGTGTTAAGAGATTATCCACATTATATTGCAGCTGGAAATATTAGCACATGAAGTGTTGAAGACACCATTTGGCATATTGTTTCTCATTGTAGGCTTAAGCTTTTAGAGAGAGTACCTTCTGTAATCACTTAATGTTGCGCTTTCTGATACCAATTGTTGAGCTCTGATAACAATTACTGTGGAAATATCGTTGGGTTAACTAGCACACAATCAACACACAAAGAAAATAGAGAAGAAAAGTAACACAAGGATTTAACGAGGTTTGTCTAGGCATAATCCTCCAAGCCAAAGCAGAGAGAGTTTTACACTATGAAAGAAGAGAAGTTTACAATATACAATCTTTTTAGAATTCTCAACTACAATCCTATATATAGACCCCAAGTAATCACAAACCTATAAGGAAAAGGTTCTCCCAATCCTATAAGGACTATACTTTCCTTTTCCAAATCTATTAGGACAAAGGGTTTCCTAAACCAATAGGGATTATGAGTTTCCTAAAATATACAAGGGAAAAATTCAAGACATAATTAACAAATCTTCCCTTTGGTTTGAATTATTTTCATCAACAGGAACAACATCTCTCCGCTTTGCTCTCAGCGCTTGAACGGGCTCACTGAGTATTACACACACCAATCAAGTCTAGGCAATGCCTAAAATTATTGGTATGGACAGCCTTGGTAATCACATCTGTCAGATTATCATGTGTCGACACTTTCTTCACATCAACAACCCCCTTGCAGCCTACTACCGTTTGTCCCTTTGGCAATGAATCAAACTTTCATGTTTGATTCTTGTGAAGTGACTCAATCTCTTCACCCATAGCACTAATCCATCGATCTTCCTTTGAACTATAAATAGCTTCTTTATAGCTATTAGGCTCAAACACGTCAATGGTCTCTGCAATTGGCAATGCAAATTCCACAAAATCTGCATATCCAGAAAGATTTTCATCAACCACGTTTGCAAATCTCTTTGGTCGGTTGATCACTCTTTTCTCTCTGCCTGTTACAATGCTATAGGATTCTTGTTGCATAGGTGCATCAACATTATCATATTGATTAAGTTTTTGCACCTCCTCCACTTCTGAACTACTGGGTTAAGCTATTGGTGATTCAATTTCTAGCTTTATGCGGTAACTGACACCACGATCTATTTCTGCTATTGTCTTCTCTTCTGACTGTCTAGTGAGGTAGATTCATTGAATGTCACATCCCTACTAATATTTAACCCTGGAGTCTTTTGATCTGTGCACCACAGTCTGTAACCTTTCACTCCAGTTGCATACCCTAGAAATAAGCACTTCTTTGCCCTCGGCACAAGTTATCCATCCCTCACGTGAGCATAAGCAGGACAACCAAATATCCTCAAATTTGAATAATCGGCAGTCGAACTGGACCAAACCTCAAAAGGAGTTTTGAACTCAATAGCTGTGGATGGAGATCTATTGACCAAATAACAAGCTGTATTGATTGCTTCAGCCCAAAAATCCTTGCTAACACATAAGTGTGAGAGCATACTTCGTGCCCTATCACAAAGTGTTCTGTTCATACGTTCTGCAACACCATTTTGTTGTGATGTTCTAACACAAATGTGGTGTCTCACTATGCCCTCCCTGCTGCAAAATCATTGAACTCTAAGTTGCAAAATTCTAACCCATTGTCAGTTCGAAGACGCTTGACTTTTCTTTCAGTCTGCCTCTCAATCATTGTCTTCCATTTAACAAATGTCGAAAATGCTTCATCTTTTGTTCTTAGAAATACACTCATACCATTCTTGAGTAATCGTCAATCAAAGTCATAAAGTACCTGGCACCACTTTTGGAGGGAACTCTGTTTAGACCCCACAAGTCTGAATGTATATAATCTAACTTGTCTTTGGTCTTATGCTCTGACCTTTTGCTGAACTTTACTCTTGTTTGCTTACCAAACACACAATGCTCACAAAAATTCAAAGCTTGATTTTTGTATCCATCTAATAAATTTTGCTTGCTCAACAAAGACAATCCCTTATCACTCATATGACCAAGTCGGTAGTGCCACAACTGAGACTGATTCGAATCACTCTTTCCAGAAGCTACAATTGCTTCCCCTTCAACTGCACTTACTTGAAGATAATATAGTCTAGAATGCAGCTTAACTTTCATGAGTACCATGGAGCCTTTACACACTTTAAGTATCCCATTCTCTGAGTGAAACTTATACCCTTGATCATCCAAAGTCGAAAGGGAAATCAAATTTTTCTTCATTCGAGAAACATGCCAACACTCAATATTTCTGATAATGCCATCGAACATTCTCAATTTGATGTTACCAATCTCCTCTACCTCTAATGGATTATCATCACCTAGGTAGACAGTCCCACTCATCTGCTTGTAAGTTGCAAACCAGTTCTTGTGTGGACACATGTGAAAAGTTGTACCAGAATCAAGAATCCAGAAATTATGCCTATGATCAGAACTCGCGGCATAAACTTCCCCTACATAGTCATTATCATCAGAATTGTTGCTAATGTCAATAATATTTGTCGAGTAATCAACTTTCTGCTTCCCTCTTTTCTCCTTTAGCTTAGGACAATCTCTTTTGTAGTGACCTTGCTCCCCGCACTCATAGAAGTTCTGCTTTCTTGCTCTAGACTTTGATCTGCCGTTGAACTTTTTTCTATTAAAGTCCTTCTGTTGTGTTCTTCCCCTACTCACAAGACCTTCGCCCTCAGTTCTGCTATCTGAAAAGCTCTTCTTCAACTCTTTTGATTTTAGTACATTACTAACATTATCTAGTGAAATACTGTCTTTCCCATATAGCAACGTATCAACAAAAGTATCGTATGACGGTCGTAAAGAACATAACATGATCAAGGCCTAACCCTCACTCTCAATTTTGATATCTACGTTCTTCAAGTACATTATAATTGAATTAAACTCATCAAGGTGAGTTTTAACCGGTGTACCTTCATACATCTGAAGATTGTACAACCTCTTTTTCAAGTAGAGGCGGTTTGTCAGCGATTTCTTAGAATACAGATCTTCCAGCTTCTTCCATGTCGTTGCTGCAGATTTCTCTTCAGCAATTTCTCGAAGAACGCTATCTGTAACTCTCATAAAAATCACACTTAAATTCCTCTCCTTCAAGTCTGCCTTCTCTGAATCTTTCATCTCCTCTGAAAAAAACACTCCTCAATTGCCTTCCATAACCCTTGTAACACTAGGGACGATCTCATTCTATTCTTCCATAGACTGAAACTAGATTCCCTGTTGAATTTCTCTACTTCATACTTTGTTGAAGATGATGGCGACATCTCACCCCTTGACTATGTGTAGAAACCCTAACCTTGCTCTGGTACCAATTGTTGCACTCTGATAACAATTGTTGCGAAAATATCGTTGTGTTAACTAGCACACAATCAACACACAGAGAAAATAAAGAAGAAAAGTAACACAAGGATTTAACGAGGTTCGGCTAGGCCTAATCCTCCAAGCCAAAGCAGAGAGAATTTTCCACTATAAAAGAAGAGAAGTTTACAATGTACAATCTTTTTAGAATTTCCAACTACAACTCTATATATAGACCCCAAGTAGTTCCAAATCTATAAGAAAAAGGTTCTCTCAATCCTATAAGGACTATACTTTTCTTTCCCAAATCCATTAGGATAAAGAGTTTCCTAAACCAATGGGGATTATGAGTTTCCTATAATATACAAGGGAAAAATTCAATACATACTTAATTATATTATGCTTTAACCAATAACCATATTGTCCCTTATGTCTGGCTAAATTATTTTTTATGGACTAAAAACATGAAAATCTTGTCTTGATATTATATCAAATTGTTATGATCTCATTTTAAAATTTATTATTTTTCTGTTTCAACTTATGTGGTATAGTCAGAATATTGAGAGTCAATCGTCAAAAAAAAATTTATCATATTTTTTTAATATGACTTATAGATATTTTAAGTTGTTACTTATTATCATTTATAGTATAGTACTTTATATGTAGTTTTCAAATATATAAATTTTATTTTAAAAACTTAAAGCTTCTTTTGTATGTTTGAATTTACGATCAAAGTATAAAAATTTAAATATCAAAATTTCAACTCTGCGCATAAATTGAGATAGAGAAATTATATTATTAGTGGACATATGAAAGTTTCATAAGAATGGAACTAAGGTAGGGCACATGTGTGTCAAACAGACCCCAGGAAAGGAACGGATAAGCAAGAATATTTCATCGGGATATTCCATGAGATTATTTTATTCTATTTTTTAAGAATAGTAATCTCATAATTTTAGTATAAATGGTGGAATAAAATAAATTTTGTAATTAGCTAATACCTCAAGTCAAATATAAAATAAAATTAATTTCAAACTTTATCTCAAAATTATTATCTTTATTATCCTACGTACCAAACAACCTCTTATACACAAACCAATGTGTTCTCTCTCCATGCTCTCGGCGTAAGGTAGCTATCGTACGCCGTTGTGTCCACCATGGCCAGAGGACGAGGTCGTAGACGAGGACGCGGACGGGGATGAGGAAAGTTGACTAAGGAACCCATTGTTGCCTCTGGAAGCTTTGTAGAAGTTCGTGGTTCAGCTGTAGATAAACACCCAATTCTTGACACTATCCATACCCCACCCACCTATGAATCTGGAGCTTCCTCGATGCTCAGTGGGCCTGCTAGAAAGCTCCACATGAGCACAACTCCAGGTGGGATGGGGGAACAACACCTCAGTGACGCTATAGATCCACCAGCTACTGTGCAAACAGTATCCAATGAAACAGTGAATCTGGGAATTGATGATGAAGGCCCTGCAGACCCATGGGTGAATCTCTTCAAGCAGAATAGATCTGAAGGGCATGGTCTTGCCCTTGATTACATACCTCCTCAACTAATTGATGGCCAGGTGATTATACAACTGGACAAAGCGGAGGTTGACAAAGAAACCCTAAAATAAAAATGTGCCCTAATTGTCTATGCCATAGGAGATTGCCCTGGCTATAACTCCATGGTGCGATTCATTGGCCAAAACTGGAACGTTGGTGAACCCAGTGTCTTCATGCATGAGGATGGTTATTTCATTTTTAAATTCACCTCACAAGAGGATATGCAGAGTGTCCTGATGAATGGCCCATATACTATCAATTATCGACCCCTTATTCTCAAACCATGGACTGCAAAGTTTGACTTTAACTAGGAGTTTCCGACTGAAATCCCCTTATGGGTGAAATTCCCTAAACTCCCTTTGAATTGCTGGGGTTGCAATTCACTGATGAGAATTGCTAGTTCTATAGGGAAGCCTATGTTTGCAGATGAATGCACAACTAACCAAACTCGAGTGTCCTATGCTAAAATGCTGATAGAAGTAAATGTCACTAAGGCACTGCCCGATGTAGTCACTGTTATGGAGCCTAGTGGCAGAATTTTTTCTCAACCCATTACTTATGACTGGAGGCCAATGTTTTGTGAAGTATGCCAAGTTATTGGGCATAAATGTGACCCTGCTCTTATACCTACCCATCATGTCGAACCTAGAAGACGAAGGGGCAATGCAGGTCAGAAGAAGATGGTTCAACTATGGGTTAATAAGGAGCCCGCAGGCCAACAAGTACCTCTGCAGCCAGATGAGCAGCTGCAACCTCCCTTACAGCCAAGGGGTGGCACCCCTCCTGATAGAATTGAGACTACTAGAGGAAACACTGAGACACCTAAGGAGCTTCCTGATAAGGGTAAGGCACATTGCAGCCCTGCTTTTACCCTTGAGAATTTCCCTTTGCTCGGTGTTATACCCACTAGAAACAAGTACTCTAGTATATCTGGTGTCGATGAGTCCACTAGTTACTCCCCCCCTCTGCCCCGATAAAGGGAGATTTATACAATCTGCATGACTTGGTTAGTTTGGAATGTTAGGGGAATAAATAAGAGCTACAAGCAAAAGGAGATTAAGAAGCTTATTTACAATAACATGTCAACTTCGCTGGCTTGGTTGAAACAAGGATCAAGGAGCATAACGTAGGTAGAGTACTTAAAAATATTGCCCCTGGATGGGGAATCCTTCACAACTATCACAATGGGTCCAATGGGAGGATATGGCTAATTTGGGACACTACTAACTATACAGTTCATAAGGTCGAAGAATCCACACAACTACTGCATTGTCGAGTAAAAAGAGCTGGGAATTCAGTGGACTGCTATGTAACAATTATATATGGGCTTAATACTATAGATCAACGGAAGCTATTATGGGAGAAATTACAAGACCTTGCACAGGGATTAAGTAACCATTGGATCGTTATTGGTGATTTTAATGCTTTACTGTACCCCCAAGATAGACTTTCTACTAATCCTGTACAATAAGGGGATATCAGAGATTTTGCTAACTGCCTGCAGGATACACTATTGTCTGAACTCCCTTGGAAGGGTGGGTATTATACCTGGACTAACAAACAGTTTGGTGATGACAGAGTGTTTTGTCGATTGGATAGAGCATTAGGCAATTCAGAATGGATGCTGAAATGGGGCCATGTGGTACTCGAGTATGACTTGCCCAGTATTTCGAATCACTCTCCTATGCTTATGACACTTAATCCTGCTCAAAGTGACATTAAGGTGCCTTTCAGGTTTTTCAATGCTGAGGTCAATCATAGCAAGTTCCTTCCTATTGTGCAACAGACATGGTCTACTAAGCTAGCTCCTGGGTGTATGAGAAATGTATGGAACAAACTCAAGGCCCTTAATCCTAGCCTCAGACAGCTCAATAATGAAGAATTCAATCCCACTGTCAAGAGAATGGAAATTGCTAGAAGTGAACTGGCTGCTATTCAACTACAGCTTAGACTACAATGGTCTGAGACTTTGCAAAGACAGGAGAAAACCATTTTGCAAGACTTAGAGAAGTGGTCCATGGTGGAGGAGAGCATTTTGAAACAAAAATATCGAGCTAAATGGATCAAGCTTGGGGACTCAAATACAAAATACTTCACTGCTATAATGAAGGAACGAGTCCAAAAGAAATAAATTCTTGAGCTGACTTCTCTAACAGGTGCATTATTGACTGACTTTAAAGATATCAAAGCAGAGATTCTCAAATTTTACAAAGGACTGATGGGTTCTACAACTCAGAGTTTACCAAGTATACACTCCCTGGTAATGAAAAGAGGGTCATCTCTTACTCAGGAACAAAGGCTCATGTTGATTTCCCCAGTTACTGAAGCATAAATCATAGCCAGCTTAAATGCCATTGGAGATGACAAAGCACCGGGGGTGGATGGTTTTAATGCTATTTTTTTCAAGAAAGCTTGGATAATCATTAAGCATGGGGTTCTAGAGATTGTCAAGGAGTTCTTTACTACAGGAACTATATACAAACCTAGTAACTGCACTACCATTACACTAGTTCCTAAAAAATCCAATCCTGCAAGCATTAAAGAATACAGGCCCATAGCCTGCTGCTCAGTCCTTTACAAGTTGATCTCTAAGATACTATCTACAAGGCTTCAATCAGTAATGCCTTATATAATATGTGAGGCACAGGCTGGTTTTATCCCAGGCAGGAAAATAGGTGACAATATAACTCTTGCTCATGAACTGGTCAAGGGCTATACTAGAAAACACACCTCTTCTATATGCATGATCAAGATAGATTTACAGAAGGCCTATGATTCACTGGAATGGATTTACCTAGAACAAGTTATGAAAGATCTTGGTTTCCCTACACAGTTTACTCAATGGGTCATGGTGTGTGTGTCATCTGTTTCCTACAGTGTAATTTTTAATGGGGAGCCCCTACCACCTTTTGAAGCTGCCAGAGGATTGAGACAAGGCGACCTTATGTCCCCCTTTCTGTTTGCAATAGCAATGGAATACCTTAGTAGACAACTCAACCTGCTCAGATAGATTGAGGGATTTCATTTCCATCCCAGGTGTGGCAAGCTCAACATAAGTCATCTTTGCTTTGCTGATGACTTATTGCTATTCTCTAGAGGTGATTTGGATTCTATTACTATAATACATGACTGTTTCAACAACTTCTCCAAAGCATCTGGGTTGCAAGCAAATATTGGGAGGAGCTCTGTTTATTTTGGTGGAGTTACTAGGATAGAACAGTCTAGAATACTTACTAAACTCGGTTATTCTCTTGGAGAATTCCCTTTCAAGTACTTAGGAGTTCCTTTGTCTACCCAGAAGATCTCTATGGTGCAGTGGCAGCCTCTTATAGATAAGATCACCAAAAGGATTGCCTCTTGGACTGCTAAATGCCTATCCTATGCAGGTAGAGCTCAATTAATACAGTCTGTCATTTTTGGCATTCAAGCCTATTGGGCTCAGTTGTTCCAGCTACCATCCAAAGTTCTAAAGATGATTGAAGCCTATTGTCATAGTTATTTGTGGTCTGGCAGCAGTACCATCACTAGGAAGGCTTTAGTTGCGTGGGAAACCTTGTGTACTCCTAAATGTAATGGGGGTCTTAACATCACTAACATGACCCTTTGGAACAAAGCTGTTTTAGCAAAGAATTTCTGGGACTTGGCGCACAAGGCAGATAAAATGTGGATACGATGGGTGCATACTTATTATATCAAGGGACAACAGTTGGTGGACATGCAAGTACCCAAGCAAGCATGTTGGATGATTAGAAGGATCATTGAAGCCAGGAATGGAATACCACAGGGTCTTGAGCTAAAAACCAATAGGAGCATCATCAGGCAAATGTATATGCAGATGATCCATGACAAACCTAGAGTCCCTTGGAAATGTCTCATGTATTTGAACCCTGCTCGACCTAAAGCTAAATTTACTACCTGGATCCAACTACAGGGGAAAATGTTGACAACCGACAGACTACTCAAATGGGGTAAAGTGGTGGATACAAAGTGCAGTCTTTGCCGAGTGGAGGATGAATCTCAAGAGCACTTGTTTGTGCAATGTCCCTTCTCAAGAGCTCTATGGGATAGAGCTCTAGTGTGGTTGCAAAGGCCGACCTACAGGCCTACTGACTGGGCACAACATATGCACTGAACCATTATGAATGCCAAAGGGAAGACAGTCCAAGCGCAGATTTTCAAAATGCTATATTCTGAAATCACCCATGCGATTTGAATTGAGCGCAACATGCGAATTTTTGAAAAAAGGAGTCGCACCTGGGAAGTATTAGATGAAGAGATCGTCTATGTTATTTGTGTTAGAGCTCCACCAAGACTATCAAATGTTGTTCATAGCTATAGCTTCTAAACTTCTTTCTTAGCTCCTGGTTTCTTTGTTTTGATTAAGATATAGCTCTGTTGAGTTGTAGCGAGCTATTTGCTTTGTATTTTACATACTTTGGTGATTAATGAATGACAGTTAGTTACAAAAAAAAAACTCTTATAGTATGGGCTATGTCATAATGGCACGCATCTTTCATAAGTTCATTATCATAATTCTCGTCACACCTCAAATCACGTCACAACATATTTTAGCAGTATCTGAAAATATCATAGTTTGATTTTTATAAAAATTATAGTTCCCTTTCTAGACATCGTTATTTTCAGTTTTGTATAATAAAAATGAATTTTTGATATTTTACTAAAACAAGATAGGCCCCTAATCAAGTCGTTTGGTTGGAGTAACAAACAACATATGGATATTTTTCTCCAAGAGAATTTTTTTTCAACATTCTAATCAAAATCTAACACTTAATAGTTTGAATTTACAACCTAAATTATTATGTATCCACCTTTTTTCTTGTAGTCACTACATTAGACATTTCCCGATGTATCGGGAAGATTCCACAAAATGAAAAATGTATTTTACGTACATAAAAAAATATTGATAATTTTTCCACAAAATAGATTCAATTGAACTCTTTTCAAACCATGTAGCTCATCTACTGCATGACTAACAAAAGTAATTAGAACAAAAAAAATAGTGACCTCAAACCCTAAAACATTGCATATGGCGATGGTGGTGATGATGATGATGATGGTGATCTTTATCAATCTTGCCCCGAATATTGTGAAACTCTTTGACATGGCAAGGGATAGTAATAGTTACCTTTTGATTAAACCCATACTCTTCTTCAGCTTCTTTGAGTAACTGCATAAATAAAGGGTGATTGAAGTATGAAACAGGGACGACGTTGTTGCTTTTCTTCTACTTGCCCTACTTTTATCGCCAGAAACCCTCTTGGTACATCTCCACCGCCCATTCTTACAAATCAAAAGTTCCAGTATAGATTGTACCAAACTTTTACAATATGATGATTGATTGTTCGCGATTAGTTAGATGGGGTGAGAGATTTGTTTTCTTGTATAAAAAGAGAAGAAGGCAAAGGATCAAGTAAGATGGTATGTTGAAAAAGGGTCAAAGATGAATATATGAAAGACCTAGGGAAGTTAGTGCTTATTAATAAGATATCTCTCTCCCCCCCCCCCCCTCTCTCTCTCTTGATGGCGGACTTACAATATTAGTTATAGCCTGTAGATTCAGGAAACTCAATAGTTTTGATTTAAATCCTCTATTTATGTAAGAAAAATTAAATAATTTTACAAATAATTTAACACCTAATATGCACAATTAATTTATTCATTATGCAATACAAATACTCCACGATGTGGGAATACACTGGGTATGTTGTTGTTGTTGTTGTTGCAATACAAATACTATAATTTAAAATCTACAAAATTAAAAATTCTAATTCCGCCTTGCACTCTTTATAAAAAACATAGAAGGAACAAAAAAAACAAGACAAACTAGAATATCATAGATATTCACAAGGCCTTTAAGTAATTGCAAAATATATACCAACTTGGACTAAGAAGACAGCCTAGGGCTTTTCTGTCTCCTACTAGAGGAGTGACTAGTTATAGATTTAAGAAATACACAAATGTTCTTAACAGAATTTTAGTGTGGAGTTTCACCTATTATAGCATGATTGTTAGTATTATTATTACCATATTAAATTACCAAATAAAGTAGTAATATTTATCATAAAATTAATTTACATGTAGTATAATTATCTTATAAATTAGTTCCTCATTTCAATTTTTTATAGTCACGCATATATTATATTTGACACCATAAATTTTAAAAATGCCATTGTTATACAAATGTTACAGTATATTTATTATCATAAAATTTTAAAATCTTCTTATTCTTCTTATATTACGTTCAAAATCAAATTATACCAAACAAGTTGGAATGTAAGTGAATGTGATTGGAAAATGCTAATTGGTAAATCGAAAATTCTTTAGGGGTTATTTCATTCTGGAATAAAATATGAGGTTATTTTATTTCACGTTCGATTGTATTTGGGTATTAAACTACTAATTAGTCCCGAAAATTATTTTGTACTAAAATAGTGGGAGTAGTAATCCTTTATAGAATGAGGGATAGTTAATCTCATGAAATATCCTTTTCTATCTTATCCAGGTAATCAAATCACTCCTAACTAAGGGTTGTTTGGTCGTTGACGGGATAAGGGATAAAATGAGGGATTATTTTATTTCGTATTTGATTATGGATAATAATTAGTCTCAAAAATTATTTTGTACTAAAACTGTAGGATTAACTATCCCATATAGAAGGAGGGTTAGTTAAAATATCCTTATCTATCTCATCTCGGTTATCAAACACTAGTAATTAAGGGTTGTTTGGTTGATGAGATAATAATTTTGAGATAAAATGTGAAATTATTTTATCCCGCATTTAATTATGGGTATTAATTAGTCCCCATAACCATTTTGTACAAAAATGATAAAATTAGCTATCTCATATAAAAGATAAAATATCTTTGTCTATTTTATCCTGCATGGGACGAGCCACCTTAGCGAAGGGTGGTCCAGTACACACGTATCCTTCGCCAGAAAATTATGTGGTTTATAGAGGTTAAATTTAACTATTATAAATATATATTTAATTCCTTAACAAAATGTAATTGAAAAGAAAATTTTCACACCTTTAATCAAATTTCTGACTCCGTCATTGCCATTCTGGTACGTTAAATCCTTACTTCGATGCAATGGTTCGTATGTGGATAGAATAGTGGAGCCAAGGGGAAAGAGATAGCCAGCAGTGACTAGTGAGGTGTCTATTTAGTAAAAGGAGAGGCAATGGAACGTCTTCAACATGTCCAAGTAGACCCTCTTAGGGTGCAAAATAAAACAAATACGGAGTATAAGTTATTTTTTGGAAGGATAAAATAAAATTCAAATTTGAATAGTGAAAAGTTAAATGTTTTGACACTAGTACTTCAAATCATTAGTCCAGTTGAAAACTTGAAATGAATAACAAACTTTTTCTATTCATTTTTATCTGTTCATGTTAAGTTGACACAACTCTTAATTACATTAAATAAAAGAGTAATTTTACTATATCACCTTTACTTATTATAAGTCATCTAAATATTGAAAAGTGAATAATATTTAATAATAAAAATAAAATAAGTATAACTAAGATAAATTATCTCTTGATTTTTTAAACTGGACAAATAAATGTGGACATTTATTTTTAATATGGTGAACAAGTAAAAGTGAACATTTAGCAAATAAGTAAAAATAAATATCTATTTTTAATATAATAAATAAATAAAAGTAAACTAAAAATACTAATTACGTCTTTTATTTATGTTCTTTTAGAAGAAAACAAAAGCATAAGATTAAGTTAACTCCATTAATTGTAGTTGTTGGACCATATAGCTAGGGATGTCCTGCACAAGTTGGCTACTTACACCTTCAAACGTTGGTCCATTCTCGATTTTGATTAGAAAACCAAAGTCACGACGACGATAATAGTGTCTTTTTCAATTAGGAAAAGGGATTGATGTACCAATTTTATGATTCAGAGTTAACACTATTTATTAAAAAAGTGATGCATAAATATTTTTATCATCACATAAATGGTTCAAATATATTCTTCTCGGTTAATGAAAGTGGAAAAAATTAATTTTAAATTTTTTGTTAAAATAAAATTCATTTTGAGATATATTTGATCTTTTTTATACGTGATTTTTGTTTAACTTCTTTGATTCAACAACTAATTTAGATTTTAAATATCTTTCATATAGATTTATTTGAGTTACTTGTTCTTATTTTATTTTATTTTTGCTTCCATTCTTTAATGTGAAAATATGAGAAATAAAAAAAAGTGTGAATGAAATAAAAGAGAAAAAAGTAAGAAAAATTTAAAACTTTTTTTTTTGCTGACATGTTATAATTTATCTTTGTATCTATGAAAAAAAATAGGGGCATTTGTGATAAATTTTACAAGAAGATGAGTGAAAAAAAAATTGATCATCAAGATATATCTATTAAAAATAAATCTAAAATCAATTTTTTTTCACTTTCGTTAGCCAAAAAAAATATATTTGGACTATTTGTATAACATTTAAGGATATCTTGGCTACTTATATAAAATAGGGATATATGTGAGTCATTTTCTTAACCAGAAATATATTAACTCTAAATCACAAAACTAAAAGATATTATCATGCCCTTTTCCCTTTTCAACTTTTCCTTGCTTCCAAGATCATGAATTTATAGGTCCCTTACAAAATCTTTTGGTATTAAATCTTAAACCACAAAAATATACATACCAATCTATGTCAGAATTTTGCGACTAACGATCATGGAAGTCTGTTGATCTAAAAGAATGACACCTATTTTATCCGTATTTTTTGGGGAAAAGAATGGTAAATTTAATTATTTCAAAAATATAAAGAATTTCTCAAAATAATTGAAAATAAATAGAGTCGTCACTTTAATTTTTAAAGAAATTAAAAAAAATTTAAAAAAGTTTAAAAAATTTAAAAACAAAAATAAATTTTTTAAAATAGAGAATTTAGATAAGGGTTCAAGTATACTTTTAGAAAGTTTTTTAAGGCACTTCAAAACATTCACAAAAGGTGATTTACCAGGATTTAAACTTACTTTATTGACTAACTTTTAGAACGTGGTTTATTAAAGCATAACTTAAAGAAAAAACAATTACAACTTGCTTAAATAAAGGAAATTAAAGATTCACTTTTTAGACCAACTTCAGGGAATTTTAGAAAGAAACCTCTTTATTTATTAAGAAATCAAATTGAGTGGAAGAAACATTTTTCACATTTTAAAGCTTTTAATTTATTTGAAACCATTATTATCTTAATGAAATTGAAACAAATTCACTATTTACTCAAATTTTGAATAAGTGAATCGAAATGAGAAATTACAAACAGAAATAAATAAGGATAAAATTAAAATGATAACTTGTAGGAAATTCTTAGATTAAATAAAGTGTTAAGAGTTATAACAACAATAAATATAAAGAGGAGAGAAAGAAACATGACTAGGCCTCAAAGCCCAATCAACTAATATCTTCAAGCCTTTGGCTCAAAGGAAATAACCCTGTCTTATTTTTCAATTTTTGGACTCGAAGCGTATGCTTCTATTGTTATTGCTGCATTTTCTTGGGGTTTTGGCCCATTGTCACTGTTCATAGCCCCTTTAGCTACTGTTGTTGCTGAACCGTTTGGGCCTTGGCAATTCGTTGCTTCAAAATTGTATATTGGTTGTATATCTTATATATCAACTTCCTTTTTTTCCTGTATATCTCCGTATATTAGTCCATTTTGGACTTGGTTAAGGCTTGACTTATAGGAATTGGGCTTTGACCAACGAAGATCAAAGGAAATGTTCATTTGGACTCATTGAAGGGGATTTCATGCCAAAAGAAGAAGTAAAGGATTAGCATTAATTCAAGCGATTCTAACGCACAAATTAAGAAGAGAAAAGGGATCAAATTGTCATTTTTAGGGCAGACGGGTCACATTTGAAATTAATCATAAAAGAATAAACCACTTAAGCGACTAATTGAGCTAACTGTTAAGCATAACCTTACATTTTCTTAAGCACGTGTGTAAATGAAAATGATTAATCAGTATAGCTGGGCAATATTTTTGAGAAAATTTAGACAGTAATAAAAGCCATATCTAGGGAAGATATTGGAGTTAAACAGAGAAAAAGTATACATAAATTCATAGGCTTATTGAACTAAGACTCAAAAGAAAAGAAGAACTCAGCTTAAACATAACTGGATGATTTCAAAACTCTCAATAAGACTTTGGAAATTGTATAATTATGATCACTTGTAGGCAGAACAATGCTTTTATCCCCTTTTAACTTGCTTTAAGCAGAATCAGGGCTTGTTTTTCTTCACATAGTATCATAGAAAATCACAGGTTAGCTCAGGTGTTTAAACCTTCATAGCAAGTAGGGGTGAGCCTCAAACAGACTGTGAGACTTGATATTAGGCTATAATAACACATTTTGTTCAGCTCAGCCTTTCTCCTTAGGGAGAACCAGAAAGTAGTTTAAGGAGAAGTCCACCACTCTCTGAACAGACTTAACATAATATTGAAAACTATGTGAAGGCACAAACGAGTTTTCATGACCCTGTTATGAAGAGTAACTCTTTGAGGAACAACAAGTTATAAGCTTTGTTCTTTTCAAAGTTTTCTTTAAGAAGAACTAAAGAGTAAATCTTAAAAAAAGCCAAATGTTTTTCCTTTATTTTAGACCCTAGATGATATTAAAAGGTCAAGCAAAATCCTTTGAGGAATTCTGAATTTACCGAACATATAAGTAAGCTTTCGAAATAAAAATGGGTCACTGAAAGACTCCATTCCAATCTAAGCTTTGGATTCTCGGAGCAGCTAAAGAGCATTCCCATAACCTTCAACTCATGGACCTCATCGATATTGTGAACCAAGTCGGTCTTTGAGGATGATTAACAACCAAACAAACTCAAATATTCAACATAATAATTCAAAATAGATGATTGATTTATGGACACAAAAGAAGACTAGGCTCAAATAAGAAAACAATAGAAATACAAAGTTGGATACTAAAGGAATGCCAGCAAAGAACCATTGTATAATGATCATAGAGAGAGAGAGAGAGAGAGAGAGAGAGAGAGAGAGAGAGAGAGAGAGAGAGAGAGAGAGAGAGAGAGAGAGAGAGAGAGAGA